>BSBK01003945.1:42500-345000 GCA_027943335.1 Chamaecyparis obtusa | reverse complement strand
GGGACCCAGTATTGGAACCTATGTTTATACCGTGCATTCCAAGGTCCTCTTTCTATAAAGAAAATGTGGACCTCATTATATAGTCATTATTTTGTGAATGTGGTTTGCATATGTGTATTTAATTTAGTTATGTATATGTGATTCAGCCATGTCATTTATTTTAATTAAATGTCCTAATTTGGAAAACTATTTCCTAAGTGTTGGCATGGTTCTTAAATTGTATTTTGTTGGGTCAAGGGTTTGACTAGGGGTTAACCTTAGGGTAGAATCAAGTTACCTTGGGTTGGGAAGTTTCTAGATAGTCAACCTTGACTTGGAAATCCGTGGGTAAACTTTAGGTAGAGTTTAGGAGGCTCATTTGGGCTCCCATGGGTTAACTAAGATCACTTTTAGCTACCTAGGTTGGTACCTTAGAGGTTAGGGGTCATTTTCAGCATGTTAAGAGCCTTAAAACTCATTTATGACACCCCTAAAGTCATGATTTCAAATTTGTGCGAATTTGAAGAGTTGTGAGGTTTTGGTTAACCTCTCTCTTCTTCTGAACTTGCATTCAACTTCATTTATGGAGAAGGAAGGCAAGTGGGAAGAAAGAAATGGAAGTTTATTCCCCTCTTATGATAGGTTCCTAGATTTTAGGGATTTAGCCTATTTAGGGAAAGGTTGGGGAAGGGTTTGAGTGTTCACCCACTCTCTAGTTTTAGAGACCATTCACATTGGAAGGAGCTTAGAGAAGGACTATCTTGGAAGGAGTTTCAATTTTTAGATCTTCAAACCTTTTCTTGGATAAAGGTTGGCCCCTGTGACATTTCTTTCCTTTTCTTGCATGTGTGTAAGCTTGGAGCTCCATTAATGGAGTCCATGGGTTTTTATGGTTTTTATTTTGAAACTCATGTTTTGTAATATGTTGTTTTTAATTTGCAAATTCAATTTGGGGATGGGATTCTTCAAGGCTTACTCACCCTAGGGAGGGTGGAGTAACTTTGAAGGGGGTAGTAGTAAGAAGACCCAGGATGTGCCGAGTCTCTCATGTGTGGAGGGATAAACATGGGGTTCCACGATACCCATGATTCCACATATGGCCTACGGGCACTTGGGGGGGCATAAGGAGAGTTAGACCACAAATTTTTGAAGACGGTCTTCCCAAGTCCATGTGTGGCTTGAGAAATTTGTATTATATTGTGGCTTCTCCTCCTACTAGTCCACCTCTACCCTATTTTTAGGAAGGTCTCTTGGAGACCTTCCTCTTGTTATACCTTATTGGGAAAATCATTGAGTCTCTTCATGTTTTCAGTGTTTCCTTCTTGGTTGGTATCTTCATGTTTGTATCTTGTTCCTTATTGGATCCCCTAGCTCGAGGGTGGCCTTGAAAAGGCCTAGGTTGGGAGGTGAGCCTCCATGGTCAACCTCTCATTATCAAGTACCAAGTTGGACGCAGAACTTGACTTTTTTGTGGAGTTAGAAAAATTTTAGTTTGAAAACTTCTTGTAATTTTACACTTCAAAAAATATGTTAGAATTTGGAATCAAGGATTCCTTGTATTTTAAATGTTGGGATTTTGTAATACATTTGAGAAATTTGTTTCTGGGAAAATTCCAAATTTTTTTAATATGGATTATTATGGAAAATGAAAATTTGAAGTTTCCATTTAAATTCATGATGTAAGAGTTATTTGAAATTTTAGAAATTTAAATGTAAATTCAAACTTAACTTTCTTTTTTTTTATATGTATGTATTTTCTTTTGAGAAATTTCCATTGAAATATTATATGATTAAATTATATGGGGGGATTATATTATTAGAAATAGTATTTAACTTTTAAAAGAAAGGAATATCAAAATTAAATTTAACATACATATATCATGAGATTTAATTGGGATTTTATCTATTTGGGAAAATTATTTTTATACTTATAAATTTTTTTGAAAATTTTATAAAAGAATTAAATTGGTTGAAATAAATTTTTGAATAACTTACATCTTGTTTAACCTCTAATATCATTTTCAAGTATGCTATTTAATTTTAAAAATATATATATACCTTATACCCCCTGTTTTAATATTCGGGGAAAATACTTCACCAGTAATTAAATGCATTTATATTTAAATTTATTAATTAAATATATATTATATAAACTAAAGATATAATAAATTATTTAAAATATAAATTTTATGGTTTCATTATAAGTAATGGGTGCTTTATATAAATTTTTAAAAAATATTAAATAAAATTATACGGGTCTGGGGCGAGCCAAAACCCTAACCCCCTTCCCAGCACAGTGACGGGTGGGTGGAGGCCGGTGGCACCAACCCATCATGCCACCACTATGTAAGCAGTGATGGCAAGAGTGGTGAGAGCACCAAATTTCCCCCCACCACCTCTCCTTCCCCTTTCCCCTGCGCGCACGCTGCAGCAAGTAGTCGCAGGTTTGGGTTGGGCGCACCCAAAGAAAATTGGGTTTAATAAAAAAATTTTACTTTTTTACTTTAGTTTTTTTTTAAATGTATAAATAATGAATTAGTTAATTCATTAAAAAAAGAAAGTTGCATTTTTAAATTATGTTTTTAGAATTTAATTAAATTTTAGATGCTTATAGTTTGAATTATTAGAGAAACGGTTGTTTAAGTATTGACTAAATTTAGAACATTATTTAGGGGTCTTTTGTTTTATCATGAAGTAAGATATTATTTTATTTTATTTTTAATCATATTAATAAGAATAGCTTTGTTTAAAGTAAATTTAGATTTATTTATTTAAATAAATTGTTTTTAAAAAATTAAGATTTAAATAAGCTTAGAAGATTCATTGGGTTAAGCGATTGAATCAATGGCTTATTGTCTCATCTTATGATGCAATTTAATTTTTCAAAACTACAAATAAAATTCTTTTTATTAACGTAGTAATGGGTTAATAAATTTAGTTTTTGAAACGTTTAGATTAGGTTTTTATTTGTTCTATTGGTTTAGCGTTTAGTTTTATCATTAGGGAGTTTTAACAACATTAACATTAAGTCTAGAGTCAATTGGGGTTCTTGGATTAGTCAATTTTTTTTGTGTGCACGCTTGACTTTTTGGTCCACCTATAATCAAACCTTGGACATCACCTCAGTTTGCATGCACACCTTGTTCCAGTTATGTTGTAAATCTTAGATGCTTGTAGCAAACCAATTTAATGCACAGTTGACTTTATGGTCAACTTAGTCAAACCTTGGACATCACCTCGGTTTGCATGCATGAACCTTACCCTGGCATTTTTTAACCTTAATAGAACCTTGTTGGTCATGTTTGGGCATAGTTGACTTTTTGGTCATCCCTCGATCAAACCTTGGTCAAATACCTCAGGTTGTGTGCCCAAGTATTCCTAGATGTGTTTGGTTTCCTTTTAGCTTGTTACATGTACTTCAGTGCATGGTTGACTTTTGGTCAACTATCTCAATTTGCATATTAGTCAAAGATAATAGTCTAGGGTACACTGTAGTATGGTTTTTGAGTTGTTCAAAGAAGTTTGACTTTTAGTCAAAATATGTCAAACATGGTCAACCTTCTATGGTTTGACCCTTGGGGTGTTTTCAGACACTTCATTGTTCCCAGTTATCTATTTTCTCCCTACACCATTTTGCATGTACATAGGGTCTTGTGCTAGTTAGTGCTTCTCTTCTTAGTTGTGTAAGTGAGTTTGTTAGTAGTTTTAGAAAAAAAATTGTAGTGTTTTGGTCACTTTTTGGGCATGATATTTTGGTATCAAAGCATGGTTTAGTTAACTTTGGGAACCTAACCTACTTCGTAGTTGCTAAACTCTTGTGTTGTTATGTGTGTAGGATGCCTCCACTCACTTGATTAGTACGTGGACGTGGACATGGACGTGGACATGGACATGGACGTGGATGTGGATGTAGGCATATCTCATTATCTCGGGAAGAGGTACAACCAGAGGTATAGGCTTGAGAGGAGGACCAGGGTCCACCTCCCAAACCACCTCTCAATGCAAATGCAGAGTTGCTTCAAGCCTTTCAGAACCTTGTAGGACTTATCCTTAACCATATGCCTTCAATTGTACCTTAGAATGTACAATAGGGTATGGAAGGGCATGGGTCCTCATCTAGGGAATGAAGTAGGAGTCCTCCTAGATTCACAGAGGTTTAGGCCAAGCCAAAAATTGGGTCCACCAGGGGACCAGAGCCTCCACCCAGAGATGAGGTTCACAGATATGAGAGACCACCTCCTGATGCAAGTGATCAAATTAGAGAGTTGATGCGGCTTCATCCACCGTACTATTTTTGGGTTCTAAAGATGGGAAAAAGGTCGAGTCTTGGCTTCTGATCCTTGAGCATTGTTTTGGATTGTGCCCTTATGAGAGAAACCTTAAAGTACACTTTTCCATTCACCTTCTTAGAGGTGGAGTATCCACATGGTGGACACACAAGGAGTTCAAGGGTCATCTGGTTATAGACACCTTGACATGGGAGACTTTTCTCTAGATCTTTAGGCCCAAGTACCTCTCTGAGCAGTTTAGATAGCATCGGATAGATGAGTTTCACAATCTATAGTAGAGGGGACTTTTAGTGGCCCAATGTGAGGGAAAGTTCATTGATCTCCTTCCTTATGTTGAGTACATGAGGGATGAGAAGTTGTAGGTGAATCGGTTCATCAAGGGGTTGCACCCCTCTATTTTTGGCATGGTATGAATGGTACCACCAAGAGACTTTTGATTTACTTGTGATAGAGCCTTAGTTGTGAAGGATGCCATTAAGGGATCTTAGTATTGCAATTCTGCACCTCAAAATTCTAGCTATCAAAATCCCCCTTGGAAAGGGAATCAAAGAAATAATTCAGGGAATTTCAAAGACCTGCAGCCTCAGCAGTAGTAGCAGTCCCAGTAGAGCCAGGCATCAAAACCACCTCAAGGACACTAGGGCTCAAAGCCCAAGAAGTGGAACTCTCAGGGTCCTAAGAAGGGAAAAAAATCTTAGGCCCCTTATACACCCCTAGCATAGACACAACACCCCTATAAAGGGGGATATAGTGGGTCTACTCAAATAGGAGGATCTCAACAGTCCAAACCTCAGAGATTTTAGGTTCAAAATTGAGGATTGTGTTATACATGTGGTGCCATGGGGAACATATCCAGGGAATTCCCTTAGAAGGGCAGTCAGTAGGTAGGGATGTCCAAGCCTACATTTGGGGACATGGGCCAATCCTATAGAGTGTTTGTTGTGGTAGACAACTACCAAGAAGAGCATCAAGCCATAGTCATTGAGGCATTAGATACGATTGGAGGTAGTGCAGTTTCTATACTTTTTGATACTAGAGCTACTGACTCATTTGTTTCTCCATTGGTTGTGGAGCATTGTGGGCTAGTGGCAGCTAGGTAGGATATTATGTGGGAAGTTGAGTTAGCTTTTGGAGCTAGAGTTTCAATTTACTCAATGGTTAGGGAGTGCCTGATTCAAATTGGTGGTTTGACCACCTTAGCAGACCTTAGAGTTACACCTCTTGGATCTTACGGGCTAGTTCTTGGCATGGATTGGCTATATGCTCACAAGGCCAAGCTAGATTGTCGTAAGTGTTAGGAATGGGAACACTGAGAGGGGGGGTCAATCAGTGTTCACTTAATTCAATCTTATCCTGAAATGGTCATCAGTTAATCTTATTCTTCTTGAAATGGTCATGAGTTAACTTATCTTGATCCATACAGTTAGCAATAATCTTTCTTCCCTTTGCTGCAAACTCCTTTAAGGATGCTTGACCAACCTTGAGTGAACTTAGGTCAAGTGCAAAGTTACTGACCAATTCACTAAGTCTTTTCTTCCTATACTTCTCTTCTGAAACTTGAGATGCAATCTCTTCCAAGGTAGAAAAATTGGTTTTGAAGGTTGTGAGGATGTTGCTAACATCATCAACTAAATGCACCTTAGATACTTTCCTTTCTAAAGGCAATAGACTATTCAATATGTTGACTGATTCAACAAACAATGGGTTCCTCATTACCTGTTTCTCTTTGGCCTTCTCCATAGCTAAGACACTGATCTTGATCAGGTCTCCTTCTCCCCAAGAATCCAAACTAGTGGTGTCTGGTGTCAATCTTGACAATAATTATATAGAAGGAGTGATAGGAGTGCTATCCATTACTTATTTCTTTACTCTGATTTTCATTCCAATAGATGGATCATCTATTGATTCATTTCATTTTATTTCTTCTTCTTTTTCTATTTCTTTTTCTCTTTCAACTTCTGTCATATCCTCAATCAGTACTTCTTGTTGATTAGGAGGAGTGTTACCACATAGATTCGCAGCCTCTTGAGTGCTTACAAATGCTTCTTCAAACTTATCCAAATCAAGATCTAAGGCTGCCATTGCAATCTCAACATTGTCAATAAAAATTGTATCATCCTAATGTGTTTCTTCCATAGGCACAGGCTTCTTTGCCTATATGGGAGCTACGACTATGGGCATTGAATCCTGAGGACCTATATTTTGTACATTGATGGTCTTTGAGTCCTTGGATACCTTTTTGGGTACTTGATCTATGGCCCCAGTAGCTGGATACATGTGTCTATTCATGAAAATTGTCTCAAAGGCTTTTTTTGTTTCCTTTGCAACTAGTTCATATTTCTTGTCCATTATATGCAAAGTTCTTGACTTGGTTCTAAGATGTGGCTTTACGAAATCTAATAGTAAGGTCTTCTCCTCTAGAGAACATACTAGTAAACTCTGATCTAAGATCCTCTCTCTTATTCTTAGATCTTCCTCCATTGCTTGTCTCTTCAAGAAGTCTAAAATGTTCCAAACATTGTCTAGAATCATAGTCTTCAATTCTAGCACTTGTTGGATCTTTTTCTTGCAGGACCAAACTTGAATCAAATGGTTGGGCTTGAATCAAAGGTTAGGAACTCAAGCTTGACAAGAAAAAAAATCCAATTGATGAGGATAGAGAGAAATCCTCCTTCTTCTTTGAGCTCCACATTCACTCACGTGAGTATTGCCTTATCTGCACATTCAAGACACCTCATGACAAACCAAAGGCTTGCAGATAGATTAATGTGGAATAGAAATAAATCTCCTATAAGTATCCTATACCCTAATGATAGAAAATCTCATGCAATAGCCCTACTTGCATGGAATGAGATTGAAAGCTAGAGACCTATCCTAACAACAAGAAAGGGAAAGGATGGAGCTGAAGGGAAATGATTTAAATGGATTGAAAGGACCCCTGAGATGCCCTAAGTCTCTGATAGGCCAGTGCCTTATCCAATGGGCCACATAGTCAAATACCCTATTGCAGATGATAGTTATGAAATAAGAAACAACATATATTCAATGTGTTGATGCCTTACATCAATCACACACCATGACCAAACCTCAACTTAACACCCACCTATGCATTCAAGCATGTTATTATCCATTCAAAGGATTTTAACCCTCCCCTTAGAAGAGACCTATGAATCAGACAATACATTTACTAGCATCCACCAGAAGACAAGCATGACATATCCTTGATATTTCAGCCCATACATACGTGAACACTAACCCTGAACTAGTTATCTCTGCGAAGACAACTCCACTTGCAAACACATAGGCAATAGAAGCAGAAAAATCAAACACCCTTAATGTATGATCAATAAATTCAAAGCTCTAATGGCGATAGCTTGGTAACAATAAGAATATATTAACTTCTCACACATAAGACAAATCACTTACAATATGCATTATGTTCTCAGAATCAGCAAGGAAAGAAAAACACTCTATATGCAAAGAGAAGGGGAAAATCTACAAGAAAAGGACCGTTGACTGGAACCAAAAAGGAATTCTAAGCTGGCACCACTACAAAGTCAAAATTTCAACTATTTATAACACTGGTTACCTTAGAATCCTAAACCAGTAGGATGCAACAAGCTACGGGTAACCAAGGTTAGGACTTCAACTATCCAACCAATAAAAAATTCATCAAATTTTGAAACCTCTACAAAAAAGCCTCGAGCAACAAAATTTGTCCATCACCACACGGCAAAACATCCCTACAAACACTCATGGCACCCTGGACCACACTACAACAGCAAGCACCACCAAACCAATCAAATCTAGCCATGAAAGCATTGAATTCTGGTACCTTTGGTTGATGCAGATCCTCAGGAAAATCAAAAATTGAAAACAAACAGTCACCATGCACTTCACGGGCTTTATGTTCCTTAACTATTTTCCCTTAGTCATGCAGTCGTGCGGTCATCAACTTAACTGCCACAAGAAAATGGGTTTCATCTTATGCCTGGTCACATGATCGCAAGGCACCCAACTCACCCTTGCAATCATGCAACTACAAACTCTTAGCAAACCCTTTACAAAGTCCTCGGCCCCACCACCAGTCAGTGACCAATCAAAATTGAGCATGTCGGCAAGACCCATTTTATAACTCCACAACCGTGATATACTTCTACAGTTGTCACATGATTGCATAGCTAGAAGATGGGCTATGCAAACATGCGACACACTGCAATCCTCTACCTCCGCATAACTGTCACCGCTAAGCCTAACGGTTAGTCACATGATTGCATAGCCTTGAAAAAGGCTATGAGATCATGCAACAAACCATTACTTAGCATGCCTTGGCCCCACCAACAACCACCACACCTTAGAGTTGGGCCCGCCATATGCCACATGTCATGCCACCATTCACTACAACTACCAAGTCACACCTACCATAGGACTTACCTTTACAAGCCTTTGAAATTAAATGATAGGTGCATGAACGCATGGGTCTAACACCTCCCATGAGATCATGCACCAACCACTAGATCTACCATGCCATCCTCCCCTCTGAATCTCTTAGGCCCACTGACGAACAAACCCATCGGCATCCAATCAGACGGTGGGCACATGATCGCAAGGGGAAAGAATATTCCTTGCAATCACACGCCAATCGTAGATCTTAAATCTCTGACACCGGGCCCCACTGAGAAAAATCACATCACCGATGCAGCCAACCAATGAGAAGAAGACACATCGGTAAGACCCAACACACAGACCCACCCTTTGGTTTTGAACTCTACCGCTAAGTTTAGCAGTTAGTCACATGTTTGCATAGCATAAAACTAGCTCATGTGAATATGCGACAAACTATTAATATTATGTCTCGGCCCTACCAACAATCTACCAAGTCATCGTCAAATCTCTATGCTGCATCCAATAGAACACTACCACCCCCGCATCTAGAAGACACAACTTCACCACCTACTACCGGGCCCCAGGGGCACATGTCAACTGGTCGCATGATCGCATAGCCAAAAACTGGGCTATGCGATCATGCGATAGCCAACCAAAGGCTGCCACATCACTGTCAATGGGACCACCAAACTGCATCACCGATGGGCCTCAGCACAAAAAGGTAACCGGTCACATGGATGCATGTCAAAAAATGCTGACATTCAATCATGCGACAACCAATCATTTCAAAGCCCATTGAAGACCCGGGCCCACCTTTAGATCACACTTGTGCAGTTAAGACCGAGGTCAAAAACAGACAAAGTTTTTGGGAAAGGTAGCAGGGAAGCTAAAAACATCATGGGTTTTCAAAAACATTGTGGGTTTTCGACACTGTGGCAGATTCTAAAAATATTTTCCTGCAGACATTAGAACTTGAATAACTTTCTGGGTTTTGCAATTTAGGAGATGCGATTTGGACTGAAGCAAGGTGACAACATGAAGAACATAGGGGAGGACACAAACCATGAAACACTATGGATTTTCAATGCAAGATGAAACTATGCAACAAGGTGGGATAACTTTAAAATTTGCATGGAAAAGGCCATTTTCAAAGGATTTTTGCTATGACAAAAAAATGGCCTAACAGTGGCTCTAGTTGGGGACATGTATCTCTTTCAGATACAATGTGTGCCTTAGATCTTTGGGAAGAAGTAGACCTCCCACTGGAAAAAGCACAAAGACCTCAAAAAACATAGGGAACGGGAAAGAAAGACACACAACAAGAAAAGGGAAAACTATACAAAGTGTACATTTTTTACAAAAATCTGCAGCAACAAACATGAGTTAATTCCTACCTCTGTCAAAAATCTGATTTTCATTTCTTCCTTCATGAGGCACACCAGACATTTTGTTTTCATTTGTCTCCATAGGCTTGTCAACATGTTCAATCAGCAAATCACGAAGAACAAAGTAACTATCTTCATAGTGCATGTAAAAAAAATTTGCACTCTCTTCTCCTTGCTCACTATGAAGAAAAGATTCAGCATGTCCAAGATCAGCACCATCAGATAAGAACCTACTCCTTTCCACTAACTCATGGATGCTATCAACTGGAAACACAAAAGCCTCTATTCTACCTGCTGAAAGGCCTCATCTAGACCCTGTCTTTGCACTTCCCCAGGTGCAACCGGCTGGACCTCAAATGAATAGTCAGATTGATACCCACAGATGGAAAATGGGCATCCTGATTTAACTGAATCTGGGACCTCCACATGTTCTTCAAATAGAGGATTGATAACTCCATGCAATGCACCACATTGAACATCATGACAAAAATTGGGCTGATAATCAAATTCTTCATCATATAGAGCATTAGAAAACACTTTAAATTCACTACCCATCTCAACCTCATGGAGACTCACAGCACATGAAGAACAATTAGAAACACATGAAGACCTACTGATGTTACATTCAATTATCACTTCCTTGTCTTCATACTCCTCACTAAAGGAGTGTTCACTTCCATCATCACTTTCTTCCTCCCATGCCTCGTCTGATTCACATGAGGACACATCAGCACCACTGCCTTCATCATCCTCACCTGAATAACCACTGAAATCACATTCAGACATTTCTGAATGAATGGAGAATCTTGCACACCTTGACTCTGATTCCTGCTCACTGCCACAATATAAATACTCCTTTGACAAAGATTCATCTGAAGTACCCTCAGCATCAGACATGGGTTGCTCTGGAATACAACTTGTATTCCCCTTTTGCTGATGGTCCTTTTGCAACTCATTCCATTCATTATCATCAACAAACTCCTCTAAGAACAACCACTTGAACTCAATCAAAGAAGAGATGTATTTTGGGGGTAGATTTAGATACCAATTAGATGCAACTCCCTTGAGGGATCTCCCAAAAAACATCATACTAACATCCTCATCAAAAATCTGATATTCTATAATAAATCTATAGAATGCTAGGACATGTCTGACTACTAAATCAAACTTACAATCAAAGGCAGGAATTAGATCCAAAAGCTCACTAGGGAAAGAATGAGGGGATCCTAGAAGAACATAGCTCAAAGGTCTATCCAACTTGAGAAAACCCAGCCGCCTAGACTAACTTTTCCCCTGATTATTCATTTGACTTAATGCAATACTTCCATAGGATTTTGCAAAGATGCAACTGAAAACTTGAAGTGTGCAACCTCTATTCACACCTTATCCTTTCTTAGTGCTTGATCACTTAATAAGGTACATTTGAAACTTGAGAAGTACCTGGGAGTCTTGCAGCAGAAGACCTTGTTGACTGGAAGGCAGGGCAGATCTTGAGCTCACCATGGAATTCTATCAGATTTTGCAATGTAGAGTCGCTTCCAACCAATATAAAACTTCAAGTAACTCACTGTTTATCAGAAGGAACACTGATCAAATAGAGAAAATTAGAGCCACCACTCACAACTAGGTGAGAAGATTTAGCAAATGCTAATTTGTCTATCTAACTCTATGATCTTTTAACCAAACATCAGGATGATCTAGCCAAGTAGAAGAACTTTCTGTCTTTTACTTCTTCCCCAGCAGAGTCACCGTCTTGTTGGATCTTTTTCTTGCAGGACCAAACTTTAATCAAATGGTTGGGTTTGAATCACAGGTTAGGCACTCAAGCTTGACAAAAAAACAATCCAATTGATGAGGATAGAGAGAAATCCTCCTTCTTCTTTGAGCTCCACATTCACTCAGGTGGGTATTGCCTTATCTGCACATTCAAGACACCTCATGACAAACTAAAGGCCTGAAAATAGATTAATGTAGAATAGAAATAAATCTCCTATAGGTGTCCTATACCCTAATGATAGAAAATCTCATGCAATAGCCCTACTTGCATGGAATGAGATTGAAAGCTAGAGACCTATCCTAACAACAAGAAAGGGAAAGGATGGAGCTTAAGGAAAATGATTTGAATGGATTGAAAGGACCCCTGAGATGCCCTAAGTCTCTGATAGACCAGTGCCTTATCCAATGGGCCACAGAGTCAAATACCCTATTGTAGATGACAATTATGAAATAAGAAACAACATATATTCAATGTGTTGGTGCCTTACATCAATCACACACCATGACCAAACCTTAACTTAACACCCACCTGTGTATTCAAGCATGTTATTATCCATTCAAAGGATTTTAAACCTCCCCTTAGAAGAGACCTATGAATTAGACAATACATTTACCAGCATCCACTGGAAGACAAGCATGACATATCCTTGATATTTCAGCTCATACATACATGAACACTAACCCTGAACCAGTTATCTCTGCAAAGACAACTCCACTTGCAAACACATAGGCAATACAAGCAAACAAATCAAACACCCTTAATGTATGATCAATGAATTCAAAGCTCTAATGGTGATAGCTTGGTAATAGTAAGAATATATTAACTTCTCACATAAGACAAATCACTTACAATATGCATTATGTTCTCAGAACCAGCAAGGAAAGAAAAATACTCTATATGCAGAGAGAAGGGGAAATCTACAGGAAAAGGAGCATTCACTAGAACCAGAAAGGAATTCTAAGCTGGAACCACTACAAAGTCAAAATTTCAACTATTTATAACACTGGTTACCTTGGAATCCTAAACCAGTAGGATGCAACAAGCTACGGGTAACCAGGGTTAGGACTTCAACTACCCAACCAATCAAAAATTCATCAAAATTTGAAACTTCTACAAAAAAGCCTCGAGCAACAAAATTTGTCCATCACCACATGGAAAAACATCCCTGCAAACACTCATGGCACCCTGGACCACACTGTAACAGTAAGCGCCACCAAACCAATCAAATCTGGCCATGAAAGCATTGAATTCTGGTACCTTTGGTCGCTACAGATCCTCAAGAAAATCAAAAATTGAAAAAAAATGGTCACCATGCACTTTGCGGGCTTTATGTTCCTTAATTGTTTTCCCTTCGTCACGCAATCCTGCGGTCATCAACTTAACTGCCACAGGAAAATGGGTTTCATGGTTGCATGATCGCAAGGCACCCAACTCACCCTTGTGATCATGCGATTGCAGACTCTTAGCCGTGGTTGACAGTCGGTCACAAACCCTTTACAAAGTCCTCGGCCCCACCACCAGTTAGTGACCAATCAAAACTGAGCATGTTGGCAAGACCCATGTCATAACTCCACAACCGCGATATACTTCTACAATTTTCGCATGATCACATAGCTAGGAGACAGGCTATGCAAACATGCGACACACTGCAATCCTCTACCTCCACATAACCGTCGTCGCTAAGCTTGGTGGTTAGTCACATGATCACATAGCCTTGAAAAAGGCTATGAGATCATGCGACAAACCATTACTTACCACACCTCGGCCCTGCCAACAACCGCTACACCTTAGACTTGGGCCTTCCATATGCCACATGTCATGCCACCATTCGCTGCAACTATCGAGTCACACCTACCACAGGACTCACCTTTATAAGCCTTCAAAATTGCACGGTGGGTGCATGATCACATGGGTCTAACACCTCCCATGAGATCATGCGCCAACCACTAGATCTGTCATGCCATCCTCCCCTCTGAATCTCTTGGGCCCACTAATGAACAAACCCATCGGCATCCAATCAGATGGTGGGTGCATGATCACAAGGGGAAAGAATATTCCTTGTGATCACATGCCAACTGTAGATCTTAAATATCTGACACCGGGCCCCACTGAGAAAAACCACATCACTGATGTAGCCAACCAATGAGAAGAAGACACGTCGGTAAGACCTGACACAGAGACCCACCCTTTGGTTTTGAACTCTACCGCTAAGTTCAGCAGTTAGTCGCATATTCACATAGCATAAAATTGGCTCATGCGAATATGTGACAAACTGTTAACATTATGTCTCGGCCCTACCAACAATCTGCCAAGTCACCACCACATCTCTACGCTGCATCCAATAGAACACTACCACCCCCGCATCCAGAAGACACCACTTCACCACCTGCTACCAGGCCCTAGGGGCACATGTCAACTGGTCGCATGATTGCATAGCCAAAAACTAGGCTATGTGATCATGTGATAGCCAACCAAAGGCTGCCACATCACCATCAATGGGACCACCAAACTGCATCACCGATGGGCCTCAGCACAAAAAGGTAACCGGTCACATGGTCACATGTCAGAAAAATTTGACATGAGATCATGCGACAACCAAGCATTTCAAAGCCCATTGAAGACTCGGGCCCACCTTCAGATCACACTTGTGCAGTTAAGACCGAGGTTGAAAACACACAAAGTTTTCGGCACCAAAAGACAAGTGCACAAAAGTTGGAAGGCAAAGGTAAAAAACAATGAGGGTTTTCAGCAAAAGATCGAAAACACACAAGGTTATCGACAAACCGAAAGGTAGCAGGGAAGCTGAAAACATCATGGGTTTTCAAAAACATTGTGGGTTTTCGACACTGTGGCAGATTCTAAAAATATTTTCCTGCAAACCTTAGAACTCGAATAACTTTCTGGGTTTTGTGATTTAGGAGATGTGATTTGGACTGAAGCAAGGTGACAACATGAAGAACATAGGGCAGGACACAAACCATGAAACACTATGAAAATTCAATGCAAGATGGAACTGTGCAACAAAGTGGGATAACTTCAAAATTTTCATGGAAAAGGCCATTTTCAAAGGATTTTTTCTATGACATAAAAATGGCCTAATAGCACTATCTTCTTAAACTTAAGCATGTTCTTGATAATCATGCCATGAATCTTTGACTTATCTATTTCACTGTACTTATCATAAAATTTTCCTATTTGATCAAGCCTTCCTTCCTCAATTATCCTTGAACTTAGCACTTTTAGACTAGGTCTAAAACTTACTGGTGGTGGTGCTTGAGTACTCTTTCTTTGGCTTCTTGTAGTGCGTGAGGATGGATGACTAGTTCCTATCTCTTTCTTCCTCTTTTCCATTGTCTTATACTCTAGAGGAGTAGTAAAGTCAATTTTTTATGTCGATGTAGGAGGGGCAACATCTATTTTACCCTTCGAATCATCAAATTTCTCCACTTTCACCTTCTACAATTTAGGATTATCTTTCTTTTCTTCTGCTGTTGATGCGCTCTCAATTCCAAAAGAAATATTTTCTTGTCTTGCTTTGTCCAAGTCTGCTTGAGTTACTCCATGAATTTTCAATATCTCAGAAGTAACCTTAGCTACTTTTTGTTTAGTTGATGTGCTATTTAGAAAAACATTAACTTCTCTAGTTTTCTCTTCATAAGTTCCCCATCTTGGCTCATTAGGGTCCTTAGGTGCTGATAATAGTACTTGAGCATATGCCTCTATGATTAGCTCCTCAACCTCATATCCAAGTGGATGTATCCACTTTGTCCTTGGTTCAACTACTTCCATACATGTTGTGTCAGTCTCTACCATAAAGCAAATGCTATCTTTGTACTTTTCAACAATGCTTTCTGGAATCATGTATCTCATCTGCATTTTGGCCCTAAATGTTTTCAATGTAATCCTCTAGTGTGCTCTTAGTAGATGCCTTGAAGGATATCTGTGGCATTGTGGGTAAACTTTTGTCCAAATACAAGTCTGAGACCTTTCCAACTATGTGGAAGTACATGTATATGATCAAAGACCTAAATCTGAATATTTTGGTCGTGTCATATTTAATGGCCTTGATGTTGTCTATTAGTTGTTTCACAGGATCTCACACAGATTAAACTCTCTATTTTCTTTCACAAGTCTTATTTTTGCAAGAATTGTGGTCACTAACACACTATTCACTCTGCTGGTGTGTTGAAACCTATACCCTAGTATCATGGACATCAATTTGATGTCATTTTCCTTTGTAGGCTCTATAGTCATTCCACACCTATCACTTCTTGATTTGCATGTTTTCTCAACAAGTTTTCTCACATCCTTGTCAGCTGGAAGAACGATGCCTTTCTTAGAGAGACCTTTCATCTCATAATTAGGTCTCCTGTGATCCTTACTAGAACTTCACCTATCCAAAATAGGCCATCATGAATCTTGCTAAGTAGAATCTTTATCCATTTAGACTCATAGTACTCATATGCTATCGCATATTCAATTATTGGGTGGTTTTCAAACTGCACATACTCATCCAAGAAATTTTTATCTAGTTTCATCATGGTTTCTAATCTGCTCTTATCCTGTCAAGTCCTACTTGCTCCTTCTTATGATATATGTATGCACAGATGTCTTTGACATGCATAACACCCATAGGTGTGCAGGAGAATGCTCCTTCTAGTTCATCCAATGTAGATTTGAATGGGTGCCTCTTAAACACATATATTTTCTTCTCCACAACATCAAATAGAATAGGAGTAGCCATTACTTACTTGTATATCACTTTCCTAATGGTTTCCAAGAACTTCTAAATCAGCGTGATAGATTAGGGCTTCCGCAACTGATCAAACAAACTACTTCATTGGTGAATCACTCTACAATCCTTTACAATCAATTGCTATGGATTCTATGCTCTTCCATCACTCTGAACTCAAATGCAATGAGTGATCTATAAACTTCTATGTACTTTAAAGTGAAAAATTTTCCATTAATGTTTGCCACGTAAACCAAACTTTCATTGAAAATATCAGACTTTCATTCTATTATCAATCGGCTAGTGTGCTCTTGCACATAGGTTCTTCTAGTCTCTAAAAGGTTAAGTCCAAAGGCGCATACTCAGAGGGTGAGTATACCAGATGCACAGGGATTTAGAGCTAAATTAGCTCCCCCTATGACCTTGAGAGCCATTCATACAGATGTAGAGAGTGCATCCACTATGGATGCATCCAGTACATTTTCATCAATCTTATCCTTCTTTGCCTCTGACCAAATCAAGCTCACATCTTCTAAAGCTTTCACAAAATTGACTTCTCCTTTAGTATCCAGTATTGATTCTTATGGCTTTTTAGGGCTTTCTTGCCTTTGCGTTCTTGATCTACAGAACTTTGAGATGTGCCAACCTTGTTACATGAGTGACAAATAGCTAAAGGCCTTAAATTCCTCTGCGCATTGACATGGGTTACCATTTTGCACTGTCTAGTTGAGTGACCATTATAGTTACATATCTAACATGTAACATTATGAGAACTTCTTACATTTGGCTGATTATAATTTCTTTGATTATGTTGAGTCTTTTTCTTCTGACTTGTCTTACAATTCATAGCTCTATGACCAAATTTATTGCATGAATAATAGTAACCATTGAAATGTCTTACCTCTTTACAATTCCTTTCTATATGTCCATGCTTGTTACATGCATAACAACTTTGGTCTACTAGCTTGCGCTCATCTCTAGATGGTTCAACATTATCTTTAGTCTGACTTCCAGTATCCTTAGCATCTGAGGTGTCTTCTAGTGCTTTCATTCTTGCCTGCATGTTGTCAATCTAATTTTCTACTTCACTGAATCCAATGCCGCTAGTATCTCCTTTAAGCTTCTAAGCATACAACTGAGTTTCAATCAAATCATTGCTTGTGTGTAATTTATCAATGTGATTCTTAGTCTCTTTCAATTCAGATTCCAAGCTTTCTTTTTTGTTTCTTAGCTCCAAGATTTCCATGTTTGCTTGCCTCAATTATTCATTTAGTTGAAGGTTCTCTTTGATATATTCATCATAGGCTTCCTGATTCTTAGTTAGCTTGTCATCCAATTCTTCAATCTGATCTTTCAGAGATGTGTTCTATTCATTTAGCTTTTTGACCATGATCCCTAAATCAATGGTAGAACATTCTTTTAAATCTTTTCTAAGTCATTTGATGACTATTTGAGCTTCACTAAGTTTTTCTTTTAATTCTTCAATTTACTTTTTAGATCTGTCTAGGTCTTCAAGAGTAGCTTCAAGATTTCTTTTTAGATGTTTCATTTTTGTCTTTTCCATGATCTCCTCAAGTGGTTAAACTTCTTTGCTGAGGACCGGAGCTCTGATACCAATTGTTAGGAATGTGAACACTAAGAGGGGAGGGTGAATCAATGTTCACTTAATTCAATCTTTTGCTTAACTCTTTAAACTTATCTTGAATCCTTAAGTACTAAAATAAACATTAACATAAATAAGAAACATGAACTCAACACATAACACCAATGTGGTTACGGGGAAACCCAAATAGGTAAAAACCCTGGTGGGAATTGACACCCACTAATAATCTATACTAGTGTCTTATTATCCTTGTTAGAAGATCCTTAACCATGTTAGGACTTTCTTTACAATGTATTTAGTAGAGTGACTTGGTCAAGGGTCAGACCCTATTATGAGTCTTTTACAATAACCATGTTAGGGGCAGGGACACACTATCCTAGAGCTCATTGCTCAAGTGGTGAAGGCTACAACCTTTTGATCCCAGATACACACTATATCTACTAGATGAATTGGTACTGTGACACTACTTGTTTGATCAGTTCCTTTGATGTGCTAATGCTTTGACCTCTTAAAAATCTCTAATACATCTTATCAACTCTTCACACACTTCTTCTCTTCTTATCTCAACTCTATTTCCACTTCCATGCCAAATTACAAAGGTGCATATAATATTTATATGCACATATAAAACAATTAACTAGGTCGGACCTTTAACTGATTACATACAATGCTTCCAAGTGAAATGGCTCAAGTGTGTTTACAAACAAAGTTAATTATATGTCTATAACCTAATTACAATAGGTGCATAGCCTTTACAAAATAATAACATAGTTGCTAATCAAATTACCATCAGTCAGCCACATACTCTGCTCTATTCTGGAATTCACTAGCTGTGTAACTTCATGACACAGGGTAGAGATGGATGATCCAATAATGGAATATCCAAACCTACACTATTGAATATAACAACAACAATTGCAGCGGAATACAACAAGATAATGCTTCAAAATAGAATTTCATTCAACATGCCCGACTGTAAGGTCTTTTAGGTTTTGGCCTGTTATAATGAAATAATAAAGCATCTCAACAATATTCTAGCTAGTCCAACTCTGAAACACATCAGCAACTGATGGAAACTCCAAGGCAGATATAAACTTGATCTCACAAGCCTCCAAGCAATCTCCTTGTCTCCAAGCATACAAACCACTAGCTCTGCTATTACAATATCAGATAAAAAATCTGATCTACAAGATCTCATAGGATCCAAATATGATTATAATCTCATACCACTACCAATATACCACCAAAATTGACTACCAAACATCTACCCAAGCTCTCAATATATAGCCAGCTAAGCCACAAGTCAGCCAGTTAGGCTTTAATTACAATATAGGTCCAGTCTAAGGAAAGAAACCAAAACTAATGCAAGAATGATCAAAACTTAATGTGCCTTTTTATTTAGGTCCACACATGACCCAAAAAAATTCCCTTAACTTCAAAAGGCCCCATCTCATCACATGGAACCACGCAAGAAGAAACACTCCACGTTTCACATGAAAACTGGCAGAAAATAGGTCCCCAAGAAAAAAAGGGCATAACTTTTTACTCATAATGAATTAGGAATTGTGCATTTGGGAAATGGTATTAACTTAGGTCCTCTTAAATAACCTAATAAGGAAAAGGCTGATTCATTAAGGATCAACATCTCCACTATGCACAATCAGCTCCAAAATCGCAAGAAAATACTGCTCACAGAAAATAGGTCCCTAAGAAAAATGGTCATAACTTTTTACTCGTAATGAATTAGGAATTGTGCCCTTGGGAAAATATATTAATTTAGGTCCTATAAAATTCCCTAAGAGATAATATTCTGATTCATTAAGGATCAATGGCACCACATCCTGCAATCAGCTCCAGAACTACAGGAAAATACTGCTCTGACGGCAAGTAAAACAACTCCAACTTTGAAACGGTCCATCCAATGCTTATGAGATCTTAGGAGAAGGTTCCAAAATAGGCCATAAAAATCATGTAAGATTCATACAACATGAAACAAATAAATTAAATTATTACAAAGAAAACAACAGAAAATAGGAATTTTTTTTGGTTGATGCAAGATTACTCAAAGCCTGAGATGCTCTTACATCAGACACCCCAAGTAAATAAAAGAAAGTTCTCATGAACATTTGAAGGGAATCATAATAGGTATTCCATATCTTTTCTTAACCCATATCTCCTCTTTTCCTTCACTCCATGTTGTCTTTACTTTATCCACTGTCACACTCAGCAAATCAGCTTGTCTTGCACTTTTCTCATCTTTCCTTTCTGCTACTGACTGAAACTGATTCTGACCATCTTTTCTTTGTTGATTACATAGCACTTTTGTGAATCACATCTTCTCTATAATTACTAATCATCTCAGCATCATCTTCAGTCCTCTTTATCACTAGTTCCATCATTTGCTACACTATATTTTTCAGAAAGTCTATCTTCCTCTTAACCTCTATAAAATCCTCAACTATGTCAGCTCTTTTCCTTTCAAACTCAACTTCCTTTCATTCACAGGAATAGGTTTATCAACTCTTTTCTCTTGATGTTTTTCATAAGGATAAAACCTGATAACTCCACATCCATTAGCTCCAAATTCCTCCAAGGGTAATAACTTATGCCTAGATCCACCATGCATTACCACATATGTATTTGCATGACCATCAAACATAACATGTCTATCAAATTGCCAAGGTCTCCCAAGAAATAGATGACAAGCATCCATAGGCAATATATCACACAATATTTCATCATGATAAGATCCAATCTAAAAATTAACCAAGCATTTCTATTCAATCCTGACCTTAGACACATCTTGTATCCAACTAATCTGATAAGGATTAGGATGTTTCCTTCTTTCCAAATTCAACTTACTAACCATCTCTTCTGAAACAAATTTTTCAAAACTACCACCATCAATTATAACATTACATACCTTATCCTTGCACTTACATCTAGTTCTAAACAAATTTCTTCTTTGTACTGGTTCCTAGACACATGTAGCCAACCTTCTAGTGAGAAGAAATTCACCTTGTTCTACAGCATTCTCAATGTTTTCTTCAAAAGCTAATGCAACTCTTTTCTTTAGACATTCAAAACTTCTATGACCTTGTTCACCATAGTTATAACAATTAAAAGTGAACTCATTTTTCCTTCTCCCTCTCTATCCAACATTGTAGTTATTAGCAGCTTGACCACTGCTAGATCCTTCATCAGTCTTCTTAGGATTTCCTCCGGCAACTGTTTCATCAGTCTTTCCACTTTTTTTCCTATTATTTTGTCTTCCTTCAAACCTCTTGTTCATCTTTTCCTCAATCTTCAATGCCATCTAATAAGCATCTCCTATAGTTGTCATCCAAACAGTAAGTAACTCTTCTTGAATACTAGGTCTCAAGCCATAAACATACCTAGCAACCTTCTCTTTATCAACTTCAGAAAGACCAGTCCTAATCAGCAGTCTGTAAAACTCTTCAGTATACTCTTGCACTAATTTTTTGGTCTACTTCAAAGCTTGCATCTTCTTAAACATCTCCAATTCATAATCCACCAGAATGAATTTCTTCTTCAACTTGTCAACCATTCGGTTCCATCTAGTGATCTTTTCTTTTCCTCTTCTACTTCTTTCCAATTGAACTTCCCTCCACCAAATATTTACATGACCTTTCAACTTAGTCTTTGCAAATCTAACTCTATTAGGATCTTCTATTTCTTCATACTCAATGTATTCATCTATCTCATTAATCCAATCAATCAACTCTTCTAGCCTAAGGCTTCTAGCAAATGTAGAAACTTCAATCTTAGGTCTTTTGCCAATCTTAGACATAGCTTTCAAAATTTGATTCTCCTCTGGATCTCTAGCTTCTTCCACAACTTCTTCAAAATGATCTTCCTCCTCAAATTCATTATCACTATCCTCTTTCAAGGTAGGATTCGTCTTCTTTTTCAATTCCTCTTGCAGGTCTTGCACTTATTTTTGCAAAGCCCTGAAATCATCAAGACTGAATTCTCCAGAAGGTTCTTCCTCTGACATCTCACAAGCTCTTCTGAGAGGCATCTTCAATATAAGGTCCTAGTGCAAACAGCCTCAACTATTTTACACACTCAAGATCTTAAAGCTCTAATACCACTTGACACAGGGCAGAGATGAAGGATCCAATAATGGAAGATCCAAACCTACACTATTGATTATAACAACAACAATTGCAGTGGAATACAACAAGATAATGCTTCAAAATAGAATTTCATTCAACATGCTCAGCTGTAAGGCCTTCTAATTTTTGGCCTATTAGAATAAAATAACAAAGTATCTCAACAATCTTCTAGCTATTCCAGCTCTGAAACACATCAACAACTGATGGAAACTCTAAGGTAGATCTAAACTTGAGCTCGCAAGCCTCCAAGAAATCTCCTTGTCTCCAAGCATACAAACCACTAGCTCTGCTATTACAATATCAGATAAAACATCTAATCTACAAGATCTCATAGGATCCAAATATGATTATAATCTCATACCACTACCAATCTACCACCAAACATCTACCCAAGCTCTCAATATATAGCCAGCTAAGCCTCAAGTCAACCAGTTAGGCTTTAATTACAATATAGGTCTAGTCTAAGGAAAGAAACCAAAACTAATGAAAGAATCATAAAAAATTAATGTTCCTTTGGATTTAGTTCACACATGACCCAAAAAAATTCTCTTAACTTCTCAAGGCCCCATCTCATCACACAGAACCATGCAAGAAGAAACACTCCACGTTTCACATGAAAACTGGCAGAAAATAGGTCCCCAAGAAAAAATGGGCATAAATTTTTACTCATAATTAATTAGGGATTGTTCTCTTGGGAAATGGTATTACTTTAGGTCCTCTTAAAGTCCCTAAGATTTAAAATTCTGATTCATTAAGGATCAACATCTCCACTATGCGCAATCAGCTCCAAAACTGCAGGAAAATACTGCTCACAGAAAATAGGTCCCCAAGAAAAATGGTCATAAATTTTTACTCATAATGAATTAGGAATTTCACCCTTGGGAAAAGATATTTATTTAGGTCCTCTAAAATTCCCTAATATTTCAGAGGCTGATTCATTAAGGATCAATGGAACCACATCCCGTAATCAGCTCCAAAACTGTAGGAAAATACTACTCCGACGGCAAGTAAAACAACTCCAACTTTGAAACAGTCATCCAGTCCTTATGAGATCTTAGGAGAAGGTTCCAAAATAGGTCATAAAAATCATGCAAGCTTTGCACAACATGAAACCAATAAATGAAATTATTACAAAGAAAACAATAGAAAATAGGCAATGTTTTTGGTTGATGCAAGATTACTCAAAGCCTGAGATGCTCCTACATCACTTCAACAGTCTATAACTTTGTCATACTTGCATATCTAATCATGAACTAATAAAATAAGCATGAATACACTCTTACCACCTTATCTTCTATGGTTCATACCATAACTTGGTCATACACATGTGCGTTGATGCTCTGAACTACTGGTGCTCTATTAACTGTCCAGTCTTCTATACTAAGCCAATTTTTGATCTTCTTATCATGTGCGCTGACTCCAAAACACTATATGACTTTGTTTCCATAATGATAACACTATGTTAAGTCATATAAAATAGTATAATCAACTTTCCAATAGTAATAATTTGATCAAATTCTTGGATGATGATGGAAATGCTACTGTGATATCTGGAATCTAGAGGCCTGTATCCCTGTGTATGATTTCCACTATGCAGCTTAAGTGAAGCATGTAGAAGGGATGTCACATGTTTTCTATCACCATCAATGATAGGGAAGATAAGGTAGAATAGGAGGCTTCATAGGATGACCATCCCATTTTGGAGGAATATGCATATGTGTTTCCCTTAGAGTTACGTGGTATGCTGACTTGAAGGGTGGTAGACTTTCACATAGATCTAGTACCAAGAGTGGAACCAATTTCTAGAGCACCTTACAAGATGACCACTAATGAGCTTAATGAGCTCAAGTTGTAGCTTCAAGAACTATTAGAGAAAGGACACATTTTTCCTAGTGTTTCTCCTTGGGGTGCACATGTGATCTTCGTGAAAAAGGATGGATCTCTTAGGTTGTGTATATATTATCAATAGTTGAACAAGGTAACCATCAAGAATGGGTATCCACTTCCAAGGATTAATGACCTATTTGATCAACTTCAGGGCACCAAAGTGTTCTCCAAGATTGACCTTAAATTAGGTTAACACTAGATGAGGATAGTGGATAGTGATATCCATAAGACCATATTTTGTACCAAATATGGCCACTATGAGTTCACTATGGTTCCATTCAGTCTTACAAATGCTCCAGTTGTATTCATGAGTCTTATGAATGGAGTATTTCATACTTTCCTTGACAATTTTGTGGGGGTATTCCTTGATGATATCCTTATCTATTCAAAGGATGAGAGAGAGCATGAAGAACACCTGAGACAAGTTTTGTAGTTCCTTAGAGACAATCAACTTTATGGCAGCTTGTTCAAGTGTGCATTCTTCAAATCAGAGGTCAAGTATTTGGTCCATGTGGTATCTAGCAATGGGATCTCTATAGACCCATCAAAGATTGAAGCCATTATGAATTGGCCAGCACCTACCTCAGTGACTGAAGTGAGAAGTTTCATGGGACTAGCCGGTTATTATAGACAGTTTGTTGAAGGGTTTTCTCAAGTGGCACACCCTATTACTTCTCTTCAATGAAAGGGAAAGAAGTTTGAGTGGAGTGATAAGTGTGATTGATCTTTTCAAGAGCTCAAGAGAGCACTGACCAATGCACCCATTCTTGTTGTGTCAGAGCCTTCACTAGAGTTTTTAGTTTGAATAGATACTTCCCTAGATGGTTTAGAGGTAGTTCTTATGAAAGATGGGTGAGCTATAGCCTATGAGTCTAGGAAATTGAAGACTTGCAAGCTCAACTAACCTACCCATGATCTCAAACTTGCAGCAGTGGTGTATGCTTTAGTGAGATGGCAACACTTCCTCTTAGGGAATCGATTCAAACTTCATTTAGACCACCTAAGTCTACAATACATTTTCACACAACCAAACCTTAATGCTAGGAAATGGAGATGGATGGAGTTCTTGTGTGAATATGATTTTAATGTTCACTACATCAAGGGGAAAGATAATGTTGTCACAGATGCTTTGAGTAGGAGATGGCATGAGATTTCTTCTATGTCTACAAGCACAAATTTGAGAGACCACATTCTTCATCACTTGCATGATGATGAGTTATATGCAAAAGTGAATGAGTTAGTTTGGTCTCAAAGACCCCTTTAAGGGAAGTATACAGATTATTCCTTAGAGTCAAATGGACTCTTACATCATAGAGGATGCATCTACATACCTTCTTCTGAAGGTTTGCAAGATTTTTTCATGCTAGAGGCCCATAGAGCACCTTATGCAGTGCATCTCGAAGTGAAGAAGATGCATGCCGATTTGAGATAGATATATCATTGGCCAGGCATTAGAATGCAGATTGTTTATTTGGTAGCTAGGTGCCTAGAATGCTAGAGGGTGAAGGTGGAATACCGACATCCAGGTGGTCTACTTCAGCCCCATGAGATACCAATGTGGAAGTGGGACACCATATATATGGACTTCATTGTTGGTCTTCCTATGTCATCTCACCATCATGATGCCATCATGGTGATAGTTGACAAGTTGACCAAGGTGACTCATTTCTCATCAGTGTGTACTACCTTTACTACACCATCAATGGCACAGGTGTTCTTGTGAGATATTGTTAGACTACATGGCGTACCTCTTAAGATCATCTCAAATAGAGATTCTCTCTTCACTTCATCCTTTTGGAGGGAACTACAGGTAGCAATGGGCACTAGACTCAACTTCAATATGGCCTATCACCCTGAGATAGATGGATAGACTGAAAGGATCTATCAAGTATTAGAGGACATGCTTCGCATGTATGTTATGGACATCAGACCCGGTGGGAGGAATACCTACACTTAGTGGAGTTTTCCTATAATAATGGGCATCAAACATCCTTGATTACACTTCAGTACCAGGCTCTCTATGGTAGACCTTGTAGGACACCACTCAATGAGGATAGGATTGAGGAAATATTTTCTATTGGTCCTGAGTTAGTCAAATATATGGAGCAGTGGGTGACCTTGATTAGGCAGCATCTTAGAGAGGCTCAGGATAGACAGAAGAAGTATGACGATGCCAAGAGGATCAATTGAGCCTACTTAGTGGGAGATAGGATCTTTTTGAGAGTGTGATCGCACAAGAGTCCAATCTATTTTGGAAAGGGCTCTAAGCTGTTAGAAATAGGAAATATTGAGAGGGGGGTGAATCATTATTTCACAAAATTTTACTTTTTCCCAATTATAGATATAACAAATTAACTTGAAGCTTGCATAAGAGACTAAACTAAGTAAACTAAATAATAAGCACAAAAATTAAAAAAATGAAATCATAACACCATGATTGTTCTTGAGGAAACCCTGGCCAAGGGAAAACCCTAGTGGGGATGATACCCACAACTGATCCACTAATCAAAAGTATCTAGTTAAGGATGTTGACCCTGTTATGAGTTTGTTACATACATATAGTGTCTTTGTCTTGGTTAAAGGACTCTAGGCCTTGTTAGAAGCCTCAACCCTATTAGAAATTTCTATTATAAAACAAAATGTTTGAAAGATGAGCTCACTGCCCAAACATGCAATTTACAATAATAGCTTTAGCTACAAAGGTAAGATACAAAACCCTTTAGTGCTACCGAATAGATTTCCTATTCTGATCTAGCTGTATAGGCTCTTTGCTTTCATATTTAGTACTTACTTCCTTTCTTCTTACAATATACAACTTTTCATCATATATCAACTTATTATAATTTCTATATGTAACTTGTAAATTTTGCATTACATAATACTTACATATATATAAGCTATTACAAAATATAACTTCCAGCCGACTTACAATACTTATATTCTTCTCAAAATATAAAATTGATCAATTCATGTTGTCTTAGGGTAAACATATAGTATGTCATCCCTAACTAGTCAAGTCATTATTTTGATAAATAAAATAATCCCTTAACTCAATGTAATCATATTCAGTCTTTTGCTCTATTTAGGTCGGCTCTACATTGTCTCTATAAATCTTTAATATCTTCTTACATACATGTCGTATAGGCTTTCACTCTCATATGTGGCTTTGATATACATAGAATGATCCATGTTCAAGTTTGGATGCAATGAACCTTCTTCTGTAAATGTCACTAATCAAAACTATCTCTATTTAGACTGGTAAACATTGTTGTACTTAGACAATTTTCTAATGCACTCATACAAGACTGCTTCCTTTGATTATGCTATCTTCATGCTGAGTATATGTTGCCATAATGACAACATTCTAATATCATACTTAGTCAAATTTCCAACAATCTCCCCCTTTGTCATTGGTGGCAACATATGGGAAATTTGGCTAAGTCGCATAGACTTAAATTAAAAAAATTATGGCCATTACAAAATGTGGATCCTATATGTCTATACATCTCTACTTATTTCTCCAAAAATTGATACTCCCCCTAAGAGTATACTTCATACTATATTGCATATCTATGTCT
Organism: Chamaecyparis obtusa; assembly: GCA_027943335.1. NCBI lineage: Eukaryota > Viridiplantae > Streptophyta > Pinopsida > Cupressales > Cupressaceae > Chamaecyparis > Chamaecyparis obtusa. The sequence goes on along the minus strand of BSBK01003945.1, from coordinate 317,245 downwards.
TCTATATGCATACAATTTTCATGTACTATACTAATCCCCCTTTAACAACAATGATAAAGGTGTCAATTCTATAAGTATGACAAAATTGTTTTACCTCTATGATCTCAATACTGCAAGGTTTGAAGGCTTGCAACACAATCTGCAAAATTATCTTTCAAGTTCTCTATTTCCTTGTCCTGTGTCTTCTCCACTGAATCTGAAACACTTAGTAATGCACATAGGCCAAAGTATACTATTTCAACTGCCTTTAGATTTTCATAGGCAAATTTTCCATAAGATGTCTTTGATGAAAGATATTCTTCCAATTGATTCTCCATAATATTGGTTTTTAGTGATAAATGCTCTCTGAGTAGAGAAAATCTCTTCAATTTATTTTCCTTTTCATCATTCAAAAGTCTCATGTCATCATAAATTTTTCTTTCTTTCTTCTCAATATATATCATCTTGGTATTACGGCTATGCAAGTCATTCATTGTCACTTGTATTTTTTATTCTTTGTCCTTCAACTTCTCTTATATTTCAGATGTGTGGCTATGGGATTGTGTACATTGAATGTACAATGATTTTCCTCTCTCTAAGCATATTCTCAATTCTTTTATGCATACATCCAAGTTATCTAAATCATTTCTAATATTCTGGCATACAACTTGAAATACATGTGCATCATGGGCTGCTTGAGCTTTAACTGTTGCAATATCTGATAAATTTGTGAAATCCATGTCAAAATATTCCATTACTTCTTTAGCTTTTTCTTGGGGATCAACCTCACTAACTTGACTTGATATCACACTTTGAAGTTTACTGGTTATCTTAAGTAGTGCTCCTTCCAATATTTTTACCTTTTTGTTCTTTCCAAATATCTTATTCAGAGATGAGATCAACTCTATTTGATCATAATCATCAACTTCTTGTCCTAAACTTGCAAACACTGATTCAATGGATGGTCTTTATAAAAAATTTGTTGTGACCTTAGGCTTACAAATAATTTATGTGATCTTTTGCTTCACTACTTCTTTGTTATCAGATTTTATTCCTTCTCTACTTCTTTTCTTATGTCTACCATTTCTTCCTTCTTTGTTGATTCATCCTTTTGCTCATCAATCTCTGTCAAATTGCCAACATCAGCTCCTTGGTCATTGAATGGGTTCTCTTCACTATCTAAGGTGATATTCATGCCTTCAATGTTCATAGATTCATCTGTAATGTTGGAGGGTGGAAGAGCTGGTGATTATCCAGTCTGATGTTCTACTTCAACTACTTGATCAAATTCATTGATTCACTCTCCTGGTCTAGAGGTCATTACCTTCAAAACCACTTCCTCTGTTTCTTTGTTTATCTCCTCATAATTTCCTCCCATTATCAATATTGTTCTTCTATTCCTTCTCAAATGAGTACTTAAGTTCTTCATGCTTTCTTTGAAGTGATCTTCATCCTTGATCTCACAAAGCTTTCTTACATACCTTTCTCTTATTTATTTATCTTCTGTAGATCTCTATAGTTTTGTTGACCATTAGTGCCTCACACTTAGTCATATATCTAGGTAATGATGGTCGGTCATCACTATGACTAAGTCATTTTGTAAAGGCCGAGTTATGTATTGTATACTTATCGAGTAGTAGTACTGCCGAGAAAAGTCATGGTCACTATGTGTTTGTAATATGCCGAGTATAGTTGTTGCCGAGTTACATATATCAATGATTATCGAGTGACAGATAATTCAACCGATGCTAAGTACAGTTAATGCCAAGTGCCAGGAATAACTTTTGCTGAGTTAACCAAGAATGACATACAAGTTTGATGATGTTTTGTATTTTGTCTATTAAGGTAATTACACATTCATTCTATTATCATTGATCCCTATGTAATACCTAGAGCCAATCAAAAAATTTTATAGTTTAGGTAGTAATAGGAATAAATATAAACCATAGATCTTGAAATGGTAAAACATTTTTGTTATTATATAAGGGAAAGCTCTAAACAAAGAGAAGTGTGTGAATCAAAGAGATAAGAGATACTAAGATCAAATGAGTATGAGAGAATGATCAGAGAGATATATTTAGAATAGTTAAGTATTCAAATAGAGTCCAGTGACTAAGCTAAGCAGTGAAAGGACAGAATCAAAAAAGATCAGATAGAAGAGATCAACAATATACAATAAAGAGGAGATCTGTAATCTACATACAAGTGCAAACCAAAAGATTAGGTACTGAGACATTTTGACCAGTGTATCAAGGTAAATCTCTTAACTGAGTAGTCTTAACAGACTTTATGTAAATCTCTTTATCGAGTGCTTACTTTGTTGTAAGTTTATAAATCCTTTAACAAGGTAGACTATATAAGTCTTTTAGCTTTTAACAGAGTAGACCTTTCACAGGGTAGATCATGAATTGATCACATTTTTTAAGCCTTAACAGGCAAAACTTGTTACTACAGTAGTGAAGATTTGTGGGTGTCATCCCCACCCCAGTTTTACCTTTCAAGGGTTTCTGGGTTACCAAAATCATGGTGTTATGAGTGATTTCATGTATGTTGATTTATATGTTTAGTTTCTTACAATGATCAAGTTTTGTTTGTCATGCATAAAGTTTTATCAGATTAAAAGGATAAAAGTAGGTAATATCTGATTCACCCCCCCCCCCCCCCCCCCCTCTCAGTATTACTTTCCCACTTATATTTCCAACAATTGGTATCAGAGCAGCAAGGTTTCTCTTAAGGAAGTTTAATCACTTGAGGAAAAAGATCTTAAAATGGAAGCTTATAAACTGGGGAAGATCATAGAAAATCAAAAGATTGAAGTACAACTGGCATTACAACAACTGGAAGTAGCCAGAGGAGAATTGAAGAAATCCTTGAGCAAGAGAAGAGAGATTGCAATTCAACAAAATGAGCCATAGTACAAAGAAGAAGACATCTTTGGACTATTTGACAATGGTAACTCTACCAAGAGTGATAAAGCTATAAAAGAACTACTAGAGAAAAATACCATACTAAATGATGACATCAGAACTCTAAGGAGAGAACAAGTAATTCAATCTATCAGACTTTGTGAATTAGTGGAATAGAAAAAGAAAGCTAAAGATGATAAGAAAATGGCTGAGGAAGACAAAAGACAAATTGCAATCAGGCTAGATGAAAGAACAAGTGACATGCAAAGGTTGACTAATAATCAACTAGACATGGTAAATTAGCTACTGATGGTTAATTAGGAATTGGGCAGGAAAGATATGGAAATCAATCAACTAAGGTCTGAAAATGATCAGTTGAAACATGATTTGAGAACTGAAGAGGAAATCAATGAAAGAATGAACAAACCCAATGAAGCTACAAAATATTTTGAAGAACTTTTAAGATCACCTAGAAGAACCGGTGATAGATCTGGACTTGGACTAAATGAACATTCATCTATTGAAGAAGGAGAATCATCAAAGAATGGAGAACAGAAGATTGCTAAACCAAAGAACACCAAGCCCACATGTCATCACTGTGGAAAGCCAGGACATACAGCCAACATATGTAGAAGAAAACATGGTAAGTCTGATTCTAAACCTAAGTTTAATGGCCATTGTTTTAACTGCAAGAAGCATGGACATCAAGCACATGAATGTAGATCTAAAGCTAGCAATTCATCCACCTCACCTAAGTTTCAAGGAAGTTGTTTCAATTGTCAGAAATATGGGCACAAAGCTTTTGAATGCAGATCTAGACCAAGGTGGTCATCAAATGAACAAACCAAGCCAATCACAAAGCACAACTATTACAATTGGGATTACAAAACTTGGTATAATTTCCATTATTGTGGTAAATATGGACACATCAAAGAAAATTGCATGAAGACTCATTTTAGAGGCAAATCTAAAAGCTGGATGAATGGAAGCATGGTCTGTTACAAATGTAACAAGGTTGGTCACTTAAAGAAAGATTGTAGATCACCTATGTCAAGCAATGATAATAATCAGAATGAAGGTATCCCTGAGAAATTGAAGAATCAGATGGAAAAGACATGGAGGAAGAAAGAAGAAGAAAACTCAAGCGAAGCTAGCACATCTACGATCACCCAATCCAATGGATCAGGTGATCACACCTCTTCTAATTAAGCTTGGAAGGTATGTTTGGAACTGAGTCTTGCAAAGTCTCATCTTTCATCAATTCCTAACATAGAAGTGAAAAAAAGTCCACATCTGCATAGATAAAGATGCATTAGGACATATTTGAGAACAATAGAGAATTTCATTTTTTGATGCCGAGCATCAGTGTCTTGACCGATCTATCAATGTATGTCAAGCACCTACTATGGCTGAAATGCTATGTATGCTGAGCTGTATCACAATGGTTATATCGACCAAGCTTGTGAGTTTTTCGAGATAGCTATAATCTACCAAAACCTATATAGAGCATTTATGAGGCCCTAATTCTATTTTTCAGATTCTATAAAGCCGAAAGTTGCTATTAATTTCATTTCACTAGGCTATTTTAGATTTTAGAGAGTGATTTAGAGTTTGTGAAACTAGATTAAGAAAAGTGATTCTGAATTTTCTCAACGTGTCATCGGCAAAATTCATCTACAGGGTTATTGATGAAAAAGGTACTTTACCAAGCAAATATTTTCTTTTTTAAAATTACAGTTTGAAATGGCATCATCTTCATCTGCACCAGTCAAGAAACAAGGGATGGAAGTTTTCAATGTGCAACTTGTAAGGAATGAATTTTGCAAACTGAAGGTATTCAAGGCAATATCAGAAAGTGTTATTACAGGAGATTTGAATGGAGCCCTATCTTCCATTCTCGAGAATGTGTTATTGATGAATGGCATTAGGTCTTGCTATATGTACAAAATTGGAGAAATTAGTGATTACGAGATCAGGGAAGCATATGACAAACTATGTGTCAACAGAGTTCTGAAGTTGAAACATAAGGTTGTTATCGATCAAGGGTTAGTGCATGCCCTAAATCTCCCACAAAATTTCAAAGTGGAATGGATAAAAATCATTTTGAGTTAGGTACATGACATGTATTTATGGCTGGAAGATAGACCGGTGAAGATCACAAAGGAGATGATACATAAAGTCACTGGCTACCCTACAATTGATGGAAAGAGAACAATGAAATATGTAGGAAAGGAGGATATTCAAGCTAACACCCAGGCAGTTTGGAATAAATGCGGAATGACAATTTCCACCATAACTGATCCAGAAATTGACTTCATCATTACAGTCATCTCGCACAAGTTCTATTAGTACAGTCAGTTGGACAGCATCCCCTATATGGCAATGGACTAGGCATGGAAGATAATTAAGAAAGGACACACATATGACCTTGCCGATCTCTAGATGACTCAACTTGCCAAGAACTTGAACTCCATTTAGACGGTGAAGAATCCTATGTGTAAGTTCAGTTCCCTACTGATCTGTCTATTCTTTTATGTCAAGAAGTGGTTTCCTACACATGGAGATATAACATGGGATAAGAAGAAACCTATCACTGTTCAAATAAATGATTTTATAAACCAAATTGGTGATGATTTTGAAGGAATAATGGATAACTATTTCATTGAGTTTAAGAAAAAGATGAGAAATAGGACTAGATTCCTTGTGTCTTTGATTGAGAAATACAGCAAGGATATATGTTTTATGGTAGACACAGACTTTACTTATGCACAGGTAGTCCTACCTAGGGTTTCATGGCTAATGCCATTACCCTATGAACTCAATATAGATGAAGCTACTACTATAATCACAGCCCTCTTAGTTGAAGAAATTGATAATAAGACACCTTTGGAATATTTGAAGAAGCCAAATCCAAGATCTCTTTGGGATTATTGGCTGCCACCACTGAGAGGAAAAGAAAGAAGATAGTTAAAAATTTAGAAAACTATGTCAAAGAATCTGAGAAGGATGCACCACTAGAGTTGACCCAAGGATTGGGAGAAGATGAATAGAGTGCAACCAGTGGTAGTGAAAAAGAAGAAGAAGAAGAGAAGAAACTAGTAATTGTTGAGTCCCTACCAAAGAGAAGAGTGTTGAAACATAAAGTGTTAGAGACACCATCACTAAGGCCTCGAACTAGAAGAACTGGTACCGAGACTCCTAAGATGCCTCCTGCATTTGGTAGTGCAAATCTGCACAACCCAAGTCAGTGCTGACTAAGGCTATCAAGAAGCCAAGAAGGAAACTTGTTTTAACACAAGATGATGATGAAGAAACCGAAAGTGATGAAGGAATAAAGGGGAAGGTTACACAACAAGGTACACATCAACTCATTGTTGATGAATTATGTCTTAAGATTACTAGCACTGTAGCAGTGGATGAGTTGAAAAGATTAAAGTTTGGAAACATGAGCATTGGAGATAAAGAGAAAGTTGAGGATGCTATTCTTGAAATATTATGCATTTTCAAGATGTTGCCAATTGAAATTGAAACCAGAATTCCAAAGGAATTATGCAATAGGGTTGCACAGAAATGGGAGTATGCTCTACAAATAGAGAAGGAAATAAGGGAGAGTACATTAGCACAAGTTGAATCCACTCGCACCCCTACAAACATCAAACAAATAATCGAGCAATACAAAGGCAAGTTTGATCCTAAACTTAGAGCCTATCTAATTCTTCAACACAAGGTTGAAGATGTTGTACAAGAAAGCATTAAAATTTGGAAGATACTATTTGGATTGTTGCTCGCCCAGGATGAAGGACAGGATGCTACTACTTCAAAAGTTGTTGAACCTAAAACCAAGCAAAATAAAATGGAGACTAGTACTCCTAAGGAAGTGAAAACACAGGATACATCTAAAGTTCACATTGTTGACATACCTGAGGAGAGCCCCATTAAGAATTCATTCTTAACTAAGGATGATTTAAAGAACACGAAAGCAACTGACACACCCTTGCTAGGTAGTAACACTGTACTGTTACAAGTCATGGATTAACCCACAATTACGAGCACACAATCTTCTAATGAGAATCCTACTCTACCTGAAGTTGCTACTATTGACAAGTCAGTCAGTACAAGCCTTACCAAGGAACCCATCAAGTTGGTACCACTAACTCAATCTCCATCTGCTGAGGAGGAAGACAAAGCAGAAGACAAAATTCAAAGTCCTGTGGAAGAACACAGCAAAGAAGAACAAGGAAGTATGTTAGATGAACAAGTTGTTAGTCCTCATGCTGAGGATAAGGGGAAAGGAGAAGAAAATATCAAGGGAAAATTCATTGAAGAACAAGAGCCAAAGGAGCAAGAGGCAATAAAATCTCTTGTACAGATGCCGAGTGGAAGTACCCCACTGAGAGTACAGAAGGAGAAAGATGAGGTAACAATTAATGAAGTCATTGTTATTCCTAAATGGGATATAGATAACCTTTATTATGAGCAACTACAGATAATGAAAGATTTTTTGACAAGGAAAAGAAGGCAAGCAGAACTCCAAAGAGAGCATCAACAAAAAAAAGTTCTTCATGAAATAAAAGATATATTTAATGAAGTATATGACTTATCAGATGTAAATAGTTCTGTTCTCATATTGGAATAACTTGTACACATTGTTCAGAAAGTCAATAATGAAGTTAGTTGTGCAAGTGATAAGTTATTTGAATGGTCAGAATGGAGGTTTGAGAACAAAATGCTAGAGAAGATATATGTCGAGATAGCAATGAAACAAGTTGAGCTGTCCACTTTGGTAAAAGAGACCAAGGGATTAGTTGTGAATGGACAATCTCTATTGGCCAAAATATGTAATGTTGAACTGTTCACTAATGAGAATCAATGATTGTTTGATACTCTCAAGCAAGAGATTAAAGCTACAAGTCAGTCCTTGACCTTGGATGTAGACACCAGTGCTGCACATTATGTAAAAATCATGTAGACCCAAGGTAAGTTAGCCGAGCTAATGGCTAATGATGGCAAGATTCGTTCTCGCCTACTCTCCATACAAACTATTTTGACACCACATCTAGAGGCTATACAGAGAAAGTAAGCAAAGGCTAAAGAATTAATCTAGAGTGATCCACATTTGTCCACAGCCGAGAGTCTCATCAATTTAGCTATCAATTTAGAAGTGCAGATAGAATTTTTGAACATTGCTTCAACTACTTGGACAAATGCACTCTACATGATCATGGTGCTCCATAAACCTTTTCTGGAAAAATTTTGTGAGCTACCTACTAATGAAGAAATTTGTTGTGTCAAAAACAAGGGGGAATCATCATGACACGAGTATAGACAAGGACTAAATAGGGACAAGTAACAAAAATTTTGAATGTGTATATATATTTCAGGGGGAGTATTAGGCTAGTACAAACATCTTTTTGTAATTGTAAGTACAAATGTCACGACAAAGTGTTTTTGCCACTAATGTTAAAGGGGGTGATTGTAGATCTCTATAGTTTTGTTGACCATTAGTGCTTCACACTTAGTCATATATCTAGGAAATGATGGTCGGTCATCACTACGATCGAGTCATTTTGTAAAGGTCAAGTTATGTATTGTATACTTACCGAGTAGTAGTACTACTGAGTAAAGTCATGGTCACTATGTGTTTGTAATATGCCAAGTATAGTTGTTGCCGAGTTACATATATCAATGATTACCAAGTGACAGAGAAGTTCAATCGATGTCGAGTACAGTTAATGTCGAGTGCTAGGAATAACTTTTGTTGAGTTAACCAAGAATGACATACAAGTTTGGAATGGCACAATGATCGAGGTAAATCATTTTTGGTGATAATGATGTTTTTGATTTTTTCTATTGAGGTAATTACGGAGGTAATTACACATTCATTCTATTATCATCGATCCCTATGTAATACCTAGAGCCAATCAAAAAATTTTATAGTTTAGGTGGTAATAGGAATAAATCTAAACTATAGATCTTGAAATGGTAAAACATTTTTGTTATTATATAAGGGAAAGATCTAAACCAAGAGAAGTGTGTGAATCAGAGAGATAAGAGATACTGAGATCAAATGAGTATGAGAGGATGATCAGAGAGATATATTTAGAATAGTTAAGTATTCAGACAAAGTCCAGTGATCGAGCTAAGCAATGAAAGGATAGAATCAAGAAAGATCAAATAGAAGAGATCAACAATATATAGTAAAGAGGAGATATGTAATCTACATACAAGTGCAAACCAAAAGATTAGGTACTATGACATTTTGACCAGTGTATCAAGGTAAATCTCTTAACCGAGTAGTCTTAACAGACTTTATGTAAATCTCTTTACCGAGTGCTTACTTTGTTGTAAGTTTATAAATCTTTTAACAAAGTAGACTATATAAGTCTTTTAGCTTTTAACAGAGTAGACCTTTCATAGGGTAGATCATGAATTGATCACATTTTGTAAGCCTTAATAGGCAAAACTTATTACTGCAGTAGTGAAGATTTGTGGGTGTCATCCCCACCCCAGTTTTACCTTTCAAGGGTTTCTAAGTTACCAAAATCATGGTGTTATGAGTGATTTCATGTATGTTGTTTTATATGTTTAGTTGCTTACAATGATCAAGTTTTGTTTATGTCATGCATAAAGTTTTATCAGATTAAAAGGATAAAAGTAGGTAATATCTGATTCACCCCCCCCTCTCAGTATTACTTTCCAACTTATATTTCCAACATCTTCTTCTTAGCTCTCTTCTTTCTATTTATCAATTTCTTATATAGATTTTTAGGGATCTTGCCTTTAATGTCTTCAAATTTCTTGTCTACAAGGATCATATGTCTGACAACTGAATTATCAAGGTTTAACTTCTCAAAATTATCATATATATCATAGTATTTGTCTAACTTGGTGAAATCCCCTTCATTTATGATCAAAGGGTTTACTTTGTCTATCTTGGGCTTCCATTGTTTCTTCTTGTTGCTACATGCCTCTTCATCTGCCTATGGCTTCACTACTGGTGTCTTTTCTCTTTGCACTAGTGTAAAGATAGTCTTTTGTTTCTTACCTGGTCCACTTTCCATTTCTTTCACTCTCTTATTCGGTGTGGTGGAGGTGGATCTTGTGCATTTCCTTACTTCATGTACATCTAATTCATCAACCTCTACATCAATATCCTAGATTTCTTCAGTAGGGGCTTCATATGGGGTGGAACTGATAATACTTCTTATGTCCAATATCCCTAATTTCTACCAATGTCTGGTTCACAATGTCAAACTCATGTTTGATCATACTTGTATCCTTCAGTATTTTCTTGATTGTGCTATCAACTCTCTTCTTTCCCATTTTTTGCACCTGTGAATTTTGTGTTGAATTGAAGTTCTCTTCAAATGTTCCAAATCTAGGACTCTTTGCATCTAAATTACTTTTAAGTAACCTGCTCACATAACCTTCAAGTTCTACTTCTGAAACCTCATACTCAAGAGGATCTACAAATTCTACTCTTGGCTCAACTGCTTCAATGTAGGTAAAGTATGTGTCCACTAAGAAGCATATCTCTTCTTTGTACTTCTCCACAATAGATGGTGGAATTTTTGATCTTTTCCTCACTTTATTCTGAAAAGTCTTCATTACAAAAGTAGTAGTCTCATTCACTTTATCAATAGGGTGTCTCAATATACTTTGTTAATCTTATCCATTGAATTTTTGGTATCATTCCAATCAACTCCTATAATGTATAGGAATCTTCTTTAAAAATGGAAAAATATGTAGGTGATTAGGGATGAGAATCTAAATTGTGAATTCTTAGTCCTTTTTATCTTCTCAAGATTCTTAGTCAACTATATCCACACAATCTCACACATGTCTACTTCCACTTTCTCTACACACATAAGATAAGTTGCATGTACCATGTCAGCTACCATGTCATATTCTCTTGAGCTCACAAAGAATTTTGAAGTCAATATTTTTCATACATATCTTACATCATCTTCCTCAATATTACTTATAACAATTTCTCTTCCATTATATGAAGACTAGGTGTTGTCTATGACTCTATCATCTAACCAAAACTTTCCATTGTGGATTCTGGTCAATAGTATCTTGGTCCATTCATCATTCTGAAACTCATAGTGAAGTGTATACTTGATAATATCTATTTAACTCAAATGCTCAAACCCTTCTTTGTAGGACATGTCTTGTTTTTAAATCTTATTATACTCCATGATTAGGCTACCATCTCCTATAGTCTCAAACTTACATTTTAGATAACCTTTCACATCTTCTAAATGCAAAACTTCATCTAGAACGATTGACAATGCCAAACTAGGGTCTTCCTCTAAGGGTTCTATAGGTTCCTTCTTCATCTTATGTCTAGCTAAATCTTTGATGTTGTGAACTAGTGATGCATCCATGATTCTATAAAATATGATTGCTTTGATAGTGATTACTTAGTAAAATACCTCAGAATCATGATTTAGGGCTTTGCGTAGATCTGGCAAGAAATCCATCTCCAAATCCTACAAATTATTCTCAAACTCCACTAGCTAGCTCTTGTTGGTGTAATTAAATATTACTAATTACACTTTACTTAAGTTTACTTAGGATAATGCATTTTCATATTAGTTTTTTTTGAGATATCTGGGAGTTTTCATTTCTTTTTAGCACATGGTTAGGAGAATTTCCACTTTAGGTGTGATAGTTGTCCTCACATACCTCTTTGTTTGTGAGATCCACCTTGAGTGCTCTTATCACATTATCATCCTCTCAAATTATTACACATGTTTCTCATACTTTCATGTACAATGGAGGATGATCCACCTTTGGTGGACATGTGATTCCACCATGTCTATTTGATAGCTTATCACTTGCATAACTTCTAGTTATCATGCATTGCCTATATATTGAGGCATTCTACATTGTATGTAATCTATCTATCTATCTATTATTCATTATTTGATCATTTGATCATATCATATTTGTCTCTCTTGTGCTATCTCTTGAGCTTCTAGATCTTGGCATTCATTCTTTTCCTTAAGAAAATTCTTACATGGTATTAGAGCGATATCAAAATTCTTACATGGTATCAGAGTCATAGGAGTTTCATTATATAGCCTATTTTGAGAGGTTTTTATTGCAGGTCAAAGTTGGAGCTTGCTAGTTCAAATCAGAGGTTGGCATCACATTGAGGAGGTCCAAAATCCCCTAAATTGAGTTTTATTTCATCCAAATCAGATATCTAAAACCAAATCTAGAGCCATTTGATTTTCAAGGTTCGGCGGCGGCAATTCAGAAAAAGTAATTTCAAAAGCGATTTTCAAACAGCGATATCTTAGTCATCCGGACTCCTTTTTTCGAGCAATTCTTTTTTTTTGGGGGTAGAATTTCATGATCTACACAATGGTGCAGGTGATTTCTGATCTTTGTTTTTGATATTTTCTAAAAATTGCAAATCCTAATTTTTACAACTTTAGAGGCTTCGTTCGGGCTCATATGGACACATTTTCAGATGCTATTTTTTTTTAAAGTTCATGATTTTTTGTCTACTTTCTAGATCTAATATCAGTTCTGAAAAATTATGAGTAGACATAGTACTTTCAGAATTTGGTCTATTTTGGCCTATTTTTGGCACTTGTAATTTGTTGGATCCTTGAGTGGTCTTGTGTCTTAATTATATGAGTCTACCATAGCTTTATATTTTTTGTTGTAATCATCAAAATTAGAAGTCCACTTTGGTTCATTTTGGCAAGTGGCAATTGTACATGCACTATATATAAAGTGCCAAAATCATCTATTTTGGGGGGGTTCTTTTGTTCATTTGTTTCATGTGAGAATTACATCATGGATGGTTTAATTAAGTTGACAAGAGGGAACTATAAGAAATGGAGTGAATTGGTTCTTGCTCATCTCAGTGAGCATAACCTATTATCATATTTGTATGATTATAGACCTAAAAGTCCTTCTTACAATTGTGACTCTTACTCAAAAGTTGTTAAGGTTATCTATTTGAATATGGATATGGATGTTATGGATTCCCTTGATGACTATGAAGATGAAACAATGAATAATCTTTGGAGTATTATTTGGGAAATATATGGAGATCCACATATTCCTCCACTTCCAAAATGTCCAAAACCTCTAGTTGTAGCTCCTTCTCCTCCTACTGATATCACATCTAGTGTTTCTCCTGATGATGCTTGTATTCACACAGCCATGGATTTAGATGATTTAGTGTAGCAGGATATTCATTATCTTCCAGACTTGGTTCCATGGGATGACTACTTGACAGACATTACAGGTTTGTTTGTGGAGTCCTACATTTTAGATTTGGGATACTTCATTGATGGTATTCATCTTATCTTTGTTGAAGATGATCCTTCTTTAGTTGTTTTGATGGAGTATGTTGACCCTCATCTTCACTCTCCACTTGATCCTTCTTTCAAGATTGACATGATTGTGGATCCTTTGATACAACATTTGGAGGAGGTCTATTTAACTTCAGAGAAGACATTTGAGCCTTTGGAGATTGGTTTTCATGAGTCTCAAACTTCACTTGAGATGTCACATTACATGGTTCAAGTTGATCATACTCAAGTGTTGGAGATTCCTATTCAGTTTCCTGAGACATCATACATTTTGAGTATTCTTCCTAGAGATTGGGGAGGATTCATTGATACACCTATGGACTTGTTTCTTCCTAAGGGGAGGAGCATTATTTAGTTTTCTTGGTGCAGTTTCTATATTGATCCAGGCACACCTATCATGGGTGTACATTCTACATCAAGGGGGAGCTTTCTTGATTCTCTTCCATCTTTTTCATTTGAGGATGTATTTTTTTCTTTGGATTTTGATCCAAATTCTTACGTGGATCATTTATCATTGGTTCCTTTTTTGTCACCTTCTCCTATTGGTCTTTCTCCTTATTGGTTCATGGCATCTTCATCAACCAAGGACACAGAAATGCATGAGCATACTTCAAAGACATCATACTTCATTTGGATTCCCCTTCCTACTTCCTAGCCACAATGGGAAGCCTTCTTACATCTATACTTGGTGTATCTTCTTCCTAAGAGAAGAAATGTTGTTTGTAGGCATTGGACTATGTTTTGTCTTCAAGCACTTACCATCCTTGGAGGAGATTACTCATTATGGGGGGGATATCATGTCTCCTTGTTTCCTTCCTATGGGGGGATTATTTATTGTATATGCATGATGTATTTCATAATGGGGGGGTCTTGATTACTCCATCCATGCATGCATCTTGTATTCATCTCTCTTTTGGGGGAGGGTTTTTCCCATGAGGTTTTCCCTCTTTCTCCACTTTATGAGAGATTGCATTGTTCTTGGATTTTTTACATGGGTACCTATCATGGCCAAGTAGCTGGGACCCATCTTGCATTGTGAGCTTAAGTGCATTGCCCTAAGTTGCACTTAAGCGGGGGCATTGGTTTAATTAAGTATTTACTAGTTACACTTTACTTAAGTTTACTTAGGATAATGTATTTGCATATTAGTTGTCATTGTGACACCTAGGAGTTTGCATTTCATTTTAGCACATGGTTAGGAGAATCTCCACTTTAGATGTGATAGTTGTCATCACATACCTCTTTGTGTGTGAGATCCACCTTTAGTGCTCTTATCACATTATCATCCTCTCATTGTTGCACATGTTGCACATACTTTGATGTACAATGGAGGATGATCCACCTTTGGTGGACATGTGATTCCACCTTGTGTGGGTGTTATCTTTGTTGGCATTAAGTATGTTTGTCATTAGTGACAACACTTATTCAAATTCTATGTGTTTACCAAGAAAATTGAGCAGAATAGTGTTTACCGAGTAGATCGAGCTTCACAGTGCTTATCAAGTTATCATTACCGAGTGATGAGATGAGTAGTGTTTACCGAGTGCTAGCATGGTAAACAAGGAATCTAGTTTCTAGTGAGTGACACTATATCTACCAAGTCTCTAGTGTATACCAAGTTTAAAACTACGACTGAGTGGTTAGTATAGACCAGGCCTCCACTCCTACTGAGAGCATGATGATGCCAAGTATTACAGTGGATGCCGAGTATCAGAAAGTCACCGAGTTAGTTTGCAGGAACTTTGTAACTATATTTGGGCCGACTCAGTAATATTTGTGTTAGCTTGTTTAAGAGCTGACTTTGTAATTATTTTGTAATTGTTTTGGATTGATATATAAACAATGTTTGTATCATATCCAAGGTGTGAAATAAGCGAGAAGTGTAAAGAATATGTGCATATGTCAAGATGCAAGAAACGCAGAGATAAGTGAATTACAAAGGGCTACAGTAGTATAAGGAGCAGCAGAGACATATCTATCATAGAAGGTGATCAGTACATCAAAGAATCTCAGTCAGCAAGTACAGTTGCAAGTAAGAGATCTATTGTTTCATCCTAACAAGTGAATCAACTTGAAATCCTTTAACAGGGTAGACTTAATAGTCCTTTGTAAAATCTCTTAATCGAGTGCATACTTCATTGTATGTTTGTAAATCCTCTAACAAGGTGGACCTAGTAGTCCTATTTTCTCCTAACAGGGTAGATCATCAGAAGTGATCATTGTAAGCCTTAACTGGAAAACTTTATACTGTAGTATTGAAGTTTTGTGGGCATCATCCCCACCCTAGTTTTACTTTCTATTTGGAAGGTTTCTGGGTCACCAAATTTCTATGTTCAAAGTGTTATGAATGTTTCATCATTTCTGTTACTCATGCATGCAGTTAGCTTATTGATCTAAATGTTATTTGAAATATGGTTAAGATCTAAAATTTGTAAAAAGTTTTGAAGTTACTGATTCACCCCTCCCCTCTTAGTAACTTGGCTAGTCTTGAATATTTCCAACAATTGGTATCAGAGCTTTGTGGTTCTCAGGATAAAGTTTGACAGCTTGAGAAAAGAGTTAGGATAATGGAGATATTCAGACTCAACAAAGTAATTGAAAATGAAAAGATAGATCTGGAAATGGCCATAGCTCAACTCAAGGAAGAAAAAGAGCATCTTTCCCAATCCCTAAAAAGAAGGAAGGAACTTGCAAATCAGATGAATGACCACCAGTATGTTGAAGAAAAGATTAAAGACTTTTTCCCTTCAATAAGCTCAGATGAAGTAAACAATGCAATCAAAGAACTTCTAGAAAAGAATGGATCTCTACAAGAAGAAGTAAGAAAATTGAAAAGAGAATAGGAAATTCAGTCAACAAGATTTTGTGAAATCTTGGAACAAAGAAACAAGATAAAAGATGAAATAGAAGGAAAGAACAATGAAATCTAGAATCAAACTCTTTAGCTAGAAAACCTTATTGATCAAGTCTCCAATGCAAATAAAGAAATCTTGACTCTAAGATCAGAAAATGAAAATATAAGAGAGGAGCTGAGATCTAAAAAGCAAATCAATTTAAGATTAGTGAATGACCTAGACACTGAAAGGAAAATCAATGAGAGAATTTTGAAATCTCAAGAAGATATGAATCAGGTGTATGAATGAAACCTTCATAAGCAAAAAGGAAAAGCGGGACTTGGATATAAAGAGGAAGGTGAATCCTCCAAACAAGGTACTCAAAAGAATCAAAAACCTACTTGTAATTGTTACCCAAAAATTCCCTATCATTTATTTTTGGCCACGGTCCTATTTTTCAAAGAAGTGCTCAAGTATCAAAAACCCAGTGTATTTTTTACCTTTTGGTCCGAAAGCTCAGGATGTTTTCGACATTCGCCTGAAAGCCCAGTGTGTTTTTGATCTTCGGTCTAAAAACTCTCTATATTTTTAGCCCCTCATGTTTCACACTTCTACTCTGGCGTCGACACTTCCCTAAGTGCGCAACTCTGACCTGGTGGGGCCCCGTAGCTGGCTTTCCTCAAATTCTTGCGATTGTCACGTGTTCGCAAGGAATATTCCTTGCCCTTGCGATCATGCGACAAGATGACACTTGTTGGTGGGCCCATTCTCCGTCTGCAAAAGTTAAAGCTTGGCAAAATCTTATGGTTGTCGCTACACCATTAAGGAAAGATGTTTCCTATTTAAGCGCACAGTGTAATGATGGTTGTCAATCTTCCTTCCGATGTGATGCTGGTGTCAGTGGGTCCAGGCGACATAATCCTATTCGAAGGCTCCTAATTCATCTACATCATTTTGTCTCACCTTTCTATTAGTGGGTCTTGTTTCAAAAGGCATCAATGGTGGTCACATGATCGCTAAGGTATCTTTCCTGACATGTGATCATGTGACTACCATTGGATGAGAATCTTCAACCGATCAGTGGGCCCAGTGGTTGTTTTCAAAGAACACTAGCAGTCTGTCACATGATCGCATAGCCCCTTTTTAGGCTATGCGAACATGCGACAAACTGTTAGTGACGCTAATAAGAGCTTACAATTTGGTGGTGGGCCTACAGTTTGGTGACGTGCCCGCATTTCATTGGTTGGCTGGTGACAAGGTTTTATAGTGGGCCCGAGATGCAAGTGCAGTAAAGATCTGATGGTGGTCTCATGTTCGCATGGGATCTTCTAACCCCATGCGATCATGCGACAACCTTTCGATGAGATCCTTCTATCATGGGTTTGATGTGCCGTGTCGTGTTGATGTGCTAGTTTCTCATATGCTGAGCTGGTGGTGATGATGTAATTGTAAGTGGGGCCAAATTTTAATGGCAAAAGTTTAGAGGAGGTCATTCTTTTCTCTTCTAACTTTGCAATGTCCGATAAAGGCTTTCTTTGTTCGCATGTTCACAGATATGATTTAGCAGGCCTCCAGACTTGGCAAGAGCATGGTTGCATGGTTAACATGTTTCGCATGGTCACTGAGTGGAGCCCGAGGTTAAGAAAAGTTAAAGCAACTTGGTGACCAAAGGGAGAGTGAGCTCGAGGTGTCTTGCATGACTGGATGGCGATTTAGCGAAGCTTGTCGCATGATCACATGAGGCTTTTTTAGCTCATGTGATCATGTGACCAGTGGTATTTTCAAGCAATGCGGCCAATTTTGGCGGGCTTTTTTCTGTGAGATGGTTGTAGTGGCGGGGTAGCTCAGAATTGATTTTTGAGGACATTTTCTAGTTGCGAAGGTGATGATGGATGATCTGGTCAATGGCGTCATGGATTTTGCAGGGGTACAGAGTGGTGTTCTTACGCTGATGAAACATTAAAGAGTTGGTGCCATCTATACTTTCAAATTCATTCTTGTGAAGATCAAATTTGGAGCCTTAATGACTCAGTGGGCTTGCAGGGAGGTAGATGGATTGAGGTCTTTTGTCTGCAGGCATGATCAGTACAGGGGTGGATACGCAAGCACATATCTAATCGGTTGAGATATTTTCATGAACATTTATGATCAGAAGTGACTAGTTTAGGGTTGGATTATTTTATGCAGATTTATGTAACCCTAGTTAATTTTGATTCCTGCCTGCGTGCAGAGGTGTATATATTTGTTTTTTGGAGCCTTAGTGCTCAGAGAGTTCACATTTTGTAAAAAGGAAAGTTTTCTTTCCTAGAAAGCTATTTGAGACACTTTTCTATCCTCTAGTTTTCTACTCTTTGTAATCTCCCATTGATAATTTAGATATGGCAAAGCATTTTGTGACACTCTTGTTGTCCTCATGCCTTCTTATGTGAGTTATCTCTTATTGGATTGAAGTTTATGAATGTTTTCAATAGAAATTGGGGTTCTTGGTCCCTCTCACTTTCTATGATTTTGTGTGTTACTATGTCTGATCTGAATTAGATGTTTTGTGGGTATGCTACAGCCCCTAGCAGTCTTGTCTCATTCCTACACCTAGTTGCAGAGGAGGATGTTTGTTTGTAGGTCATAGGTTGAGTCTTCTGTTCAAGCCTTCCTATGAAATACTTATGCAAACCTATCTAGTGAGTGGTGACTTATTAGACCTGATTCCTCCATTGATCTCATCCCTCTATACTGAGATCCAAACCCTAGTTTCGATGCATCACCTAGTAGGTAGTTTGCTTTCCTATTATTTCCATTTCATGCACTCCTAACCCTTTCCCCTCAAAGTTTACTTTCCTGTCTAGAAGAAAACTAAGGTGACTATCTAAGAGGAACCAACCTAGAACCTGGAGGTCTCATCTTGGTTAGCAAAGGTCCCACAACCTTGAGATGATTCCCTTGTTATACTGGATTATCAAGACTACGAGAGCTTGAGATCAAAGGTGCAAATTTAGTGTATAACATTTTTGGCATGCCCAGTGGGACCACAGTGAAGATCAAAGTAAAGTTCAAAGGTGTTCCTATTGGTTCATCTACAAAAGGATCTGAGAAATTCAGTACACAAGGCCTATCAGTATAGACTCAAGCTCAAGGATTCCCCACCTTGGTGCCAGTGTATAACATTTCTGGCACGCCTGGTGGGACTGAAGTTTAGATTCATGTTCAAGGTATGCTATCTCTGATATGCTAATAGCATTCTACAGACCTAGAAGAGGTCATTTTGCTGCATATTTGGTGACTCGAGAAGGTCTACTGGTTTTAAAGATCAGGTGCTGGTATGTTTCAAGTCTTTCATATTCAGATTCCAGCTAATTGTATGAGTAGACATGTCAAGTTACTATGGATAGTCAGATTACTCACCATCCTATCATGAGAATAATGCTCAATGGGTTGGTTCCCAACCATATCAAAGCCTAAAGCCTCCTTTTACCCCAAGCTATTATACTTCTCAAGGGTATCAATATATCCAATATGCCCCAAATGAGTTCACCCTTGTGCAAAGTTATGAGTAGGCTCTCAGGCAAGATGGATCATGGGCACAAGAGGCACAACAGAAAATGCAAAGCTAGCTTCCCCATCATGCTTACCACCCACCCTCCCTTTCTCAGCCTATTCAGAAATAGATGTAGACTCTGAGCTTAGACTTCAAGAAGATGCAGGAGGCAAAGAGTCTGTTGCTTGATTTGATTAAGCAAATGTCTAAGCTCAAGGAGCAGAGAGAGCAGGAGGCTCAAAGTTATTATGAGGAGTCAGCTCCCTGCTAGGAGATGGAGGCTCAAAAATATGAGCAAGGGTTCATTCCTTACCAAGCGGCAGAGACTCTTGTTGATGAGCAACAAGTAAGGCAGTTTCAAGAGGAGATTAGACACCGAGCTGACATTGAGACAACAAGGTTAAGATCACTGATTGCTCAACAAGAGGCTCCTAGGCCTAAGATTCCAAGTTGGAGGGCCCATTTGTCTCAAGAACCTACAAATGTGGAGCTTGCAAAGCCTTCATTTCCAAGCTTCAAGATAGGTATGCCTTCTACGTCTCCCTCTGAGCCCCCTTAATTTCATATCCCAAGTTTCAAGGAAAAAAATTCCTTTCAAGAGCCTGTGCTTGAGATTCAGCCCACCACTCTACAAGAGCAGCCAATTCAGAGAAGTGAGTTATCCCAAGAGACCCCTCTGGTCTCTCAGGATGATGAGTTGATTTGGATTCTCCAATGGACTCTCCCTCCTGGTTGTCAGATGCCAAGTCTAGTTTTCAAGGATACTAGTTTAGTATTAGAGCAAGGACCTATGGTGAATGAGCTTTCATGTGATGAGGAGGAGAGGGAATTTGAGGTATCAGTGTAGAGTGATGACTATGGTGAAATGGAGTAGCAAGGTGTGGTGATGGAGTTTAGTGCCCGGCTTGAGCTCTTGGCTGATTTGTATGATGAGCTCCCTCTTTTTGTTAATGATGAAGAAGAGACCATGCCATTGCCTATGGCTGAGGGTCAATTAGAACAAAAGGTTCACCATCAACAGGAGGTTGATACAGAAGAGAATGCCATGTCCTTGATAGGTGAGCTACCTTGTTTTATGGAGTAGAATGATGAAGCCATGGGAGAGGCTTTCCAAGAAAAGGACAAAGACAAAAGCCTTGAAGAAGAGCATGAATTTTTGGATATCATTGAAGTCTTTTGTGACAAATTGGATGTTGAACCCCTATTCCTTGGAGTGGAGGTTCAAGGTCATATGCCTATTGAAGAGGGCCTGGTCTTGGATTGCCCTTTTCACAAGGAGCTACTACATGAGCAAGATTTGGAATCAGTTCCAAATCTTCAAGACATTGACAGCTTTGATGAGCTCTTGGCTAGTTTAAAGGAAGAGGATGATAGTCCCCTATCCATGGATGATGAGTTGACATGGCTGTCCATGATGGAAGGTAACCATGAAGATAAAGAAGAAGCAATCAAGGAAAGTCTTGCCTTCAGACTTTCAAGAGGCTGCCCCATCAGATACTTGGCCTAGAAGGAGTTCACTAAGACACCTCCATATGATCCATTTGAGGTGAGTGAACTTGATCTTGTTTTTGCAGAGGTAGTGCATCCTCATTTGCCAAATCTTTGTATGCCTCTTATCTTCGTAGCTATCCTCATGTGCCCGATGCAAAATGTCTTATTGAGGAAAGGTAGCTACTTTTCACAACTAGTGAATGGTTTTGTTTGACCAGGTACCTACACTGGTTATTTTAGGCTAGGTTAGCTTCCCTGCTTTCTAGATCAGTTTTTCTTGCTTTCCAACAAGTGCCCGTGCACAGTTTGTCTTGTTGGTTCAGTTTTGTCTCTGTCAAAGTTTTGTGCTCAGAATGACTCCTATGCCCAATGGATATGTCAAGGTCACTGGTCTAATGTCTAGTAAGCTGACATCCCGTAGAGGTCACCAAAATGTTACCCAAAAATTTTCTATCATTCATTTTTGTCCACGGTCCTATTTTTCAAAGAAGTGCTCAAGTGTCGAAAACCTAGTGTGTTTTTTCCCTTTTGGTCTAAAAGCTCAGGATGTTTTCAACATTCACCTAAAAGCCCAGTGTGTTTTTGATCTTCAGTCTGAAAACCCTCTATGTTTTTGACCCCTCATGTTTCGCACTTCTACTCTGGCATCGACACTTCCCTAAGTGTGCAACTCCGACCTGGTGGGGCCCTATGGCTAGCTTTCCTCAAATTCTTGTGGTTGTCACATGTTCTCAAGGAATATTCCTTGCCCTTGCGATCATGTGATAGGATGACACCTGTCGGTGGGCCCATTCTCCATCTGCAAAAGTTAAAGCTCAGCAAAATCTTGTGGTTGTTGCTACATAGCTAAGGAAAGATGTTGCCTATTTAAGCGCACGGTGTAACGACGATCATCGATCTTCCTTCCGATGTGATGCTAGTGTCAATGGGTCCAGGCCACATAATCCTATTTGGCAGCTCTTGATTCATCCACATCATTCCATCTCACCTTTCTGTCAGTGGGTCTTGTTTCAAAAGGCATCAACGGTGGTCGCATGATCACTAAGGTATCTTTCCTAACATGTGATCATGTGACTACCATTGGATGAGAATCTTCAACCGATCAGTGGGCCCAGTGGTTTTTTTCAAAGAATGCTAGCAATCTATCACATGATCGCATAGCCCCTTTTTAGGCTATGCGAACATGTGACAAACCATTAGCGACATTGATAAGAGCTTGTAGTTTAGCGGTGGGCCTACAGTTTGGTGACGTGCCCACGTTTCATTGGTTGGCTAGTGAAGAGGTTTTACAGTGGGCCTGAGATGCAAGTGCGGTAAAGATCTGACGGTGGTCACATGTTCACATGGGATCTTTCAACCCCATGCAATCATGTGACAACCTTTCAATGAGATCCTTCTATCGTGGGTTCGATGTGCCATGTCATGTTGATGTGCTAGTTTCTCATACGCCGAGCTAGTGGTGATGATGTAATTGTAAGTGGGGCTGGATTTTAATGGTAGAAGTTTAGAGGAGGTTGTTCTTTTCTCTTCTAACTTGTCAGTATTTGATAAAGGGTTTCTTTGTTTGCATGTTCACGGATATGATTTAGTAGGCCTCCAGACTTGGCAAGAGTGCGGTTGCACGGTTAACATGTTTCGCGTGGTCACTGAGTGGAGTTTGGGGTTAAGAAAAGTTAAAGTGACTTGGCAACCAAAGGGAGAGTGAGCTTAAGGTGTCTTGCGTGACCAGATGGTGATTTAGCGAAGCTTGTCACATGATCGCATGAGGATTTTTTAGCTCATGCGATCATGCGACCAGTGGTATTTTCAAGCAGTGCGTCTAGTTTTGGCGAGCTTTTTTCTATGAGATGGTTGCAGTGGTGGGGTAGCTTGGAATTGATTTCTGAGGACATTTTCTGGTTGTGAAGGTGATGATGGATGATCTGGTCGATGGTGCCATGGATTTTGCAGGGGTACAGTGTGGTGTTCTTACACCGATGAAACATTAAAGAGTTGGTGCCATCTGTACTTTCAAATTCATTCTTGCGAAGATCAAATCTAGAGCTTTAATGACTCAGTGGGCTTGCAGGGAGGTAGATAGATTGAGGTCTTTTATCTGCAGGCATGATCAGTACAGGGGTGGACATGCAAGCACATATCTGATCGGTTGAGATATTTTCATGAACATTTATGATCAGAAGTGATTGGTTTAGGGTTGGATTATTTTATGCAAATTTATGTAACCCTGGTTAATTTTGATTCATGCCTATGTGCAGAGGTGTATATAATTTGTTTTTTGGAGCCTTAGTGCTCAGAGAGTTCACATTTTGTAAAAAGGAAAGTTTTCTTTCCTAGAAAGCTATCTGAGACACTTTTCTGTCCTTTGGTTTTCTACTCTTTGTAATCTCCCATTGATAATTTAGATATGGCAAAGCATTTTGTGACACTCTTGTTGTCCTCATGCCTTCTTATGTGAGTTATCTCTTATTGGATTGAATTTTATGAATGTTGTCAATAGAAATTGGGGTTCCTGGTCCCTCTCACTTTCTATGATTTTGTGTGTTACTATGTCTGATCTGATTTAGATGTTTTGTGGGTATGCTACAACCCCTAGCAATCTTGTCTCATTCCTACACCTAGTTGCAGAGGAGGATGTTTGTTTGCAGGTCATAGGTTGAGTCTTATGTTCAAGCCTTCCTATGAAATACTTATGCAAACCTATCTAGTGAGTGGTGACTTATTAGACCTAATTCCTCCATTGATCTCATCCCTCTATACTGAGATCCAAACCCTAGTTTCGGTGCATCACCTAGTAGGTAGTTTGCTTTCAGTCATTTCCCTTTCATGCACTCCTTCTAACCCTTTCCCTCAAAAGATTTACTTTCCTATCTAAGAGAAAACTAAGGTGACTATCCAAGAGGAACCAACCTAGAACGTAGAGGTCTCACCTTGGTTAGCAAAGGTCCCACAACCTTGAGATGATTCCCTTGTTATACTGGATTATCAAGACCAAGAGAACTTGAGATCAGAGATGCAAATTCAATGTATAACAGTAATCACTGTGGCAAAATTGGTCATACTTCAAACAAATGTTGGAGCAATGGAAAAGAAAAATTCAATGGAAAATGCTATAATTGCAATCAACATGGTCATAAAGAAAATGAATGTAAGGAGAAACCAAGATTTAAAGGCAAATGTCACAAATGTAACAAACAAGGTCACAAGGCATTAGAATGTAGATCTAAAACACCCAATCTAGTAGAACAAATTGTGAAAGCAATATTTGGTTGGGATTACAACACTTGGTGTAGGTGTCATTACTATGGAGAATATGGACACATTGGCATGAATTGTGTAAGGCATCACTTGAGAAAAAGGGATACTACCATAAGATGTTATACATGCACTAAACTTGGTCATATAGCTAAAAACTGCATGAATACAGGTAGAGTTGCAGATGAAAAGAAAGAAAAAGAAAATAGCATCAGGAAGCAGATGAGACAACAGTGGATTCCTAAACCTACCGAGCAAACCAATCCAAGTAATGAAGTCACTCATGAAGAGGGTGGCTCTATCAATTCTAACTAAGTCTCCAAGAAAGCACTCGAACTATATCTTCATAAGACATATTCCAAAACATTTCCAGAATTGAAAGGAAGAAAGATCCAAATCAGTATGCAAGATACAGCAGGATCATAGGAAGGTCGGTATCAATTACCACCGAGCAAGGTCAGGAGTAACCTAATTTCATATGGTTACCGAGTAAGGTCAAAGTAGTATGAATTTGTATGTTCACTGAGTTGCAAAATCTTCACTGAGAAATTAATGCATAGTGGATGATAGTCTGTCGAGTTCAATACCCTAATTCCTACGAAGCATTAATGACAAAATTTTAACAAAAAGCATAAAATTGAGTTCATTCTTCACTGCAAATATCAGCATATTGAGCAGAGAAATTTCCTAGTGCGATCAAGCGATTCGAAGCAAAATTTGCAATAGAAATTTTTGAAAGAATTTTCTACCGAGCTACCACGGCATCATCTTCAGTACCTTCTTCAGTTTTGAGTTTTTTAGCAGCAAGTACTTCAGTTTTGGATACCTCAGTAAGTACTTCAATTTTGGGTTTATCAAGTATTCCAGTTAGCATTCCATTAGTTGGAAATTTATCATTTTTCACTGCAAGACCTACTGTGTCTACAATAATTTCTACTACAAAGGCATTAAGTACATTGACAGTTGAACCTAAGGCTCAACTGAGTATAAGATTCTTGAGTAAGAGTGTAGTAGAAGATATAGATTTAGATGAGGAGATAGAAATTCCACAATTAGATTTTGCAAATCTTTCAGCAAACCAAATGCAAACAGTTGGTGAACTCCTCCAAAAGAAAGAAAAGTAGAAGAAACTAAAAGAAGAAAGAGATAAGGAATATAAGATCATTGAGGATGCCAAGAATATTTTGACAGAAGCAATAGGTGTTGAAGTTGATTCCTCTTGACACATTTTGTTACAGTTGGTAGAGGTAGTAAACAAGTTCAATGAGGATTCTTCTAGATCAGATAAGTTGCTTGAGAAGGCTGAGAAGAAGTTTGATAATAAAGTACTTGAGTGTATTGCTCAGCAAATAGCTATCAATCAGGTAGGGTTATCTTCAGTTTTGACTAGCATTGAGTCCTTCTATTCCAAGGTAACATCATTTTTTGTCAAAGTATGTAATGTTGTCGAGTTCTCAAAGGATATTAAGGACAAAATAAATAAGATTGATGAGGATCTGAAGATCAATGCACAAAAGTTGCAAATTGAACCTAGTTCAAGCTCTACACATCATATGATAGTTAGATTCCTATCTGATAAGCAGTCAAAGTTATTGAGAGAAGATGCAAGGATTAGGTCAACATTAATAGATATTCAGAACATGATCCTTCCCATCATGAATACAATGCAAAAGCATATTGCACACTCAAAAACATTGATCCATGACAATTAGTTTTCAATTGCAGATCATATGATTGAACTCTCTACAGAAGTCCAAGTTGCACTCCATACATGCAAGATTCTGTAAGAGAATTGGCATAGAACTCTGGCACTAATTAGCAAGGAACATTTTGATTTTCTCTCACACTTTGGCATCTCCGTGTAAAATATTTGTATGTACACCTTTGGCATTATTGTCAAAAAGGGGGAGAAAGTATATAAGGGGAGATATATGAAGAGATATGGAGATATAGGAGATACAAAATACTTGTATATATGTATACTATATGGGGGAGACATGAAATGTATATACAATAGTATGACAAAGATAAATTTTTGAAAAATCAAAAATAGGTTCAGCATGATTTTTGTATATAAGTTTTGGGCAATAAGTGTTTTTGTCACTAATGCCAAAGGGGGAGATTGTTGGCATTAAGTATGTTTGTCATTAGTGACAACACTTATTCAGACTCTGTGTGTTTACCGAGCAGACCGAGCAGAATAGTGTTTACCGAGTAGACCGAGCTTTGCAAAGCTTACTAAGTTATCATTACCGAGTGATGAGATGAGCAGTGTTTACCGAGTGCCAGCATGGTAAAAAGGGAATTCAGTTTCTACCAAGTGACACTATATCTACCGAGTCTCCAGTGTATACTGAGTTTGAAACTATGACCGAGTGGTTAGTATGGACCGAGCCTCCACTCCTACCAAGAGCATGATGATGCCGAGTATTGCAGTGGATGAAAAGTATTAGAAAGTCACTGAGTTAGTTTGTAGGAACTTAGTAACTATATTTGCGCCGACTCAGTAATATTTGTGTTAGCTTGTTTAAGAGCTGACTTTGTAATTATTTTGTAATTGTTTTGGATTGATATATAAATAATGTTTGTATCATATCCAAGGTGTGAAATAAGTGAGAAGTGTAAGGAATATGTGCATATGCGAAGATGAAAGAAAGGTAGAGATAAGAAAATTACAAAGGGCTACAGCAGTATAAGGAGCAGCAGAGACATATCTATCATAGAAGGTGATCAGTACATCAAAGAATCTCAGTCAGCAAGTACAGTTGCAAGTAAGAGATCTATTGTTTCATCCTAACAGGTGAATCAATTTGAAATCCTTTAACAGGGTAGACTTAACAGTCTTTTGTAAAATCTCTTAACTGAGTGCATACTTCATTGTATGTTTGTAAATCCTCTAACAAGGTGGACCTAGCAGTCCTATTTGCTCCTAACAAGGCAGATCATCAGAAGTGATCATTGTAAGCCTTAACTGACAAACTTTATACTGCAGTATTGAAGTTTTGTGGGCATCATCCCCACCCCAGTTTTACTTTCTATTTGGAAGGTTTCTGGGTCACCAAATCTCTATGTTCAAAGTGTTATGAATGTTTCATTCTTTATGTTACTCATGCATACAGTTAGCTTATTGATCTAAATGTTATTTGAAATATGGTTAAGATTTGAAATTTGTAAAAAAATTTGAAGTTACTGATTCACCCCTCCCCTCTCAGTAACTTGGCTAGTCTTGAATATTTCCAACAATCTTATCATTTCCTTATCATGGATTCTTATTGCATTGACTATATATTCAGATACTCCTACTTTGTAATCAATTCAATTTGGCTATAATCAATTATTTGATTATTTTTCCTATCTCTCTTGTGCTATCTCTTGAGCTTCTTTCTTCATATGAGCTTCTTTCTTCTTTGTTAGCCTATTTGATTATTTTTCCTATCTATCTTGTGCTATCAATTGGGAGGATTCATTGATCCACCTACATGCTTGTTTCTTCCTAAGGGGAGGAAAATCATTCACTTTTCTTGGTGCAATTTTTACATTGATCCAGGTGCATCTATCATGGGTGTACATTCTACATTGAGGGGGGGCTTTCTTTCTTCTCTTCCTACTTCATTTTAGGAGGCATCTTTATCTTTGGAGTTTGATCCAAATTCTTACATGGATCAATTATCATTGGTTACTTTTTTGTCACCTTCTTCTACTAGGCTTTCTCTTGATTGATTCATGCCATCTTCATCAACCAAGGACATGGTGACACTTGGGCATACTTCAGAGACATCATACTTCTTTTGGATTCCCCTTCCTACTTCCTATCCACAATGGGAAGCCTTCTTACATCTATACTTGGTGTATCTTCTTCCTAGGAGGAGAAATGTTGTTTGTAGGCATTGGACTATGTTTTGTCTTCAAGCACTTACCATCCTTAGAGGAGATTACTCATTATGGGGGGGATATCATGTCTCCTTGTTTCCTTCCTTTGGGGGGATTTTTTATTGTATATGCATGATGTATGTCATAATTGAGGGGTCTTGATTACTCCATCCATGCATGCATCTTGTATTCATCTCTCTTTTTGGGGGAGGGTTTTTCCCACGAGGTTTTCCCTCTTTCTCCACTTTATGGGAGATTGCATTGTTCTTATTGTACATGGATACCTAACATGGCCTAGTAGCTAGGACCCATCTTGCATTGTGAGCTTAAGTGCATTCCCCTAAGTTTCACTTAAGGAGGGGTGTTGGTGTAATTAAATATTACTAATTACACTTTACTTAAGTTTACTTAGGATAATGCATTTTCATATTAGTTGTCTTTGAGACACCTAGGAGTTTTCATTTCTTTTTAGCACATGGTTAGGAGAATTTCCACTTTAGGTGTGATAGTTGTCCTCACATACCTCTTTGTTTGTGAGATTCACCTTTAGTGCTCTTATCACATTATCATCCTCTCATTGTTACACATGTTTCTCATACTTTGATGTACAATGGAGGATGATCCACCTTTGGTGGACATGTGATTCCACCATATCTAGTTGATAGCTTATCACTTGCATAACTTCTAGTTATCATGCATTGCCTATATATTGAGGCATTCTACATTGTATGTAATCAATCTATCTATCTATTATTTATTATTTGATCATTTGATCATATCATATTTGTCTCTCTTGTGCTATGTCTTGAGCTTCTAGATCTTGGCATTCATTCTTTTCCTTAGGAAAATTCTTACATGGTATCAGAGTGATATCAAAATTCTTACAACTCTCTATATCTCTTTTAAACACTTTAATGATCAACTGATATCAATCATTTTCTTTTATCCTTCATATTTTTCAAGATACTGGCATCGTATTAAATTTCTTAACTACATCATGCCAAAAATTTGTTCCTAGTTACCTGCACAACTTCATTATTTTTGTGTACTTGCATACATGTACATAAATTCATGTTCTCTTTACCATAGCTTCATTATATCATATAATAGCTCATATTAAATTTGCAAGACTTAATTCAATCTATTCTAACTTCTACACTATTATGATGCCTTATTCTAATACATAGTTCATGAAATAAATACTTAAGTGCTTTGATAAAAATTAGGAAATGACTCACACTTACTCTCAGGTACTTCACCTATCTAATTTCCTAGTATACTGATTGTGCTCACTTGATCTGTGGCTTTAACAAACTCAACTTCTTCCAAGTTATCACAGCAATCTCTCTGACTGTTGTTGGTGCTCACAATTCTCCTTGTGTAGTTTCTAGGATTAGGGTTTCTCATGTTGTTCATTCTGCAAAATCTCACTGCATGACCAAAATTGTTGCATATCTGACAAACTACTTCATTGTTTCCATATCTCATCCTAACTGATTATTTTTTATCTGCAATTTCTCACAATATATCCAATCTTGTTGCATCTATAACATACAACTCTATTCCTTTTGTTCATGTCTCCAATAGGTCTTTTATCTGTAGGGTTAGTATCACTAAACATTATTCTATTATTATTATCATTAGATCTAGGTTTCTTACAATCAGTAGCTCTATGTCCAAAACCATGACAATTATAACAATAACCAAAGATAGGTTTTGATTTATTACCTGTACAATCTTTCTTCATATGTCCAAAAGAATTGCATGAAAAACATCTACCTTTGAATTATCTTCACATTTCTTTAGGTGGTTCATCTTGCTTAGGTGGATTAGGTATATCTTCAGATTTGTTAGCTTCATCAGGCTTCTTTTCATCTTTATTCTCAAAGTGTTCTAGATTTGGTTCCCTGCACTCAATCTTCTTCGGGAACATATCTTCAAGATATCCAAGATTGGTTTTATCATAAGATGGTTTCTGATCAGACATTTTTTCATCAATCTTTTCACTATTGGAATACAATTTCTCAAGATGTTGTTTAGACTGAGTTAATTCTCCTTTCACAATTGTATTCTACTTGTAAAAAAAATTCTCAAGTTCGGATGTCACTTTGGTAAGTTTAGATCTCAGATCTGAATTCTCAGATTTCAGATTTGATTCATCTTTGATATTGTTATCTTTCAAGCTTAACTTCAGATCTACAATCTTTAGCTCATGTTTAAGAATCTCATTTTCTTTCTTTAGTTTTGAAACTTCATCACAGTCCTTGACTTGAATTGTAGGTTCTTTCTTGGATTTCAAATATTCTAACTTTTCTTTTAGTTTCTCAATGTATTTTTTCGCATCATCATATTTCTCCTTCAAAGTATCTCTTTCTTCAATTAGAATATCAATCTGTTCAAGAGCTTCATCAATATTCTTCTACAACTTATCCATATCCATAGAGATCTTACTCAAGTTGTTAGGCTTTCTCCGAATAACTTTGTTCTGAGTAGCTAAGCTCCGATACCAATTGTTAGAAATAGGAAATATTGAGAGAGGGGGTGAATCAGTATTTCACAAAATTTTACTTTTTCCCAATTATGGATATAAGAAATTAACTTGAGGCTTTCATAAGAAACTAAACTAAATAATAAGTACAACAATAAAACAAATGAACTCATAACACCATGATTGTTCTCGAGGAAATCCTGGCCAAGGGAAAACCCCAGTGGGGATGATACCCACAATTGATCCACTAATCAAAAGTATCCAGTTAAGGATGTTGACCCTGTTAGAACTCTATTACATACATATAGTGTCTATGTCCTAGTTAAAGGACTCTAGGCCTTGTTAGAAGCCTCAACCCTATTAGGAGTTTCTATTAAAAAACAAAATGTTTGCGAGATGAGCTCACTGCCCAAACATGCAATTTACAATAATAGCTTCAAATACAAAGGAAAGATACAAAAACCTTTTACTGTTGTCAAATAGCTTTCCTATTCTGATCTAGCTTTGTAGGCTCTTCGCTTTCATATACAGTACTTACTTCCTTTCTTCTTACAATATACAACTTGGCATCATATATCAACTTATTACAATTTCTATATGTAACTTATATATTTTGCATTACATAATACTTACATATATACAAGCTATTACAAAATATAACTTCCAGCCGGCTTACAATACTTATACTCTTCTCAAAATATAAAATCAATTTATGTTGCCTTAGGTTAAACATCTAGGATGTCATCCCTAACTATTCAAGTCATTATTTTGATAAACAAAATAATCCCTTCACTCAATGTAATCATATTCTGTCTTATGCTCTGTTCAGGTCAGCTCTACACTGTCTCTGTAAATCTTTAATATCTTATTTCGTACATGTCATACAAGCTTTCTCTCTCATTGTGGCTTTGGTATACATAGAATGATCTATGTTCAAGTGTGCATGCATTGAACCTTCTTCTGTGAATGTCATTAATCAAAACTATCTTTGTTTAGACTGCTAAACACTATTGTACTTAGACAATTTTCTAATGCGCACATACACAACTGCTTCCTTTGATTATGCTATCTTCATGCTGAGTATATGTTGCCATAATGACAACATTATGATATCCTACTTAGCCAAATTGTTAGCATAAGCTAGCACCTCACTTTTTTGGACCTTTTGAGATCCTTGAGATGATAGGACCAATTGTTTATCATTTAGCTTTGCCACCTAGCCTGTCACGCATCCATGATGTGTTTCATGTTTTAGTTTTGAGAAAGTATGTTTATGATGAGACTAATGTGATAGATGGGGATGCCTTGCAAGTAAAGTCAGATGGCTAGCTAGCATTGGAGCCCATTCATATTTTCACCCAATGGGCCCTAGCACTTTGAGGTAGGGTGTTGGACCAGGTTAGGGTCCAGTGGGATTCTTATGACGAGGTCACAACTTCATGGGAGGATGTAGCATAGATGAGATCATAATACCCTCACTTCTTTAATGAACTCCAGGAGGAGGTTCATTCCTATAGGAGGTGGATGAAATACCTACCTGATAGTCATATATATACTATTCTTATTTCCATTCTTTCAGTACTTATTTCATAGACATACTTGACTATTTGAGTCACTTATGTATTTTAGGATCTATGGAATCCTATGCTATATGTTCGGTACCTGATTATGTAATCAGGGTAAACTTGACATACTATATGTTTTGATTCAGTTTCAGTTTATGATGATGCCACATATGATATACCATGGTGTTAAATACTATTGCGATGAAAATTTAGTTTAGGAAACCAATGTTATGCTAGTTATTTCATTCACGGGCATAGTTTTATACCATGTAGTATTGATGATGTATTGTTTTTTATATCATGTGTTTGGACCTATTGATGTGTGCAATGAGTGTGCAAGATTAGTTGACCATGGATCTAAATGTAGGGACCCAGTATTGGAACCTATGTTTATACTGTGCATTCCACGGTCCTCTATCTAAAAGAAAATGTGGACCTCGTTGTATAGTCATTATTTCATGAATGTAGTTTGCATGTGTGTATTTAATTTAGTTATGTATATGTGACTCAGCCATGTCATTTGTTTTAATTAAATGTGCCAATTTGGCAAATTATTGCATAAGTGTTGGCATGGTTAGTAAATTGTATTTGGTTGGGTCAAGGGTTTGACTAGGGGTTAACCTTAGGGTAGAATCAAGTTACCTTGGGTTGGGAAGTTTCTAGATAGTCAACCTCGACTTGGTAATCCGTGGGTAACCCTTAGGTGGACTTTAAGAGGGTCATTTGGGCTCCCATGAGTTAACTATGGTTAGTTTTAGCTACCCAGGTTGGTACCTTAGGGGTTAGGGGTCATTTTCAACTCATTAAGAGTCTTAAAAATCATTTATGACACCCCTAAAGTCATGATTTCAAATTTGTGCGAATTTGAAGAGTTGTGAGGTTTTGGTTAACCTCTCTCTTCTTCCCAACTTGCATTCAACTTCATTTATGGAGAAGGAAGACAAGTGGGAAGAAAGAAATAGAAGTTTCTTCCCCTCTTGTGATAAGTTCCTAGATTTTAAGGATTTAGCATATTTAGGGAAAGGTTGGGGAAGGGTTTGAGTGTTCACCCACTCTCTAGTGAAGGAACTTAGAGAAGGACTAGCTTGGAAGGAGATCAAATTTTCAGATATTCAAACCTTTGCTTGGATAAAGGTTGGCCCTTGTGACATTTCTTTCATTTTCTTGCATGTGTGTTAGCTTGGAGCTCCATTAATGGAGTCCATAGCTTTTTATGGTTTTTATTTTGAAACTCATGTGTTGTAATATGTTGTTTTTAATTCATAAATTCAATTTGGGGATGGGATTCTTCAAGGCTTACTCACCATAGGGAGGGTGGAGTAACCTTGAAGGGGGTAGTAGGAAGAAGACCCAGGATGTGCAGACTCTCTCATGTGTGGAGGGATAAACATGGGGTTCCACGATAACCATGATGCCAAGTATGGCCTACGGGCACCTAGGGGGCATAAGGAGAGCTACACTACATCTTTTGAAGATGGTCTTCCCAAGTCCATATGTGGCTTGGAAAATTTGTATTATATTGTGGCTTCTCCTCCTGCTAGTCCACCTCTACCTTGTTTTCAGGAAGGTCTCTTGGAGACCTTCCTCTTGTTATACCTTGTTGGGAAAATCATTGAGTGTCTTCATGTTTTTAGTGTTTCCTTCTTGGCTGGTATCTTCTTATTTGTATCTAATTCCTTATTCTATCCCCTAGCTCGGGGGTGGCCTCTAAAAGGCCTAGGCTAGGAGGTGAGCCTCCATGGTCAACCTCTCATTATCAAGTACCCAGCTAGATGCACGACTAGACTTTTTTGTGGAGTTGGACAATTTTTAGTTTCAAAACTTGTTGTAATTTTACATTTCGAAAATATGTTGGAATTTGGAATCGGGGATTCCTTGTATTTCAAACGTTGGGATTTTGTAATACATTTAAGAAATTTGTTTGTGGGAAAATTTAGAATTTTGTTAATATGGATTATTATGGCAAATAAAAATTTGAAGTTTCCATTTAAATTCATGATGTAAGAGTTATTTGAAATTTTAGAAATTTAAATGTAAATTCAAACTTAGTTCTTTTTTTTATATGTATGTATTTTCTTTTGAGAAATTTCTATTGAAATATTGTATGATTAAATTATATAGGGGGATTATATTATTAGACATAGTATTTAACTTTTAAAAGTAAAGAATATCAAAATTAAATTTAACATACATATATTATGAGATTTTATTTGGATTTTATCTATTTGGGAAAATTATTTTTATACTCAGAAAATTTTCTGAAAATTTTATTAAAAATTTAAATTGGTTGAAATAAATTTTTGAATAGTACATCTTGTTTAGCCTCTAATATCATTTGCAAGTATGCTAATTAATTTTAAAAAAATATGTACCTTATACCCCCTATTTTAATATTTAGGGAAAATACTTCACCAGCAAGTAAATGCATGTATATTTAAATTTATTAATCAAATATATATTATATAAACTAAAGATATAATAAATTATTTAAAATACAAATTTCATAGTTTCATTATAAGCATTGGGCACTTTATATAAATTTAAAAAATATTAAATAAAATTATATGGGTCGGGGGCAAGCCGAAGCCCTAACCCCCTTCCCAACGCAGTGGTGGGTGGGCGGAGGCCGGCGGCGCCAGCCCCTCATGCCACCCCTGTGTAAGCAGTGGTGGCGGGAACGGCGGGAGCGCCAAACTTCCCCCCACCACCTCTCCTTCCCCTTCCCCCTACACGCACGTTGCAGCAAGCAGTCACGGGTTTGGGTTGGGCGCACCCAAAGAAAATTGGGTTTAAAAAATTTATTTTATTTTTTTACTTTATTTTTATTTTTTAAATGTATAAATAATAAATTAGTTAATTCATTAAAAAAAGAAAGTTGCATTTTTAAATTATGTTTTTAGATTTTAATTAAAGTTTAGATGCTTATAGTTTGAATTATTAGAGAAAGGGTTGTAAGTATTGACTAAATTTAGAACATTATTTAGGGGTCTTTTGTTTTATTGCGAAGTAAGATATAATGTTATTTTATTTTTAATCATATTAATAAGAATAGCTTTGTTTAAAGTAAATATAGATTTATTTATTTAAGTAAATTATTTTTAAAAAATTAAGATTTAAATAAGCTTAGAAGATTCACTGGGTTAAGCAATTGAATCAATGGCTTATTGTCTCATCTTATGATGTAATTTACTTTTACAAAACTATATATAAAATTCTTTTTATTAACGTAGTAATGGGTTAATAAATTTAGTATTCGAAATGTTTAGATTAGTTTTTTATTCGTTCTGTTGGTTTAGCGTTTAGTTTTATCATTATGGAGTTTTAACAACTTTTAACATCAAGTCTAGAGTCAATTGGGGTTCTTGGATTAGTCAATTTTTTTTGTGTGCACTGTTGACTTTTCAGTCCACCTATAGTCAAACCTTGGATATCACCTTGGTTTGCATGCACACCGCGTTCTAGTTATGTTGTAAATCTTAGATGCTTGTAGGAGCCAATTTAATGCACAGTTGACTTTATGGTCAACTTGTAATCACCTAAAATTGGGCTAATAGAACCTAAGGCCCTATTTGCCCTTAATTTGGTATATAACCTTAATTATGTTAATTTGATCCCTGATCATTAGCATAAACTCTCAAAAATTCAATAAACCCCATCAAATCCTAAATCAAGGATTCATTACTAAGGTTCAAGCAAAAATCAAAGCTATTAACTCTAGGCCTATTTAATTAATTCAATCCCATCAAATGCAAAGGCTAGAGTTATTAATTAAAAGAATACCTTCTAAATCAAACAAACACACTTTCATGATTAGGAGGCTTGCACATGGATCAAGGATCAAGCCAAGATGCATCTCAACCACTCCTCACAGATGCATCTCAATCGTTGAATACCTTCAATCTTCTATAAAATAGAATTTTCAAAGACTTCTTATCTTCTTCCTAATGCTTAGACTTTTACATACTTGCTTGTGAATTTGAGATTTCATAATCCTTTATTATTGAACTCTCATGCTTGGAGGATTTACCGAATTTGATAGTTGTTTCCATGTTTTCAAGCTTTGATTAATTAGCAAATACTTCAAATTGGGTTAAAATGGAAAGAACTAGGATTTCATGCTTCATTTTGGTTTCATGCTTTTACTCTTGAATCTCTCATTTTAGTGTAGATTGTCACTGTTTAAGGGTCAAATCTGAGAGCAAACTAACCCTTATTTCATACTCACATTAATTAGAGAGAAATAGGATACTTTTTCTTGTTAGCTTCTTCAATTAAATCCTTATTTTTCTCTAACAAGTGATGTTATTATCCTATTGAAGTGTTGTGTTGCAGGTCACAAACTCACACACATTTCTGGCACCCACCGTGGGACCGAGCCCCTGATTTTTCAATTTTATGGAATTTTAAAGTAACTATCGCCGTATAAATTTTGCTAGAAGATCATTTTTGGGAAGAACATTCACATTTGTAAATCCAGGATCACATCCCATATTCATGGATCACATCCAAAAATAAGGTCACACGTGTTTGAAATACAAGATCACATCTTGTAGATCTGGATCACATTCGGGAAATGGGGTCGCATTTGGGAAATAGGGTCATTTCTAGAAATTAGGTGGGAAAAATCTAGGATTACATTTGGAGATTTTTATTGTATTCTTGGGTTTTATGATTCCTAAACAATTTCATTGTTTATATCTCTGGTTTTTGGCAGCCTAACTGTGATTTGCAAGTTGAAAATACAGAAAATTCAAATACTAACTTTTTCTTTTGATTTTCTTTAAGGATAAAATGAACATTATGCTTTTGTTTTTTAGTACTTAATGGAAATTTGATTTCACTTTGTAAATTAGTTAAAGGATTATGCTCTTTTCTCCTTGAGAGAAAATCAAAAACTCAAAAATTGGCTTATATTTTGGAGTTAAATTGAGGAATGAATGCTAACAATTTGCATAATTAATTTTCCTTAAAACATGATCTTTGGATTTTGGATTTTCTAACTAACTAACAATTTAATGGGTGAACTTGGTATTTTTGATTCATTTTGAAAGCCTAACAGTTTTTTGCAAGACGTTTGCCCAAGACCAAAAACAAAAGACTACTAATCCTTGTCATGCAGGTTTCCTCTAAAGCAAAATCGACAAAAGAACTTCATGCTTGATTTTTCTAGGAATCTTAAACAATTTGAGATCAAGTTGCAAATCAACTAGAGGATTATGCTCTTTTCCCCTTAAGGGAAAACTAGAAACTCAAACGTTGGCTTGCTATTTGGCTTCAAATTGGAGTAATTGAAATCTTAATATGCATGATGTGTTTGGGATTTGTGGTATAAGTTAGGAGATTATGCTCTTCTCCTTCATGGAGAACCAAAAATCCAGAGCTTACTATCATTTGTCCATTTACTTTATTGTACACCTTTAGAGGGCCTACTAGTTCAAGAAAAAATCTCTCGGGAATGACCCAAGTGGGGACAAGTCTTACGCTGACTCTTCCACCCCACTATAAAATTTGATGCTTCCTTGAGGCTAAATCCTTGGAAGACATGATTTATCTTGTCTTGGGAGATTGATGATCAATCCCAATGATTGACTTGGATTTCATGTAGAGTAGAGCCGCTTTAATCTCACTTCTTGAGACTACACACTTTCAAGTTCCTATAGGGTTAATAGCCTCAATCCTGCTTGCAGGGCTATGAGAGATGATTGTGAATGAATGCCTTCATTAAAAGCTCTATGTTAGATGCCACCCAGATCACCCCCGAAAGGTTTTTATCACTTGTGCAAGGTAAATAGTAATTGCCCCAAGAAATTCACCATATCAAGCCCCCATTGATGTTAACACTTAGCAAATATGGCCTCCAATATCCATTGCATGTGATTGGACTATGATATTTTGAGGAGTCTTTTGGTGTGTTCCTAAGTCAGTGAACAAGTGGTTTCAATCTCTACCTAGCATAAGGCAGGTTAGGTGTGTCTGATTAAAATAGTTGCTTGGTGTGTTTTAAACACAAACTCAATTAATTCCCCCCAAATGAACAAGCACACAGCATTTACAAGCATTTGCAAACACCTAAAAATCACTGGAATCTGACAGACATGACACATTTTCTGAGAAAAATTGAAATTGCAAATTCTTGGTCATCATAAGATCGCATCCAGTATTCCAGAGTCGCACCCTATATCCTAGATCGCATATGTTCAAATCTGAGTCACATTTGGTAGCCACACCATTTTGTGGATCACATCTGGTGCACACACCATTTCCCGCATTGCATCCGATATTTCTTAAGTCGCATCTAGGGTTCCAATTTGTTTGCCAGTCACTATTTAGGATTGCATCTGGGATAGAGAGCATTTACGTACATCCCAAAAACAAATTTTTCACATTTCTAGATACCCATTTGGCCAATTAGTAGGTTCATGTTGCCAAAACACAGTCATCTGATAACCAGAAAGAGTCATCTTTGAGAATGTCTTGTCACCTTGCATAGTTTAAATTTGCATTGTCCCATTGTGAAGTCAGTTTACCCAATTAGTTACAAACAAGTTCTTAGCTCATAAACAGGGCACTTTTGACACCTTTTTGACACTAAAACTTTCACTTTCAAACCCACTTGCACTTTGGTTCCCAACTCATAAGCAAGGAATTCTAACCCCATTTGACGTTGGATCCATAAAAGCATTTCAAACCCACTCTTGCATCCTTGGATTCATAATCAGACATTACAAACTATCAGACCCACTCTTAAACGTAAGACACTCATTGGTTCCTCAATCTAGATTTCATGGTTGTTACCAAGCACAAAACTTACAATTTTGAAACAAACCTGTTCTCGGAAGGAGAACCCATATTCACATTGGAAATAGGAGAAACTTCAAGAATCAACCCCTTGTACGATGCTACACCTATTACTACTTATACAACAACACCTGAACCAATAAACATGAATGATCAAGGTGAATACTGATGGGATGAAAGATTCCATGAACAAAATGAACAAGTAGAATGTGAGAGACAAAAACAAAAATCCCAATATGATGATGATGAAGATGATATTGATGATGATGCAGATCCCACTGAAAAATAATACAGTAGAGCCTTAAGCAACAAATGATTTCACAAAATTCTTGAAAGAGGCTTGGAAGAAAACAAAGAGAAATAATTCTTAGAACTTGCTTCCCGAGGTGTGAAATAACCCAAGTCTTATGATGTGGATCAACTCAAACAAAAAGTAGATCTTAGTCCTATGTCAATTCTAAATAGACAATTCCTTTCCATGAAAGCAGAAATTCAAGAACTCAAGGAATCAAAGGACAAACCAAAACAACAATATTCTTTAGAGAGCATATGTCCTTTCCCTTTTCACAAGGGACTCAGAATGATTCCATTTCCTAAAAATGTTACAATACCAAAGTATGACAAATACATGGGAGATTCCAACCCTCAAGATAATGTGAGGGAATTTTGTACAACTAGTATGGAGTTCATGCATGAAAAAACATACCTCATGAGGCTATTTCCATGAAGCCTAGGTGGACAATCTATAGAGTGGTTTTCCAAATTACCTATTAGAATCAAAACATTTGATGAATTAGTGCAAAAATTCATACAACACTACTCCTAAAACATCTAGCACACAGTCAAAATGTTGGATTTATGCAATACTAAACAAAAAATGGGAGAATCATTCTTTGGTTTCCTACAAAGATGGAGAAAAATATTTGCACAATATGCTAGGGAAATACCTGAAAATGAAAAGATGGATATCTTCATTAACAACTTGGTTCCAGAAATGAATTTTCCAATTCAATTACAAGGACCACCAAGCTTTGACAAAATGATTGATAATGCTCTCAAGATAGAGGAAGTTCTAACCAAGAAAGGTGACATTACCATTAACAAGGAACATAAGGACAAGTCCTATCCCACTAAGGACAAGTAAAAATATGCTAACAAGAACAAGAATGTGGTTAATGATGGAGTGGTTGATACTCCCAATCCAAAACCCAAACCAGATGTTTTCAATCTAACAACAAGTCTTTAAACGAACAAGAGTCTGAATCCTACTGTGACTCCAAAGACGAACAATACTTTCAACAAACCTCAAAGAGAACCTTGGGCACCATGGCCTAAGAGAGAATTTACACCATTGGGAGACACCTTGGAAGTGTTTTTGAAATCACTCGTGGAAAACAACATTGTTACAATTCCTGAGCCTGTCAAGCCTTGGGATCCAGAAGATAAACCCAAGTGGTGGAATGATGATGACTATTGCGATAACCATCATAATAAAGGGCACACCACTAATAATTGCTTGAAATTGAGACATGTCATCCAAGATCTTATTGAAAAAGGGAAAGTCAAGGTAGATGGACATCACACAAACAATGATCACAAGGCATTTCAAACCCCACTACCCAACTATGAAAAAGGAGAAACTTCTAAAAGTAATAAGATTAACTACATGTACACTGATAGTGACAATGTAATCAACATGATGGAACCATGTGAATATTCCATCAACATGATCACTCTCAAAGGAGTGAAGAACAAAGTCTAATCTACAAATGTTGTAACATGAAGCTAAGAAAAACTTACTCTTAAAGGAGTTTCAGCATCTAACACACCACCTACTACAGCAACAACATCTAAACAAGTGGTTCCATCTCCAAAATTCAATCTTGTGGAACAATTGCAAAAGACACCCTCACAGATATCTATTCTAGAGTTGTTGAAAATATCCCCTAGTCATAGGGAGGTTCTTGATCATGCCCTATTGAGCACCAATGTACCGAAAGACTTAGATGTGGATAGATTCCAGGCCATGGTTGGTCACAGGAGTTCCCCACATTACCTATCTTTTTTTTGAAGAGGATGACAAATCAATGAACCACCCACATAATCAGCCCCTTCATTTAGAAGTTCTTATTCATAAATACTGAGTCAAGTGTGTCTTGATAGATAGAGGCACTGGTCTAAACATTTGTACTTATAATTTGATCAAACAATTGGGTTTCTCAGAGCATGCAATTGATCCTAGGAGAAAGATAACAATCAAGGCATATGATGAGGAAGAGAGATCCTCTAAAGGATTGGTTGTCTTACCCATCAGAGTAGGGCCAGTAGAGAAAGATGTTCTTTTTCAAGTTCTTGATTTACCCCTTGCTTACAACATTCTTCTTGGGAGACCATGGATACATTCAATGCAAGTAATGCCTTCCACGTATCATCAATGCCTAAAGTTTCCTCATAATGGAGTGGAGGTGACTATTCCAGTGGATACCACATATACTTGTAATAATCTCAAAAAAATTGAAAGCATGGTTCCCCATAATAAAGAAGGGTCCACCAAGGTAGAGACATCTAAAGAAATGGTCTTGAGGAGCTTTCCTAATAAGATCAATATCCAAGAAACAAACATGGGAGAGTACAAAATAGATCCTGCAACATCTTTGACATATCTTCCTATATCTCCTAGGACACAAGGAATGCCCTCATATACATTTACACCTTCTAATGGAAGCACTTTGACTATACATGAAGGAACTGGAATGGTGAAAGTAAAGGTATCCCTAGAAGAAGAGAATGAAGAAAAGGTTTTTTTGCAATGGCTTTATAAAGAACCCGAAGAAGATGGGAATGTTAAACATGTTGAAATATCTTGAAGAAAATACGGGAAAGGATATGAGTTTATGAAACAAATGGGGTACAAATTCAAAGGACCATTGGGACAAAACAACAAAGGACTAGTGGAACCCTTACACATGGATTTTAGAAATCCTAAGGACAAGACTGGACTAGGCTTCAGAGAGGCTACATTTCATCCCACAGCAGAAAAGGGTCCTATATTTGATAGATCAAGAGATTCTAATGATGAAGAAGAAGTGGAAGGACAGCCCATTTATTATGAAAGATTGTTACTCTTACAAGGGGACCCAGATGTTATATTCCTTGGTACAAGTCTTGAACAAGAATCAGAAAGAGAACAAGTAGATGAACTTGATGAAGAACACGAACAAGAACCTCTTATCTTTGATACACCACACTTTGATGAAGAGCCTGAAGCAATGAATCCACAAGAACCATTGCAAGAAGAAGAGAACCATGCTAATGAAGAGAATGAGGTGCCCATGACTATTGCCCACTTTTTAGGGATCTTAGATTATAGTCAGGTGGATTCACATGAGTATGAATGGGACGTCCTTTTTGATTCCACCATAGACATAGAAATAGATGTGATACACAAGTTTTCTCCTAGGGTCTTGATTGAAGAAGGAGAAAGTTATAATGTTAGATCGCTAGAGTTAGATCCACATAACATTAACATGAACTCTAATAATAACAAATCTGACTCTAATAATCCTAACACTTATCTACAAGAAAAATTAATAGATGATGTCTTACAAGTTACGAGTGATGATAACAATGAGGTGTTGTCTCTTGAACCTATTGAATCTATGTCCTTGAAATACCCTAACTTGATAGATTGGGATGAACCCACAAACACAAGCTTGCTATCCTTTGATAATGACTATTTCATAGCATGTTATCTTAATGCTTGTGAACCATTTCATTCTTCCACTAGCGTAACAAATGAAATCATGACTGAGGAGGATATAAAGTTTCTCAATCTTAAAAAGAAAAAGCAAAAGAACAAGAGGTCTAGTGGTGAAAACCACTAAGTGGTAGTATTAGACCCAAAAAGGGAAAAAGAAAAAGATGCATCCAATGGTGAGAACCTCCTTGAGGCACCAAAGGATGGGATGCTTGTTATTCTCCTAGATCATTTCCAAGAAAGGTCCTCAATTTTGATTGAACAGACACAACCCAGTAATTTGGGAATGGAAAAAGCTCCTCAGTTAGTCCATATAGCTCAATCATTGATAGAAGATGAGAAAATCTAATTCACCGATTTCTTCAAAGCAAAGAAGATCAACTGCACTTGGTCTTACTCAGATATGCCCAGATTGGATATAGATTTGATTATGTACCATTTGTCTATTTCACCAGATGTAAAACTTGTCAAGCAAAAACTTAGAAAAATGAATCCACATGTGGCATTGCTAGTGAAAGCAGAACTGGAAAAACTATTGAAAGTAGGATTCATTAGAGCAATTGATTATGTAGAGTGGATCTCCAATATAGTTCTTGTTTCTAAGGTAGACAAATCAATAAGAGTGTGCACAGACTTTAGGGATCTCAACAAGGCTTGTCCTAAAGATGATTTTCCACTTCCAAACATAGACATGATTGTGGACTTAACAGCAGGTTATGAGATGTATTCCCTAATAGATGGATTTTCAAGATATAACCAGATCAAAATTGCTCCTGAAGACCAATAGAAAATAGCATTCACCTATTCATGGGGAACCTATTGTTCGAATGTGATTCCATTTGGTCTCAAAAATGCAGCTGCCACATATCAAAGGGCAATGACCACAATCTTCCATGACATGATGCACAAGAATATGGAAGACTATGTTGATGACACTTTGGTGAAATCAAGAATAAGGACTATAATAGAGGATTTGAGGAGAATCTTTGATAGAATGGAGCAATTCCAATTAAGACTTAATCCTAAGAAATGTGCATTTGGCGTGTCATCTGGAAAACTCTTAGGATTCATAGTTTCAGCTAAGGGAATTGAGGTGGATCCGGTGAAGGTGAAGAAAAATTTAGAAATGAAACCACCAAAGAACATTAGTCAAATGAGAACCTTACAGGGAAAGCTACAATCTATAATAAGGTTCATATCTCAGTTGACTGATAAAGAACAACCTTTCACAAAGTTGATGAGGAAAGGAACCACATTTACTTGGGATGAGCAGTGTGAGGAGAATTTTACCCAAGTCAAGAACTATCTGATGAATCCTCCAATTCTAATGGTGCCAATTTATGGAAAACCCTTATTGCTCTACATATTAGCTACAGATACATCATTAGGAGTATTTCTTGCACAAGAGGATGAGGCCAAGAAAGAACAAGCCATATATTACATCAGTAGAACCTTGGTCACATATGAATTGAACTATTCAATGATTGAGAAGGCATGCCTAGCAGTGGTGTTTGCATCCTAGAAGCTGAGACACTATATGTTAGCACACAAGGTGAAACTAATGGCTAAAATT
Source organism: Chamaecyparis obtusa (assembly GCA_027943335.1). Lineage (NCBI taxonomy): Eukaryota > Viridiplantae > Streptophyta > Pinopsida > Cupressales > Cupressaceae > Chamaecyparis > Chamaecyparis obtusa. The sequence goes on along the minus strand of BSBK01003945.1, from coordinate 272,860 downwards.
GATCCACTTAAGTACTTATTGAACAAAGCAATGCTGACAGGAAGACTTTCTAAATGGATCTTGATCCTAAGTGAATTTGATATTGAGTATGTGGACAGGAAATCCATTAAAGGGAAAGTGATTTCTAATCAACTTGCAGAGATGCCATTAACTGATGATAAGCCATTACTTATGGAATTTCCAGATGAATCTATCATGAACCTAATAGAACATCCCTAGAAAATGTACTTTGATGGATCCTTCACACAACAAGGATCAGGGGCTGGATGCTTATTCATTACACCACAAGGATATAAGATCCCAAAATCTTATAAGATTATCTTTCCATGTACCAATAGTATGGCAGAATACGAAGCTCTTGTGAATGGGCTCAAGCTTGCAATAGAGTGGAAAATCATTGAATTACACATCTATGGGGATTCACAACTTATTATCAACCAAGTGAATGGTGATTATCAGACTAAGGATGAAAAGCTAATGCCCTACAAAACAATGGTGGATGACTTGAAAAAGTACTTTGTCTTCATTACCTTTTAGCAAATTCTGAGGTTAGAAAATAGAGTAGGTGATGTGATGGCTACTTTAGCATCCATGTTACAATTAGAAGAACACCAATTTCACTATGAATTCCTAGTGGAAGAACTCCCTTTCCTAGCTTATGACTCTCCTGAATGCCAAATCATTTATGCCCTTGAAACTCAAGTGTTGTCCAGATATGCCTCTATTTACTCCTATCTTAAAGACCAAGTCATTCTTGAAGGCTATTCTAGAAATGAAAAAAGATCCATCATAAGAGCAGCATCGCGCTACGTAATCATCGCTAATGAGTTGTTTAGACGTAGTCTAGATGGCACGCTTCTTAGGTTTTTAGAACATGAAGAGTCTAATCATGTATTAAAAGAAGTTCATGAAGGTGTGTGTGGATCACACTCAAATGGTTTTTCATTAGCCAAGAAACTCCTAAGGGTTGGATACTATTGGCCCACTATGGAGAAAGATGCTATCCACTTTGCAAAAACTTGTAAGAAATGCCAGATCCATGGTAACCTCATACATGCACCAGCTAGAGAATTGATTCCTTTTATAACACATTGGCCATTTCAACAATGGGACTTTGATTTGGTTGGTCAGATCTACCCCAATTCATCAAGCGGACACAAATACATCATCATCGAAACTAAATATTTCACAAAATGGGTGGAGGCTGTCCCATTGTCCAATGCAATAGGAAAACAAGTTTCAATGTTCATCTTGAATTACATCATTTGTCATTATGGCGTACCCTCATCGATTGTAACTGACAATGGGGGAAAATTCAAGAACAAAGACATAGATGAGTTGTTTCTTCAATTTAAAATCACTCGGCATTGTTCCTCAATCTATTACCCTCAAGGTAACGAACAGGCTGAGGCATCAAACAAAAATATTCTGAAGATCTTGCATAGGATAGTAAACAAATTAGGAAGGGATTAGCACTTGCACATCAATCAAGCATTGTGGGCTTACAGAACAAGCATAAGAACACCAACTAGTGAAACTCCATTCGCACTAGTTTATGGATCAGAAGTAATCTTACCAGTTGAGGTAGAGATTCTATCATTGAGAGTATCACTAAAACATCTAGTGACTGATGAAGATTATAGAATCTCTAGACTACAAGAGCTTGAATTGTTAGATGAGCATAGACAACAAGAATTTGACCATCTCAAAGCTTATCAGAAAAGAATGTCAAGATGATACAACAAGAAAGTAAAACCTAGAAGTTTTCAGATAGGGGATTTAGTTCTTAGAGAAAATCCTAAAAATCAACAACATCGAGAACAAAAGGGAAAATTTGAACCCAACTGCGTGGGTCCCTTTATCATTACAGTAGTATTTGGATTAGGAACCTATCAATTGGATATGCCTGAAGGAGATGTTTTACTAGATCCCATCAATACTTTACATCTGAAAATGTTTTATGCCTAACATTCTTGAGGAATCTCCTGTACAGTGAAAAGAGTCCTGAAAAAAGTTCAAAAATAGCAAATATGGATCCTAAAAAAAATCAAAAACATGTGAAAAAGTCCTGAAAAATGACTATCTTGGTGAAAACCTAGAAATAGGAACCTTGATGAGTCAACAAAAAAAATACAAAAAGAGAAAAATACAAAAAAAAAAAGAACAAAAAGATTGAAAAGAACAAAAAAGTGTCTTGGTGAAAACCTGGTAAACAGGCGCCATGATAGAAAAAATAGAATAAAACTTTGGCCAAGTGGTGAAAACCTAGTAAATAGGCACTACTTGTAATCAACGCTCTATCTATCAAGACAACGCTTGCATCATTGACCTATGTAAATATCAGTTTGTAAATATCCTTCAGTCACTTTCGTGACACGCCAAATCCTAAGAGAACTATTAGAGAATTGTGCCTTCCTAAGACTAGAATCTGTCCACATTAGGGTCCTAGGTAAACTATTTTTCCCTAGGGGGCATTGATCAAATCACATTCGTTGACAGGATATTGCGTCCGCAATTGACAAAAAACTGCGAACAATGGTATTTTTCAATACCACCATTGTCCGCAATTGACTATAAACTATGAAAAATGATATTTTTAAACACCAATCAGATGGATCTAAAATGTGTTTCTCAACACAACATCATGATGAAAATAGTGTTTCTAAACACTAAAATAGGTGAGACACTTATGGATGAAGAAATAAATCTTTGATTGATGATAGATCTTAAAGCGTGTGTTTGCAAGATGAATCAAGAGTATTTTTAAACACTATAACCATAACTGTCTATTTATATTGTGCAAATACAATATGATGTTAAATGACAATGAACTTTTTCTTATTATCAATTTTTTATTATTATGTTTCCTTGAGTAACTCAATGATGTCTACGGACTAAGAGAAACAAAGACTAGGGGCATAACATTTTCTTTGTCTTTTGTTTGTGGTAATAAATCCAATGATCTTAGGTGATCATGGGGAATGGGTGTCTACTATAAGTGCCTCCACCATGTAGTGGAACATCATGTATACCTTGACCTATTTCCTATGAAAGCCTTAGTGAGGTTGGATCTATATCCTTGCATGTTTAAAAACTAAAAAAGATAAACTATTTCCTAGTAAAGTGCATGGTAAATCGGACTATACCCTAGGATATGAATACAAAATGAAAGTTCATTGCGGGTATACATTTACAAATTATGCATGATGAGTCTAATTATTGACTCAATTTTGGTATGATCCTTTTTTTTTTGTTGATACTTTGACAAACATTTCCAAGACATTTTATTACTTATACTTATGTGAACCTATGCCAAGTATAGCCAAAGTCACAAGATCTAAGGGTAGCCTGAATGATATGTTTTGTTTGTTATTATAAATATGATGTAGTATTTCATATAATTATTTCAAACTGTGTTCTAATATCTAAGTAGGAGTTGAAAATGTTGACTTGCACATGTACCAAATGTTACTAACCTTTCAGGTAGATGCGGAGCGATATGATGAGTAGTGCATCTACATTGAAGAAGGAAGTTGGAAGACCAACCATAGCGAGAGAATTCAGCATGAATCTGATGGACACGCCAATCTTTGAAGGAGCTGTTGTTCCAAAAATATAGGGGATTAGTCTTGCTACATTTCCTTAGAACTGTTATTCTGTTGACAGCAGTAATTGTATCATGTTATGGTTGATTTATCTCCTCCGCATGTGGCGAGACTTAATGAGACTTTTCTATTATGTTTTCCATAAGTGTCGATCCTTGATATAAAGGGATTTTGATTATTTTAGTGGATAATAGAGGAAAGATGGAATTATGTTTTGAATATAGTGATAGTTGCTCTATGTTCATTCTTCATGAGTTATTCAGTTATGATGCAACCAGTTGAGAAGATTTTAATGGAAGAGTGATTTTGGACTATTTCTTGTGTTGAGTAGTTATCAGAAGCCAACCAAGGGGGCCCACTTGGGAGGTGGATTAGATTAAGTAAGATAGATTTACTTTCTATACTTTCCTATTTTCAAATAGAGCTACTATTTATTCCTGCAGCATTATATCTGTGGTTGTTCCTGCAGCACTTACAGAGACGAGTATAGTGAATGTCTTGAGTTGTTAAATAGGCTTAGATTTACTTCATATGTTTTCTGCAATAATTTCATTCAAAATTCAAGTGTGTTTACCTTCCTGCATCAATAGCATAGATTCCCTTCATGCATTTTAGCTTCCTACAGCATAAATGTTTTGACTCCTAAAGGAGCTTAGTGCACAAACTGTGCTATCCCATTTCAAGTCTACTGGGTTGACAATCTAAATGCATCTCATAATGGGGATAGGTAGTCTGTAGCATAGATATTACACTTGAGAGAGAGACAATGGCATGATTATCTATACCTATTGTGAGACTGTTCATTTTTGGCGCCACTGCCGAGGATGGTGTCAAACTAGGAACCTTCATGAGTCATTTATTTTTTAGATTAGTTTCCTATTTTTAGTCAATATCAAGAAGTTGTGAGCTTGTTTCACAAGTCACCAACCTCTTTGCATGCATCGAAGAAGGCGAGATGCTCATGGAAAATTTCTTCCAAAAGAACCTGTTAATTTGAAAGAAGAGCTTGAATTGCCATTTCTTGATGCCAATCCTAAGTTTGTTGCATCAACTTCAACAGAAGAAGAAGAAACCCAAGAAACATTTGATCTCCATCCTTTTGTAGAAATATTAGCCAGCTTCCATAATAATCCCAATCCAAGACCACCTATTGTTCAAAACCCCCATTCAATAACGCTTTACAGTCATAGTTTCAATATCCAACACCTCTAGTAATGGAAGCTCCTACATTTACATTTCTGATTCCAAGTCTTATTAACAATCCCAACCTCAAGAACATACCTGCTTCAACACTTCCAAAGTTATATGGCCTTGTTACGAAGGATCCTGACACCTTTTTTGTTTGATTTTGACATACTGTGTCAAAGCTTTGACTAAAATACTGATAGTCATAAGCTAAAGCTATTTCCAGCAACTTTGAAAGAGTCATCCCTCAAATGGTTCATGGGCTAAGGAGAAAATGCAATAACTAATTGGGATGGAATGAGAGACTTGTTTGTCAGAAATTATAAGGAATATTTCAAGGGGAGTGATTCAAAAGGAGATGAAATCTTCCGTATGTCACAAAGGGAAGATGAGACATTAGAAGACTATACATCACACTTCTTATTTAGCCTACAGAAGAACCCGCAACATGCATTGTAGGAGGATTCAAAGAAGCTGATTTTTCTAAGAGGAGTGAATGAAAATTGTCTTGAAGCTCTGGACCTTATGGCTGGAGGTGATATATCTTAGTCCTCCTGGGATGACCTTCAGAAGATTTGTATGAATTACTCTAGATCAGTGGTTAAGAAAGGAAGAGGATTTCGCTCAACATTGAATAAAGGAAGTGGCTCTGGTATTTCAAAGATGGAGATATCAAACCTATTGTCAGATTTCAAGCAAGACATCATAAATGATGTTGCTACACACCTGGACACTATGACCGCCAAGAAGAAACATGCAGATGCAGAAGCACAACTAGCTTAATAATATCCTCATTGCCGCAGACAAAAGAAGGATTGTCAGTGCAAATTGGTCGCAAATCTAGAGAACCGGCATCTTCCAACTGAGTATATGAAGATAGAAGGAGAGGATGGGCAAGTATTCTTTATTGCTCAATGTCATCCATGGGCCATGAGATAAGGTATGCCTCAAGACCCATTAAAAATTTCAAGTCCATATAATAGTCAGTGGCAAAACTGGCATGTTCAAAGTCCTCTACAGTATAACCAACCCACTTAGAATAATGCTTGGCCAAATAATCCATAGAGCCAATGGTATCCTCCACAACAATCCCAATGGTCATAATTTCCAAACCAATGGCAACAACCACAAGGAAATTGGCAGTCCACTAACCAATGGAGAGCACCTCAACAATGGCCTAACCCAAATCCTAGATATCCACCTCTACCACCTCCAACAAATGTTCCTGCAATAATACCACCACCTCAAAATGTAGGTCCCCAAAAGTAGATGCAATTACCTACTCAACCTCAACCAAATCTAAACATTCAACAACCACAGCAACAAATGTATGCTACTGATTCTCAGTAGTACCCTTCCTATGCACTTGATATAGCTAACATACATCTAAGATCAGGTACTACCTTACCAGCTCCTGAACCACCCCTTATCATAGAAGTACTAGATGTTCTTGTAGCAACAGAACCAATTCTAGAGAATGATTTGAAAAATACTGTAGCATCAGAAAAAATTTCCAACTTAGCTAATGTTCAAGCATCAACTAAACCACCTTTTCCCCAAAGGCTCAACATGGAGAAACCAAAACCAAAAGAAGAAGAGAAGCCATTTGATATCATTGACTAGCTTAAGGACATGCATGTCCAATTTCCCTTGTTTCAAACAATAAAAGATGTTCCAATTTATGGAAAGGCAATTAAAGAAGCTTGTCTTAAAAATCCTAGGAGAAAGAAAAAGGATCCTACAATAGTGCATGTTATAGGACAATTAGCTGATATCATGCTAGGAAAAGTGGTAATACCCAAATATTCAGATCCAAGAAGTCCAATTGTGAATATAATCATTAATGGCCAATCTATCAAAAATGCATTAATAGACTTAGGTGTTGCCATTAATGTAATGACAAAAGATACTATGAACAAACTGAGCATTGAAGGGTTGAGAGCTACTCCAACAGTGTTACAATTAGCAAACACCTCTATTGTTATACCTGATGGAATGATAGAAGATATAATAGTTTCATTAGATTCTTGGGAGTACCCTACTGATTTCATGATCCTTTCACCAAAAGTTAACCTTGTTGGTTACCGTGTCATTCTAGGATGTCCATGGTTAGCAACAGCTGATGAAAACATAAGTTTTAGATCAGGGAACATGACAATATCAGATGGGAATGCTACTAAGAAACTAGCACTGTATCCTCCAGCTCAACCACAACCGAACTTGAGTACACCTATATGGCCAAACTTAGGAGATGAGGAAGAAGAACTGAATTCTATGGTCCATCTCATGATGTTACATAGGCAATCATTTCTAAAGCTACAAGAGGAAGATGAAGTCATCAGGAGAATTCTTAATAATGACTGTGTTGTAATCAAAGATGTATCTGAAAGTTCTGTGTTAGAATTAAGTACATATGAAGATAACTTTGAGGATTCTGTATTACCTTCAGAGCCTAATATTATTCACCAGTTGCTACCCAGTGAAGTAAACACAAGTCCTATCATTGAAGTATCCATGCTTGACCTTACAACTACGGTAGAGCTTTCTAAAGGTCATAATCTCCATGTGAATAATAAGTTGCCTTCACAACAGCTAGAGCAACTAACTAAACTGATGCAAACACATGAGAAAGACTTTGCATGGGATTATGGGGACATGAAAGGATTAAGCCCTACATTATGTACTCACAGAATATATATCAATGAAGGAAGCCTACCCCTTCGTCAACCTCAAAGGAGGATTAACCCAGCATTAAGGGAGATAGTCAAAACTGAATTACAAAAGCTATTAGATGTTAGCTTTATATATCCTATATCTGACAGTAAGTCGGTATCACCTTTAGTTAAAGTACCCAATAAGGGAGGCAAATGGAGGATTTGAGTGGATTATAGGGAGTTAAACAAAGCTACCAAGAAGGATCACTTTCCACTACCATTTATTGACCAAGTACTTGATACCTTGGCTAGTAAGAAGTATTTCTCCTTTCTTGATGGATATAGTGGATACAATCAGATAAATATTTCTCCAAAGGACTAGGAGAAGACTATATTTACATGTCCATGGGGGACATATGCATATTCAGTTCCACCTTTTGGGTTGTGTAATGCTCTAGCAACGTTTCAAAGAGCTATAATTAGTATTTTTGCTGACATATCACATGACTGTATGGAGATATATATGGATGACTTTACAACATTTGGAGTAACATTTGATGAAGCTTTGAAGAATCTTCAAAAGGTACTAATTAGATGTAAAGAATATAATCTATCCCTTAATAGTGAGAAATGCTTTATGATGATGTAGGAAGGAGTGGTACTTGGGCATTTCATTTTAGCAGCAGGGATTCAAGTGGACCCAGCTAAAGTACAGGTAATACTAACACTACCTACCCATACTAAAAAAAAAGATGTAAGATCCTTTCTAGGACATGCTAGATACTATAGATGCTTTATTCAAAATTTCAGTTAAATTGCAAGCCCTATGTATACCCTACTTACCAAAGAAGCTGAATTTAAGTGGACACAAGCATGTGATGAGTCCTTCCTGCAGCTAAAGAAACTCCTAATGACTGCACCAGTCCTCAAAGGACCACATTGGTCTATTCCATTCCACATCCATAAAAATGCATCTGATTATGCCATAGGTGTTGTATTGGGACAAAAGCCTACTAATCTTGAGAATGCAATTTACTATATCAGTAAAAGCCTCCATGGCCCAGAATTGAACTACACGGTTACTAAAAAAGAACTCCTAGCTATAGTTTATGCATTGAATAAATTCTAACACTATGTCATAGGCTATCATATTTTTGTTCACACTGATCACTCTGCAATAAAATATTTGATGAACAAACCTGCTATAACAGGCAAGTTGGCAAGATGGCTCTTACTATTGCAATAATTTGATATAACAATTGTTGATAAGCTAGGAAAGGCTAATGTAGTTGTCGACTACCTGTCTAGACTACAAAATGATGATGAAGACACTACTCAAGTTGAGGATACATTTCCAGATGAACATCTGTTCCATATAGCAATTAAAAGCCCATGGTATGTAGACATAGCCAATTATCTAGCAACAAATAAGATGCCCCCACATTTCTCTCAAAAAGACAAGAAAAAGCTTGCAGAGAAAAGTTTTCAATTTTCATGGATAGATAACAATCTATTTTACACTGGTCCAGATCAGATTATGAGAAGATGTGTGAGAGAAGATGAAGTGTATGATATACTCCATGCTTGTCACAATGAGCCATGTGGAGGTCACTTTGTAGCAAAATGGACAGCCATGAAAATCTTAACCATGAGATATTATTGGCCTCAATTACACAAAGATGCAGCTAGTTATACAAAACAACGTGACAAATGTCAAAGGATGGGCCGACCAACAAATTCAGATGAGATGCCACTCAATCCATAGGTAGTAATAACACCTTTTGACAAATGGGGTATGGACTTCATTGGCCCAATTGAACCACCCTCAAATGGAAAATCCTACATTTTGGTTTGTACAGACTACCTAACAAAGTGGGTAGAAGTGAAAGCTATGAGGAATGCACGAGATGAAAAAGTAGCTAAAGTATGAAGAAATATTTACTAGATATGGAGTTCCTCGAGAGCTCATCACAAATTAAGGAGCACTCACAGTGCTAATGAAGGAGTATAGCATAAGGCATCAGAATTCTATTCCTTATCATCTGCAGGCCAATAGACAGACAAAGGTGAAAAATAGAGAAATAGAGGCAATATTAACAAAGATAGTACAATTGCATCGCAAGGATTGGAGTAGCTGATTACCAGAAGCAGTCTGGGCTTATCATACCACATGGAAGACAACAATAGGGTTCACACCATTTGAATTAATGTATGGGAAAGCAGCAATGTTGCCTATAGAGTTTGAACACAAAACATTGTGCATAGCACTTGAGTTAAACATCAGTCTTCCTATAGCACAAGAAGAACGTCTCCTCCATCTTAACTCATTAGATGAAATGTGCAAGTCAGTGTTAGAGAGAACAAAACTAATTCAAAACTAGAGGAAAAGATGGCATGATGCACACATAAAGAATAAGCAATTTCAAGTAGGAGATTGGGCTTTGCTATATGATTCTAGATACAAGGAGAACCCAGGAAAGCTGCAAACTAGATGGCTCAGACCCTATGAAATTCAACATGTCTTTGATAATGGAGCAGTTCAGCTGACAACACTTGATCCAGTACAATTTAAGCTACTAGTCAATGGACACCACTTGTGCCTATATCACAAGCCTCAAACTAAAGAAGAATTCTTACAACAATTCAACATGCATAGTTTAATAGCCCCTCAAGAGATAGTTCCTGCAGCTGAAGGTGAAAGCCTTCCTCTTGCAGCATCACCATGACATGCTTCCCTTAAGCATTCATAATAAAACTTCATTTAATGAGGTATATTTCTCCATTCACATTTCTCAATTCTTCTCACCAACCCATCTCATTTCTATGTCTACCACCCACTCAAACTCCATGTCACCCACAATTTCTCTTTTTAAATGCTTTCAATAAAATGCCATGTCAACAATCTTTTGCAGCCACCAGAATCAACACTCTCATCAACTCACATTCATGTATAATAAAGATCTCCAAGTAAAACTTTCTAACTCTTTACTTATTTTTAGCACACAGGTTAAATTAATTATATCTAGTACTGCATTAAATATATAATACAAGCACTAAGCCAGTTTCCCAACCTCGTGCCAAATTTAAGAAGTGAGGACACTTGTTTAGTTTTCATAGGGGGTAGGGGAAGTGTACTAACTTTCAAGTGTCATTCTTAGACTATCCTTGTCATACCCCTGTCACATCATTATTGTACTAAGGCTACGTTCATTTAACTTTTAAAATCCTTCGCACATTCCCTCGTACTTTCAAATCCTAATTTCTTGAACTTGACATGACTCCAAAAGGATCATAATTAATCTATGAGGTAACTCACACTTAAGATATTGATGTCCTCTGAAATAAATGCCATAAAAATTCCATAATTAAAGTTCATGTCAAGTGAAACAAAGGTAATGTAAGTGAAAATATCAGCATTTTTCAAGAATCGCAATTGCATTTCAAAAGAGGGAATTTGCAGAGAAGTTGAAAGATTAGCAGTGGGTTGGAGAGCTGAGAAGTTAGAAATTAGGCATTATTAAGATGGGCAGACATTTACAGAGACATGAACCAGTCATTCATGGTGTTTTGTTGGCAGATGTTGAAGCGGTTTGCAGGTTCAATGCATGCGGTTGGCTTGGTTATTTTCTGCAGCTGACAGAGTTTAATGAGGAGGTTGCTGCGGAATTTATGAGTACATTTGAAGAAGGGAGAGAAATAGTATGGGGATTGACAATTGTGGCCACTAAAGAGAGAATTTCAGAAGTTACAGGATTACCAGTTGTGGGTGAACATTATCCAAATGATCATGAGGCTAGGTCATCTCGTGCTTAATTTTCTAGGTCGGGTGATCCTCCGCTTGAGATTACTAAGCAGGGGTGTAGCAGATTGTCCCTTCCTTAGCCATTTCCAAAACTAGCTATGCATATCATCATGTATTTAACCTATGAGGGGAGGTTTTCAAACCTACATGCTCACCATTTTAAGTTGCTTAGCTGTATCAGGCACAATGCTCAAGTTAATATACCCAATTTTCTTTATAATATGCTAAGTATTGGTGCTGAAGAAACTCAAAGAGGCAATGCAAACTCAATTAGTCACCATGCCCTAATCAAGCTCTTAGTAGAAAAATCTCTTAGAGATGCTTCCCCAATGTCATGGGCCGAATTTGTCCAAACTAAAACCTTGCAACCTCAAGCAAATCCTATGACCCAGCCTTTAAATGATGTCATAGAATCTTTTGACCCTACTAAAGAAGCAGTTGTGAAAGAAAAAGAACCTGAATTGCCACCAGAAAACCAACCCCCTGAACCTACTCCAGAGAGTAGTGTACCCAATTATTCCTCAAGAAAAGGAAAACAAAAAGTTAGGAAAGAAATCCCTAACTTAGAAGGAGAAATTTCAAACCCTGCAATCCAGATTAATAAAAGGAAATGGTCAAGTCCTACAGTAACTACTTCTGCAGCATCTATTCCTGCAGCACATAAAGCAAAGAGGTCTTGCCAACCTAAAATTTCAATAGTTGAAGAGGTAGCTGTGCATAGAAACCCTCGAATGAGAGGACAAGTAACCTCTCCTCCTCAAAAACTAGATGTTCCATCACCAACACTGGCTAAAGAGCCCTCTATTGAAGTTATTCTTGATGAATCTCCTTCCCAAGCAAAATCCCACCACATGGAGGAAACTCCTAATGAGCAAGAACCAAGCAGTAGTATGCCTCAGAATGATGGAGTTCCTAAGCCAAACCCTGAAGTAATTCATGAGAACATTCTTGAGGATTTTCAATCTGCTTCCTAGCATCCTGTGTATTCTAATATGTCCATTATACCTTATCAGTCATCATGGTTCACTGATTTCTTCCAACAGACTATTAAGGAGAAGAAAAAGAAAGCCCAAATGCAAGAATTCCCTCCATCAACTATCCAGTATGTCCTCTTTCATCTGTATAACCATTTGACCTTTTAGAAAACATGGTGGAAGTAGGAAAGGAATCAAATGTAGAGGGAGATGTTTGAGAAAGATGAGGAAATTGAATCCCTCAAAGAACAGTTAAAGAAATAGAAAGAGCAAATGAACAAAGCCTTGAAACTAGCTGACCAAGTGATCACCTGTAGGCCACCACCTAGAATATATGCTATTTTCTTGAAGGACAATTTCTTCTGATCAAACTTATGATGACAATAAAGGACATTGATTGTGGGCTCAAAAGGGCCCAAGAATTCTATGGTCTGTATCAAACTTTACCAACATGGCAGCAGAACCTGTTATGTGAGTTTTATTTGCACAATTTTGTTATTCCACATGAGACAAAGTGGAATCCCCTGCTTTATATAGGGGACATTCACCTAAGAGCCTTAATGTCTTGGATGCATAACGAGACCAATTATGATAGCTAGCTAAACACCTACAGGGAACTGGAGAAATCTGACCCTCTTTCATTAAGGGCTGAGTCTCATAAACCAGATGTTCTTCTGAGAGATTGGCTCAATTTGACATATGGGAAACAAAAGCCTGAGATTAGAGAGAAAGTGTTTGCATTAAGGGATAAAGCTTACAGGGACTACTAGACACTGCCCAATTTTACAGCCCAAAGAGCCCTTTCAAGGGTTAGAAGTAAGTGGAACAGGTTGCTAGAAGCTTTTAGAAAAGTAGAACCACATAGCCCCATTAATTATGAAGTAGTTATCAGTAGAGTGGCTAATTACATAAAGTTGGGATGATAGCCCAATAAGGATTTATGGATGCCCTTATCATTCCAGCCACCTACACTTTTTTGGCCAATATACGATATCAATACTGCTAGGTTGGATCAGCTAGTTGAGGAACATCAGGGAAATCACTTGGAGTGCACAAGGGGGTTGTACTACACTTTCAGAAGTAGAAAGAAGGGAAAGACTACTGTTGGAGATTTTAGGACAATTGCAAGGAGATACAATGCTTGAGGAAAAGCATTCAGGTAGTAGGGGGCAAATGATGAGTCTAATTATTGACTCAATTTTGTTATGATCCTTTATGTTTTGTTGATACTTTGACAAACATTTCCAAGACATTTTATTACTTATACTTATGTGAACCTATGCCAAGTATAGCCAAAGTCACAAGATCTAAGGGTAGCCTGAATGATATGTTTTTCTTGTTATTTTAAATATGATGAAGGATTTCATATAATTATTTCAAGTTGTGTTCTAATATCTAAGTAGGAGTTGAAAATGTTGACTTGCACATGTACCGAATGTTACTAACCTTTCAAGTAGATGTGGAGTATTATGATGAGTGGCGCATCTACATTCAAGAAGGAAGTTGGAAGACCAACCATAGTGAGAGAATTCAGCATGAATCTAATGGACACGCCGATCTTTGAAGGAGCTGTTGTTCCAAAAATATAGGGGATTAGTCTTGCTACATTTCCTTAGAACTATTATTCTATTGAGAGTAGTAATTGTATCATGTTATGGTTGATTTATCTTCTCTGCATGTGGTGAGACTTAATGAGACTTTTCTATTATGTTTTCCATAAGTGTCGATCCTTGATATAGAGTGATTTTGATTGTTTTAGTGGATAATAGAGGAAAGATAGAATTATGTTTTGAATATAGTGATAGTTGCTCTATTTTCATTCTTCATGAGTTATTCAGTTATGATGTAACCAATTGAGAAGATTTTAATGGAAGAGTGATTTTGGATTATTTCTTGTGTTGAGTAGTTATCAGAAGCCAACTAAGGGGGCCCACTTGGGAGGTGGATTAGATTAAGTAAGATAGATTTACTTTCTATACTTTCCTATTTTTGAATAGAGCTACTGTTTATTCCTGTAGCATTATATCTATGGTTGTTCCTACAGCACTTGCAGAGATGAGTATAGTGAATGTCTTGAGTTGTTAAACAGGCTTAGATTTACTTCATATGTTTTCTACAGTAATTTCATTCAATAGTCAAGTGTGTTTACCTTCCTACAGCAATAGCATAGATTCCATTCATACATTTTATCTTCTTGCAGCATAAGTGTTTTGACTCCTAAAGGAACTTAGTGCACAAACTGTGTTGTCTCATTTCAAGTCTACATCCCTGGGTTGACAATCTAAATGCATCTCATAATGGGGATAGGTAGTCCGTAGCATAGATATTACCCTTGAGAGAGAGACAATGGCATGATTATCTCTACCTATTGTGAAACTGTTTAATGCACTAGAAAAGAAATGGTTTATATCAAATAGGAAGTAACTGACAAGATATTCTAGCTAAATGCTTTAATGTTTAGGTTGTCTTCCGACATGAAAAAATAAAAAGGATGTATTCATATTTTCAGGATTGCTAAATCTATCGGTGAAAATTGTACTCTCCTAATGAGGTCCCGCTAACAAAGGCTCTATGATGAAAAACAACCCACTTTGAATAAACAGTGATTGTCCTAGGTGTCTTAGGTGCATTTCATTGGTTAATTGCATTAGAGTTCATTTTAGTTGCATATCATATCAATTTGCATTAGATTCATTTAGCTGCATTTCATTATCTTTAGTTGCATTGAAGTTTATTTTAAATTGCATTCATTTTAATCTTGCATAAGCATGAAAATGTGGATTCAACTATCTGAGGCAATGATATAAACTAAGATTTATCTAAAAGCATTTATGATATAAGCTAAAAATTCTAAAGCATTCAACATTAACCATTTGACATGTGTGACCAAGTACATCGTGGAATCATAAGTTACTAAAACTAAAATGATCAAGTATAAATCACTAATATCCATTTACATTCATAAATTCATTTCATATCATAAAATCACTTGCATTTTTCATCCATAAATCATCCATACATAAATAAAATTGAGATGTCCATACATCACATCGCAATACATCTCGTACATCCATACATTCATGAAAACTTTGAAAATAACAAAAACATGAGCATATATCAATGAAATATATTATGTCATCATTTTGTCATCACCTAATCTAATCTTGACCAAGTATGACTATCACATCAAATATCCCAAGCATAAAATGAACATCAGATATCACATGTGCAAAAAATAAAGCCATCAGAGATCAGACATCAGAGATAGCAAATCAGATAAATTAGATAAAGAGCATCTATGGCAAAATCAGCATGAGCATCAATATATCATTGGAAATGTCCATAAGCAAGAGTATCAAGAATGTCTATCAGAAATCAGCAATGAATCAGAGTATCAGTATATCAGTACATAAAGGTACATCAAATCAAAAATGGTAGAAGTACATGATATCCAATACAGTACAATGTGTCCAGAGATACAAAAATATAAACATCACAGAGGTCTACACCTCACTAGCACCCTCGTCCTCTATTGGAGGAGGAGGAGGAGGTGCATTTACTTTGCCAGGTGGTGGTGGAGGTGGCATGGCACCCTTAAACTGCTAAGCAATGATAGAGTATAATGAAGCCCTCTGAGAAGTAGGAACTGCAGCACAATACAACGTGAAGTAATATGTCACCCTCTGTCTCTGGTGGGTGGTTGTATGAGCATATCTGTCTCTCTCAACTCTCAACTGTGCCAACTCTGCATCTTTGTCCACCCATAGCTGGGCTATCTATGTGTCTCTCTACTCTAACCTGAGCCAACTATGTATCTCTCTCTACTAGCTGGGATCTAATGGTCGCAAGCTCTAGTCTCAAGGCAGTTCTCTCCTACTCACACTATGATAACCTATCTCCGTCACCACCTGTAGGAGGATCCTGTGGTACCTATTGTTGATCCCGATCCCCTCCTGCAAGTCTTTGGGCATGCTCATCCCTGTGTAACAGTAACCCTATATCTCTCTGAGGAGGGGTGACCCATACTCTACATTGTCGATGACTGGTGTCACCTCTAGAGGCCCGTCGTCTATTGTTGCCCACTGTACCACCTCCACCACCCCTATCATCTCCTTCATCACCTCTATCTCCTCTACCAGTATGGGTCCCATCACCATCTCTCCTTCCACCTCTACCACCTCCATCTCACCCTCTCCCCCTGTCAGCACCACGTACACCATGGGCTCGGCTAGCAACATCATCATCAGGATCATAATCAAAAGCATCCTCAATCTGAGGGATGGCATCCTCAGAAGCAGTACACCTAGGGTATGGATGCCTCAGATAGTGTGCATGATAATCATCGATCAGTCCATCATCGCAGACCACCACCTGATAGTCCCAATCAATACCCTACATGTTTGAGATCTCATGGACTGTTGTCTCAAACACAATTTGAGGTCCCCACTAAGCCTCCTCATTCCGGATCTAAGCATATAAACATGTCTCATGCGACATGCCCTACACTCTGCCATATTGATGGCATACTCGAGAATAAAGAAACTGCTCAACTACATAGTGAGTCCTCCCAACAAGGTACCTGCTCTAAAAGAAAAATGGCATTTGCCTGGCATCTGAGGGCCAAGCCTCATAGTCTCGATATGGATGCCACTCTACATCAGTCACATCATCAAGAAGCCGATGCCAATACTCTAACTTTCCCAGATGGGGTTGCTGAATGAAACTAGAATACATATAAATATACACCAACCCAGTGTCATGATGTCTATCAACAATGGGATGGGTCATAGGAATATGCTCCCATTCCCAAATATACAATACTATACTCCCCACAATCATGGATCGAGAGTGTTGATATATGATCTCATGTAGCTCATGGTAAATATGAGCAAGAATAAAACTGCCCCAGGCATATCTCCCCGGAGCCTGAATCATATGCCCGATGACTCTTGACCAACCACACATGAAACCATACTGGCCCCTATCAAGCATCATCAGTCCCCCTATCAAACCAGCTAAATATACAAGTAACGGAGCATAGTTGTTGACCATGTGGTCCCAACTCAAGTAATGACTAGTGATGGTGTCATCTTGAAACACTCTCCTCACATCTGCAATGGATGTGGGCATAGATGCCTCATACTCGATCATGTGTCCCATCACATATATGTGTAATATCCTCCATATGTCCTCAGGAGTGACTGTCATCTCACTGGTTAGTAAGTGAAAGGTGTTATGCTCTGAATGCCACCTCTCTACTAGCATTGTAAGCAGTTCATGATTTACCAAAATATGTGGTAAATGTACAAGACTTCACAGACCACATCGACGAACCACCTATTGATCCTATGGACTAAGCTGGTCATGCAAAGCTAAAACCTGCACGGGTCTGGGTGACCAAAAAGACATGACTACAAAATCAGTCTGCACAATAAAAAATAGGGGCACTCTGTCAAAATTAGACAAAGGAAATTGATGAAAAATTGCTCAAAAGTTCAAAAAACAAGTTTACTTGGTTCAAAAATAAGAAAAACTAGATGCGATTTGGAATCCCGAATGCAGATCAGGAAATCTAGGATGCGACCCCAAAACTAGATGCGATTCTAGAAATCCTAGATGTGAACCAGGAAATTTAGGATCCAATCCGGTATACCAGATGCGACCTTGTTATGGATATTGACTAGAAAATTTTTAAAAAGTTTGAATTTAATCAGATGCGACCCAAAGGGGTGCGATCCCCAAAATCATGAATGCGATCTAGAATCTGGGAGGTGACACGGGTTTGACTGTATGCGATCCCATATCTGGAATATGATGCAAAACTAAATTGGTTAAAATTTGTCTAGAAATGCATGAAATTTAAAATTTTCAAATTGACAAAGTTCGTTCATCGAATACTCACAAGTGTTGCATAGTGTTGCGGTCTCTTGTGTCGCCTAGCTATCTCAAATATGTGCTTCTCTGCTAGGAAAACCATGGTCACTCAGAGCTCAGTAAATTCTCAAGGGGTAAAAGTGAAAATGAATGGTAAAAAGTGACTTTTGGGCCTATTTAAGCCTCCTGGGGGCCCCAGATCCCTAAGGGACCTTCTTCATAAGACGTCATAGCAGCTTCATATCGGGACCAAAATTAGAACAGGTGATGTATATTGCTTGAATGCCATGAAAATAGAGTTACAAGATAAAATTACCCTCTGAAATGCAAAATTCAAGTATGGTCAAATTGTAGTCAAACAGGGGCAAATGGTGCAGAAAAAATGTCGTGAGCAAGGCAAATCAATATAGAGATTGATTTTCAATCAAAATGATGGTCAACACTAGTCAAAGTTCAGTCAAATGTATTAACAACGGGCTAAAAGAGAGGACAATTCATGCTCAGCAGGCTTGTCAAAAGTGATAGAAAGTGATTTTCTTATTAAAAAATCAAATTTTATGCTAGGATATTATTTCAACACAAGTCAAACTTGGTCAACTCTCTCAAATTCTTGGTCAAACAGTGCTTCTAGGGCACTTTATTTGATCTAAACGGCTTGAAAATTCATTACCATCAATCTGTGCTTGATCCCAAATCAATTCAATCACTACAAATCTTTCTAAATGCTTGAAACTAATGAGTTTATTCGAATTTGTTCCAATTTCAATCCCGAGGGGGCATAATCATACCAAAATTCAATGCTTTGAATAAAATTCTTCAACACCAGGGGCACGATAGCTCTCTTCAATCAAGCTAAGACTATTAATTTCAACTAAAAATTCTTTTCAAAAATCTCATATCGACCTTCGTTCAATCAAGCTCAGAGTCGGTTTTGTCAATTCCTATCCAATCAAGTTCAGAATTGATAGTTTTCAAATCAAGCAAAATTTTGTTTGATCAAGCTTGGGATTCTTTTATCAGTCTTCATTCAATCAAGCCCGGAACTGGTAATGTCAATTTGTGTTCAATCAAGTTCAGAATTGATGGCTTTTTAAATCAAGTAGGATTTCGTTCGATCAAGCTCAGAAATCTCAAATTTCAGAGTAGTTCTCGCTACTCTATAAATCTCCTGAATCACACTTTGAATCAGATTTTCTTTGAATCCATGTGCTGTTCTCAAAGCAATTCAAAGAGGGGCAAATGTAATCACCTAAAATTGGGCTAATAGAACCTAAGGCCCTATTTTCCCTTAATTTGGTATATAACCTTAATTATGTTAATTTGATCCCTGATCATTAGCATAAACTCCCAAAAATTCAATAAACTCCATCAAATCCTAAATCAAGTATTCATTACTAAGGTTCAAGCAAAAATCAAACCTATTAACTCTAGGCCTATTTAATTAATTCAATCCCATCAAATGCAAAGGCTAGAGTTATTAATTAAAAGAAATGCATAAATACCTTCTAAATCAAACAAACACACTTTCATGATTAGGAGGCTTGCACATGGATCAAGGATCAAGCTAAGATGCATCTCAACCACTCCTCACAGATGCATCTCAACCGTTGAATCCCTTCAATCTTCTATGAAATAGAATTTTCAAAGACTTCTCTTCTTCCTAATGCTTAGACTTTTACATGCTTGTGAATTTGAGGTTTCATAATCCATGATTATTGAACTCTCATGCTTGGAGGATTTACCCACTAATGCTTAATTTGATAGTTATTTCCATGTTTTCAAGCTTTGATTAATTAGCAAATACTTCAAATTGGGTTAAAATGGAAAGAACTAGGATTTCATGCTTCATTTTGGTTTCATGCTTTTACTCTTGAATCTCTCAATTTAGTGTAGATTGTCATTGTTTAAGGGTCAAATCTGAGAGCAAACTAACCCTTATTTCATACTCACATTAATTAGAGAGCAATAGGATGCTTTTGCTTGTTAGCTTCTTCAATTAGATCTTTATTTTTCTCTAACAAGTGATGTTATTATCCTATTGAAGTGTTGTGTTGCAGGTCACAAACTCACACACACAACTTAGTCAAACCTTGGACATCACCTCGATTTGTGTACATGAACCTTACCCTGGCATGTTTTAACCTTACTAGAACCCTGTTGGTCATGTTTGGGCATAGTTGACTTTTTGGTCAATCCTTGGTCAATTGCCTCGATTTGCATGCCCATGTATTCCTAGATGTGTTTAGTTTCCTTTTAGCTTGTTGCACGTACTTTGGTGCATGGTGGACTTTTGGTCAACTATCTCAATTTGCATGTTGGTCGAAGCTAGTAGTCTAGGGTACCTTGTAGTATAGTTTTTGATTTGTTTGAGGAAGTTTGACTTTTAATCAAACTAGGTCAAACATGGTAAACCTTCTATGGTTTGACCCTTGGGGTGTTTTTAGACACTTCATTATTCCCAGTCATATGTTTTCTCCCTGCATCATTTTTTGTGTACATAGGGTCTTGTGCCAATTAGTGCTTCTCTTCTTAGTTGGGTAAGTGAGTTTGTAAGTAGTTGGTAGTAGTTTTAGAAAAAAGATTGTAGTTGTGTTTTTCTCACTTTTTGGGGATGACAAAAGGGTTGGAAAACCATTTTGAATGCGATAATGTGACTAAAGCACAAAAAGTAAAGGTGGATAAGTCAAGACTAAGAGGAGCTGCCCTAACATGGTGGAAATTTTTGCAAGATGAGAGGAAAAAAGAGGGAAAGAACCCCATTTATACTTGGAAGTGTATGGTTGCCAAGATTAGATACACCTATATCCCTAATGACTATGAGATACAACTCCACAATAAGAGACATAATCTGAGACAAAGGGAACTAGATGTGAGTACCTACACTGTGGAGTTCTACAAATTGTGTTTGAGATCTAAAGTGAAAGAAGATGAAAGAATTAAAGTTGCACACTATTTAAATGGGTTAAGATAGAGTATACAGGAGGATATTTGTTTGTTGACACCTTCCACAGTATAGAAATGTTATCAATTGGCTCTTAAGGTAGAAGAAAAGAGAAAGAAGAAACATGAATCCATAAGTAGAGGTAGAGGAAGAGGGCGAGACACAAGAGGCCATAGAGGGAACTATGGTGGTAGAGGAAATGAATTAAGACCACGAGGAGATTCAAGACTGACAGAACAAAGAAGTGAATCCAATGGTAGAGGTAATCATGGTAGAGGAATGGGTCCTAACAGCAAGAATAGGAAAGGATTTTGAGGATCTAGAAGAGGATCTTATTTTTCAAACATGAAGTGCTACAATTGTCACCAATTTGGTCATCCTACTTATAGGTTCCCTAACAAAGAAACTACTTCTCAATCAAAGAGAAGGGTCAACTATGTACAAGAGGAAACTAGTAGTGTCAATTATCTTGAGATAAATCTTGATTTAGAGAGTCGGGATAACCTAATGATAAGAAGGGTATTGATCAAAGAACCAGTTAAAGAAGAGCCTAAGCAAAGGAGGTCACTTTTCAAAGTGAAATGCAAGATTCTTGGTAAAGTGTATAAAGTAATTATAGATTCAGGCTCAACTGAAAAAATCTTCTCACTACCTCATGACCATCCTTATAGGATGACATGGTTGAATAAAGGACAACATGTACAAGTTAATGAACAAGCATGGGTTGAATTTGTAATAGGAGGATATACTGATAGGATTCTATGTGATGTGCTACCAATAGATGCCTATCATATATTGTTGGGAAGACCATGGAAATTTGATAGAAAAGAAATACATATTGGGGATAAAAACTCCTATTCTTTTTAGAAAGATGGAGTAACCTATAAGATCTAGTCTCTGGTGGAGGAAGAAGGGATGAAATCTAGTAGTCCTAATGTATTGGTAGTATGTGGAAAAGAATTTCTAAAAGACCTCAATGGCTAAAGTGAAGAGTGTTTTTTTGTTATGATGAAGCCCAAGGAAGAGATGAAATTTGAACAAGCAACTTTACCCAAAGGATTACACCAACTCTTGGAATAATTTAAAGATATTTTTAGTGATGGATCACCTGCAGTCCTACCACCATAGAGAATAGTAAGTCACCAAATAGACTTCATTCTAGGGTCATCATTGTCAAACAAAACTTATAATAAAATGACTCATGAATAGAATAAGGAGGTAGCAAGATAAGTACAAGAGTTACTTGATCAAGTTCTAGTGAGGAAAAGCATAAGCCCTTGTGTAGTTCTAGTGGCGCTAGCATCCAAAAATGGAGGTAAGTGGAGACTGTGTACTGACTCAAGATAAATTAATAGAATAACAATTAGATATAGATTTCCCATTCCTAGGATAGAGGATTTAATGGACTATCTTGGAGGAGCACAATATTTTACAAAATTGGATCTAAAGAGTGGTTACCACCAACTCAGAATTAAGGAGGGTGATGAATGGAAGATAGCCTTGAAAACCACAGAGGGGTTATATGAATGGATTGTCATGCCATTTGGGCTTACTAATGTTGGAAAAATGGTCAGTGGTCCTCTCAGGGTTCGTGACATGGCTTAACCATCTCATGTGTCTTCTATAAGTCTAGTGGTTGTATCGGGCATTAACAGGTCACTCTTTTGATGCAATGACAACCACTACTTGTAACAAGTGGTATCAGAGTTTTTTCATAGGTTTGAATCCCCTCGGGTAATACTGAGGGGGAGATTATTTGAAAAATGCTTAGTGCTCCCCTCTGGATTCATGACATGGCTTAATTGGCTCTTGTGTCTTTTATAAGTGTAGTGGTTGTATTGGGCATTAACAGGTCAATCTTTTGGTGCAACGTCAACCACTACTTGTAACAACTAATGCCCCTAGAACATTCATTAGGTTGATGAATGAAGTACTAAAGGAATACATAGGAATATTTTTGGTAGTCTACCTTGACAATATACTCATTCAACAAGACCAAAGTAGAACACCTTGAGCTCTTGGAAATTGTGTTAAGGAGATTGCTTGAGGAGCATTTAGCTATCAACTTGGAGAAATATGAATTATTGAAACAATAATTGATCTACCTTGGGTTTGTGCTCTCAGAAGGTATTTTTAAGATGGAACCTAGTAAGGTGGAATCTATACTCAACTAGCCTACTCCTAGATATAGTACAGAGGTAAGAAGTTTTCATGGACTTGCACAATTTTATAGGAAATTCATTAGAGGTTTTAGATCAATTTGTGCCCCAGTCTTAGATACTATTAAGGGTGGTTTGAAAACTAAATTTAGCTAGAGAAAGGAGGTAGATAAGGGGTTTGAATTGTTAAAACAGAGAGTAGCCAGCCAACCTATCCTTGTTCTACCTAGTTTTGACAAACTTTTCACTTTAGAATGTGATGTAAGTAATATAGCAATAGGGGTTGTTTTGAGCCAAGACGAATGACCAGTAGCTTTTTATAGTGAAAATTTTGAATAAGGCCAAGAAGAAGTGTTCCTCATATGACATAGAGCTCTATTCATTAGTCCAAGCCCTTATAAATTGGATACATTATCTGCTACCCAAGGAATTTGTGGTGTTTACTAATAATCAAGCCTTAAGTTTTATCAACTCCCTAGAGAAGCTAAGTAATAGGCATATCAAGTGGCTAATGGAATTGTTACAAGAATATACCTTCACTATCAATCATAAGAAGGGTCAAATGAACAAGTTGGTTGATGCTTTAAGCATGAGACTTATCACTGTACAAGAAGTGCAATTGTAGAGTATAGGAGTAGAGAGTTTCAAAGACCTCTATAAAGAGGATGAAGATTTTGTTGAAGCATACAAGGTATGTAGTGAATTCAATAACCATTTCCACAGTCAATATGCAGAATATACTTTACAAAATGAACTTTTGTTCAAGGGTAGTCAATTGTATGTACCAAGGGGATCCATGAGAGAAATTATCATTCAAGAGAAGCATAATGGTAGCCTTAGTGGGCATTTTGGTTTGAATAAGACACTTGAGTTAGTCCAAAGGTTTTACTACTTTCCTAGGATGAATAAGGAAATTAGGAAGTATGTGGAACAGTGTGTTGTTTGTCAAAAAGAAAAGGTTACTACTTCTAATGGTGGTCGTTATCAACCACTACCCATTCCCAATGGGTCATGGGAATGCATAAGCATGGATTTCATTATTAGTTTACCAAGGACTAACACTGGTTTGGATAACATCTTTGTAGTTGTTGATAGGTTCAGTAAGATGATCCACTTTATTCCTTTCAAGATAACACATGATGTCAGCTACATAGTACATTTTTTCTTCAAAAAGGTGGTTAGAATCCACGGACTACCTCTTAGCATAGTCTATGACAAAGATGTCAAATTCATGTGCCATTTTGGAAGACCTTGTGGAAACAATTGGGAACTAACCTTTCTTTTGGATCTTCTTATCACCCCCAGACAGATGGCCAAATAAAGGTCATTAATAGAATCTTGGGTAACCTTTTGAGGTGTTTGATAAAGGAATATGGACAAGTGTGGGATCAAGTTCTACCACAAGTATATTTTTCCTATAATGACAGTGTGAATAGAACTACTAGGAAAAGTCATTTTGCAATCATCTACTGAGCACATCCTGAGGATTTTGTGAGCTCAGAGACCTAGGAAGCATGGAGGGTAGAAGTGAACATATAGAAGATTTCACTTAATCAATGAAATAGGTGCATGATCAAGTGAAGAAGACCCTAATAGAAGCCACTCAAAGACTTAAAGCCAAAGTCGATGAAAAGAAGAAAGAGTTGCAGTTTGAAGTTGGAGACTTGGTTATGGTGCATTTAAACAAAGCTAGATTGAAGAAAGGTGTGCCTAGTAAACTACAGATGAGGAGGATAGGGCCTTGTATAATCCTATCAAAATATGGAATGAATGCTTACAGACTTGATCTACCTGCAGATTTATCAATTTCACCTATTTTCAATGTGCAAGATCTAGTCAAATACAAGGGTCCTATGCCAGAAGAGACTAAGAACACTTCGGATACAGAGAAAGCCATTGTTGATGTAACCTTTCCATATAAGAGCAAGCCACAGGAAGAACAGATTTTGGATTCCAGAGTAAAGAAAAAGACCAAACGTGGAGAATACATGGAGCATCTCATAAATTGGAAACACCTACCTGAAGTAGAGACTACATGGGTTGCAGAGTCTGAATTCAAGAAGCTTGGAATGGATTCTTCATTACTGTCTCTAGATGTAACTTAACTTCTTTTGTTCAAGGGAAGCATGGTTTAGGAGAAACTAGGAGTTAGGATTAGGTAACCCTAATTTTATGGTTTGGAAGACCTTCTTCAGTTCTTGTACATAAATAATGTTGTGTTGGGATGTTGTTGAGTTATTTTTGGTAGGTTGTGTTCTAGGTTGTGGTCAATTTGGTCTACAAGACCCTATTTATGTTTTGGAAACCTAAATGTGGAAATATGTGGAAATGGAACCTATAGTACTTAGAAGAACTTATTTGAGGTTTCATTAGGTATATGGTTGGTTTAGAAGCCTCGTAGAACCCATACCTTGGGTAGGAGCAATCAAACAATGAAAGATGTAAAAGTTGTAAAAAAGTTGCTTGAGCAACTTTTGCAACTTTCCAATGTTGCATGACAACATTTAAACAAGTTTTGCGATATGCTCTAATGGAAGTTATGGTTTGGGATAGGTAGTTGTTACAATCCCTAGGGACATATATAAGGGCTTTCCAATAATTGTACAGAGATTGGAAAAATTCTAGATATGCTTTCCAAGAAGGAATTAGTTGATAGTTTCTATTATTGTACACAGTTTGCAAGTTTTAGTTTGAATTCATTGAATATGGATTGAAGAACTTGCTTTGATGGGTATATTAGTCTCTTCTATTTTCTTCCTTGTATTGTAAATACTTCTTGTGAGTTCTTGTATAGTTTTGATTGCTTAAACAAATTCAAAACCCTTCTAGACTGTTCAATGCTAATGTAGGGATTGGTGTGTGTAGGTTGTGTAGGTTTTGGTTTGGAATACCTTCTTAGGTTCTTGTACATAAATAATGTTGTGTTGGCATGTTGTCAATTTTTTTTTGGTAGGTCGTGTTCTAGGTTGTGGTCAATTTGGTCCAAAAGACCGTATTTATGTGGTAGAAACGTAAATGTGGAAATATGTGGAAATGGAACCTATAGTGCTTAGAAGAACTTATTTGAGGTGTAACGAGGTCTAGGTTTGGTTTAGAAGCCTTTTGGAACCCATACCTTGGGTCAGAGAAATCAAACAATGAAAGATGTAAAAGTTGTAGTGCAACTTTCCAATGTTGCATAACATTTGGACAAGTTTTGCAAATGCCCTAATGGAAGTTATGGGTTGGGATAGGTAGTTGTTACAAACCCATAGTACATATATAAGGGATTTCTAAGCATTTTATAGAGGTTGGAAAAATTTTGGATACATTTTCCAAGAAGGAATTTGTTGACAATTTTTGTTATTGTACATAGTTTGCAAGTTTTAGTTTGAATTCATTGAATATGGATTGAATAACTGGCTTTGATGGGTAGATTAGTTTCTTCTAATTGTTTCCTTGTACTGTAAATACTTCTTGTAATTTTTTTTATGGTAATTATTGCTTAAACAAAATCAAAACCCTCATGGACTGTTCATTGCTAGTGTAGGGGTTGGTGTGTGTAAATATGACTCTACGATGAATTCCCACCATGGGATATTAATGTCCTATGGAGAATGGAATGTAGAGCCCTTGTACATTATTTTCCTTTTTGTATAGTTTGAAGAATTTTCATTTTCCATTTTTAAGAGCTTTCCCTAGGTGAGACTGTGGATACCTAGTTAGGAGAAAGTTGATGATAGTCGGTGTTTAAATATAGGATTAGATTGGAGTAAAGGATCAAATGGTTGGAGAGTTTTTTAATGGGATTGGAGAAGCCCTAGAACTAGTTCCATGAGTTGTTTAACCCATTTCATCAAAAATTTCTTTGAAATAATGCAATTAGCCCTATTTTTAAGGAAAAAAACCTAGTCTAGAAAAGGATTGTACAGACAACTTGGTGACCCCAAACCCTAAAAAAATTTAAGAGTGTCCAAATGGGTGACAGGATCAGTGACTTTTTTGGGGGTTCCTTTGGTAATTTTTTAAGTTATTAGGCTTTAGAGGCCTAATTAGGGATAATAGGGCTACTAGCCCTTAAACCAGTGAATCGTGAACTTGATGAGAAGAGTGTAAGAAGAATGGGTAAAATGACATCAAGATTAGATGATTTTGTTTGAACCAAAGCCAAAACAATCCTGCAATGTGTCATAGTGGAAGTTGGTGTGAACTTACCCTAGTGAATTCAAGAAAGAGTGTGTGTTAACCTTGGTAGTGAGGCCGTTGAAATAGGAGGGAACAAAGTGAGTTCTCCAAGATAAGGGTTAAGTGGTAAACCCTTAGAAGGTCTAGGAAGTGACCTTGTAGAGATTCAAGCTGACTCAAGGATAGGAGCCTCCCTATCAATATAAGAACCATTGTAATATATAACCTAATTTTAGTATTTTCGAAGAATTGAATAAATATATTTGCATATGATTACATAAAAGATTATTGTACCAAAGCTTAAATTATTTAATTGTCTATTGTGTTTGGGTACATTCTCTAACATGTCAAGTATATTGGATCCCTGGATGTTGTAAAGTAGTTACACCCTTCAGTGTGGCTGACACCGAGACCTTCAGCTTGTAATGTGAAATGTTTTATGATTGATAATTTATTCTGGTTGATTGATGAATTCCTTGTGATGTCTTTGGGATGGCATTAAAATTTTAAACTTTCTTATGCTTGGATTACTCAACTTGCTCTCTTTTCGCTCTCTATTTTGTGATGCTAGTCACACTTAATTTATTGTTGAGATTGAGCCCTTTTGTGATTTAATGTTGGACTTGGGATTCCCCCACTTGGGTTTTACCTTTCAAATATTATAGTGGCTATTTTGAATGTTTAGTATTGTTGACCCTATTTTATGATAAGTGTTCTTTCTATCATGTTCACCGTGAACCCCTGATAGTATGTATAATGGAGGACATCGCAGAGACTGTACTATGTTTGGTGTCTAAAAATAAAATCATTGTGCATTATATAGCCTTGCATGAGTGTTGCATTAACTAAGTTTGCATGAACTTCTCAAATTATTATTTGATGTTGATACGAGTGTGTGATTTATACAACTAATTACTAGATGTTTGTCTATAATAATGAATGAATAAAGATCTAGATCTATTTAAATTGTTCAATAATTTGAATGTTTGTGTAACATCCCCGCTAGGGAACCCATAAGGAAAAGGTCTAAAGTACAAAGAAATGTAACTAATTTATTTTTTATACCATTATGAAGAACGTATTTGATAATCCTACATATGAACATGTCCTTAAAGGTTCCCTTAATGTTTGATACTATTATAGAAATCATTGATTCAATTAAACAACTCATGAATTCTTTTTTCTTATAACATTTAAATTTTGGAAAAGAGATATGAATAAATAACATATTACTTCATAAACTTAAGTTCATCTATCTCTTCATCTTTTAGTTTCTTTCTTATTAACCATGTCCTATACGTCATTCATTTGTGCTTTACAAAACATGAATAAACTTGCAATTTAGAAATCCTTACTTTCAATTACATTTCAAGATTCATGAGAGAGATAGGGTATAAAACTACACAACTATGATGCTTCATTAAAATATTACAAATTACAAATGAACATCTCCTTTTGATATTCCTAAAACATCCCCATTACAATTACATAAAATTTCCAAAAAGGCTTACATCAGATAAATACATTTTGAATTACAATAGACAAAAGTACAAGATACAAAAGTAGAATCTTCATCATCATCTGAATCCTGAAATCAATTCATACCATAGACCACGAATGACACCTCAAAAATATTTTCCACCCAGCCATGTGGAACTGTGAAGTCCCACCCCCACCCCCCCCCCCCCCCCCCTCGCCCTCCCCCTCCCGTTCTAGGAGATTGAACCAAGATACTCACAACGTCTAAGGAAATATAAGGCTAATGAAACCATTCACTCAAGTATCAAAAGAACAAGGCAACAACATACAAAATATCACCATGCTACAACACAAAGGTTAAGGTTCTAGAATACCATCTAGGTGAGTGTCATCACGTAGCCTATGTATTGGGATCCACCCTAACAACCATGTAACCTCAGTCCCCATTTTTATGTTAAGTATCCACCCTAGAAATTACCCATGGTCTTGGTACTCCAACAGGTCTATGTGGACTAGAACATTACATATAATTTATTATCTTCTAGAAACCCCCCTCCCAAGTTCATTTTATGATTATTACTTGATTAAGAACTCACCCATATGATCCCCTGGCAACCACTTTGGGTCCCAGCACCTATGGTGAGCCACTCACCTAGGGTACCTATTTCCCTACCCAAACATGCCATAAAGGAAATGAAACACTTCAAGTGATCTATTCCATAGGTTTAGGAAACTCTCATATGTACTCAGACCCTCAGGATGAGTCCTAACCTTAATCATATGCAAAGTGAGAATAAAGCCAGAGTTTATCAAGCACACGACACCTTAATTACCACTTTATGATATCCTCATGCAGTATACTGAACATTTAGAGAGATAAAATGATGCAAACAAGGATCAGGACCAAAAACTAAGAGATGCAGACCAAAACCCATACCATAAAGTGTCAAACATTGAACCTCATGACCCCTGAATCCCATATGAGTATTCTTATAGCCTATTAAAAGTATTCCCATAGGCTAGTACAAGTATTCATGACCAAAAATCTTTACTTGTACAAGATCCTGCTCAAAAACTCCCATAATCACTTCCAAATTGATTTACGGCCAAAATTGAGCAAAATGAGGGTTCTAGGAAGGTTTTCTGAGATAGACCCAATTGAGGTCTCTCAGTACTACATCCATATCCCCTCTCCAACTCACAACATCCCTCCATTTAATCAAAAACTAAGACTATGTACAAAACATTGCCAAAAATCTGCATATAAATTAAAAAGGAAAAATCACTTGCAGGACTTCTAAACCTTCCTAAGCTTCCCTATATATTCCTAAACCATGAATAGATAGAGGAATTTTCTTCCTTACATCCATAATTCCAACAAAAAAATCCTAGGTAATAAATTAAAAGAGCGTATTCAACAACTTTCCACCATACTTCCAAGTTATCCTAATTACACACTTCTAAAATCTAATTCCTGATAAATTGTCTTCATAGAATAAAATATACAGTACAGATACATGAATAACATATTTTTAAAACACACACGCACATATTTGCAAACATTTAAATATTCTCCCTGGCTCCAAATCCTACCTGGAGTCCTGCGGAGAAACTCTTGATGTAGAAAGTAATTTGCAGCCTTCCTCCTTCTGCAATACTCCAAAAACTCCCTAATATCACACCCATTCTTATAATAACTCAAAACCCTATTAATGCTATGATAACCATGAGAGAAATCCTTTATATATCTACTTGTATTCTATCAAATTATGTCAAGGCAACATACGTGTGATGACTTGTCATCATGATGAATGACTCAACATCATTTCAGCTTTCCTAGCTTCGTGCAAGCCTTCTTTTATATTGGCGGTTCTTATCATCTGTTCACTCCTTTATTAATCTCCTATTGTTTGCTAATAAATTGGTGACATGGCACCATATCCATTCAAGGTTGGAGAGCATTGCATCTCTTGGCCAAGCCCATAACTATCAGCATTTACTTTCACAGGAATCTATTTCTTGTAACATCTCTTTAATGGCGGTGACACTTCAGAATTCCAACAAGCTTGTCAATTCCTTTGTGATGTCATCAATTCATTTCTATTTTGTCATGGATGACTATTTGTAATGCCTACTGGTTCACATTTAGGGGTGTATCTTCAATATCGGGTGTTGTTTCCTGTTATTAGGGGTGAAGAAAAAAGTGTGAGATGAATCATTATTCCTTCATATGGACGTATTTTATGATGTTGTGTGAGCTACCTAGCTTCTTGGTTACTGGCAGCTGGATGCTTGTGTGCATGCTCTATCGGGAGCTGCCTAATTACTTGTCTTCTATGATCATCTTGAGAGTGTATTCGATTACACTTTTGTATTGGAGAGATACATTTAGTTATGCAGTTCTATGTCTTCAGCAGTGACATCGACATTGATTATGCGACTGCATTCTCATCTATGTGTTGATATTGTTTTATGATCTATACATTTATAGTGATTGAGTTGTTCACTCTATGTGCTTGACATATGTATTAAACACTTCCATATTAGCAGGTGTGTTACAAATTACATGTATGATTTGTGAATAATTTGTGCATGATCATTTTGATGTGTAAGTAATTTTGTCTTGAATAGCTATGAGGCTCAGTGAAGAAGTGATTCTTCTGATAAAGCTTGTGAGCTTTGTATTGGGTTCCTTTGATTATTCAATAAAGGAGATCTTTTGGCATGGTTGGTTTTTTCCCTAGGTGAGGAGGGTTTCCCAGGATAAGGACCTGTGTTATCTGTTACTTGTAGTTTGCATTTTCAGTTATGTTATTCTGGTTTTTAAAAACTTAACATGGTATCAGACCCAGGTTAGCCTTAACTCTCTCATGAGAGGGGATTTTGATCGATCTATAATCTGTAGATGCTCTTTGAGCTGGTTCGATATTCCTTAGGATGGAAAAGAGGCTTCAATTTATTATTGTTGTTGGAGATTCAGATATGATATCTATCATGAGTAGTCATGTGATGTTGTTTATTATCAAAGGATTAGAGGTGGCAGTAGGGGTGGTTTGTCTTCTTGTAATGTGCTTGAGTTGTGAGGAAGATTAAACTATATTGAGATAAGTATTTTATGATTGTATCCTTGAATATTGATCATGAATTTTGTGTAGTTAATTCATGCATTAATATTGGGAATAGTGAATCATGTATATCTTTAGCATTGATATGAAATTTTCTTTTCAGATTAGCTTGTTTCTTTGAACTATACTAATCTCTCTAAAATGCTTCTAGGATGGATCGAGGAGTTCAAGGATCATGAGAGATTGTAGCCTGAGCTGAGTTGGTGGATTTTGAAGAAGAAGTTCTTATTACCTTATGATTAGTTTATTCTAAGAGGAGGATATGAGATTCAGAGGGAGCTTGTATGGCAGAGGAAGAGTGTCGACTCCTTTTGCAAAGGATCAACAAGCTCGTATAGCAATATGACTATTAAAGTTCTTTGTTTGGTCAACATTGCAATCAGCTCTATTTTGTTATGATAATCAAAGCAACGAGAAGACTGCCCCTGTTGACAGGAATTATTATCTAAGAGAGAGTCTCAACATTTAGTTGTTCTTATTATGAGATTAATGCATTTTTCTCTGAGAGGGAAAAATTTGAGGTGAAAGCCCTTGTTAATGCATTCTGTTGGAAACTGAATTGAAACAATTGTTGTATTGTCATTGATGTCAAACCTTAATTGGTAAGACTATTGCTCCTTAGGAAAGTACTATATCTATTTGAGTGTTGCTAAGGGGCTAAGCAAGGTTGGTAACAATAGCACCTAAGGAAAGGTTGAGTTATTTTGATACTACAAAGTGTACTTGACTATATTGCACTATGATAAGATAATGTATTGTTTATCTTAGTAAGACTGAAGACTAAACTGGTAGGCTTAACCGAGAAAAGAATGGAAAAATCATGTTTAAGTTGAGTGATGTTAGTGTCGACCGAGTTAGTATATGTCGAGCAAATTATAGTGTCGACCGAGCATTAGTAAATTGTCGAGGAAGACAGTGCAAGCCAAGGAGATAGTTTTAGTATTGATCGAGCATTCTACATGAATACCGAGTGAACAAACACAGTATTGACCAAGCATCAGCAATTTTATATTTGAAGAGAATTTAATTTTGGAGCCGACATTGTTGAATTCTTGGATTATGTAAAATGTGTTGACTTTATTTATTGATTGTTTGGAAGCATTAAATGCTTTGTAAAACATTTTATTGTAAATCTTTAAGAGATTTGAGATGATTCTAGAAAAGGAGCCAAAGAACATAAAGCGGGTAGATTCAATGAATCTGACCTAACCCTAAGATCTACGAATGAGATTGAGTGGCAAAAGATGAGTTAACCTAATTGAGGAAAATATAAGGGAACCTAAACATTGTGATATGTATGCACATGGTGAACAGAGAATGCTGGAAAAGAAAAGTTTTACTAACTGAATAAGCAGAAAAGGCTGAAGGAGAAGTGTGGTGATTGCTTGAAGAAAAGTTCCAAGTAGATCAGAGATGGAAATGGCAAAGTTTCAAAGTCAATAAACGAGCATTAGTGTACGGAATCGAATCTGATATTTGCAAAGTGAGTTGAATATTTTTCAAATAATACTGTTGCTACTTTCTAACCATTGTAACAATCAAAATCCTTTTAACAGAGGTTGACCTAATAGTCATATGTTAAATCCTTTGAACAAGGTTGCATTCTAATGGAGTGTATGTAAGTCCTATGACTAGGCTCACTTTTAATAGGGTGATTGAAATCCTTTAACCGGGTCACATTTGACAGTTTGTATTGTAACCTTTGACAGGGTTGGCTTTTTACCGAGCTCACTTCAGAAGAGTGAAAATAATAGTAGCATGTTACAAAGTGGTTTTTCCCAAATTGGGTTTCCACTATAAAACCTAGTGTTTATACTTGTGTGAATGTTTAGATTTGAACATTGCTATGTTTTACAATTCAAGTTATAGCTGGGTAGTGAACTGGATTGTTAGATGTTTCTATTATTGAATGAGTGATGACCAAGTTTATTTTGGTTTTGGATCTGATTTAAGGATAAGTTTATGAGATTATTTTATACATCAGGACCTGAGAACAACTGATTCACCCCCCCCCCCCCTCTATTGTTCTAAATCATATTAACAATTGGTATCAGAGCGAAGTTGCTTATTATTAGTGTTGAAAAATATCAAGTTTAAAGGGGCTTGAAGAAAATGATCAAGATGTATAAGGAGGTACCGAAGCTGAACAAAGAAAATTTTCCTGCATGGCAAAGCTTGATGAAGCTGCATCTGGCCAGTATTGGTGATTCTGCAAAGTACTACATTGAGAATAGTTATGTCTCACCTGTTGCACCTTTGACTACCAAAAAAATGAGAGCTAAGAAAGAACATAATCAGGCAATACTGGAAATTGCATCTGCCCTAAGCTATCCATAATTTGAGGACATTAAGGACTGCACAACTGCAAAGGATATGTGGGACACTCTTGGAAGGATCTATGGTGGTGACTTGAATGTGCTGAAAGCAAAGGCTGAGAGTCTTAGAGGTAAGTTTGATGAAGTGAGAATGCAAGAAGGTGAAAACGTTGCACAATATTGTAGTATAATAAAAGAAGTTGTGAATGCTATTAGAGGAGCTAATGGGACTATTGATGATGAAACTATAATTGGAAAAGTATTAAGAACCCTGCATCTTTTTTATGCTATTAAGATCTCTGCTATTCAGGAATCTAGATGTAACTCTACTAATGTGCTTACTTTGGAAAGTTTGGTTGGTAAGCTGACTGCTTTTGAACTCTCTAATTATGATAATTTCACTGTTGGAAGTATTGGAAATGTTGAATTTTCTTTTAAGTCACAGCTAGTTCTGAACAAGCCAAAGAAAGATGCATCAGTGAAACTAAAAGTGAAAGTGATAGTGAAAGTGACAGTGACACTTCTAATGAAGACCTAGAAGATCTAGAAGCTCTTATGGCTAGAAGATTGAGAAGGGGAAAAGGAAAGTATAAAGGTAAACTCCCTATTATATGTTTTGCATGTAATAAAGTTGGTCATATAATTGCTAGATGTCCTGATAGGAAGGATAAAGATGATGAAAGGAAAAAAAAACACAAAGACAGAAAAGATGACAAAAGCTACCGATGGAACAGAAACTATAAGGGAAAAGGTAAGAAATCTTGTTACATTGCTGAAAAAGAGACTGACACTGATAGTGATGATTTTGAAATTGAGGTAGTTTATGTGGCAATGAAAGATGAATTTGATGAGGATGAGAAAACTACATTGATATCATATGTGAACAAGAATGATAAATGGATTATTGACAGTGGCTATTCACATCACATGACTGGTGACAAAAATAAGTTTGAGACTTTACATCATTACAGAGGTAAAAGTGTAAAATTTGGTAATGATGCACCATGTTCTGTTAGAGGAAAAGGTTTGATTAAACTAACTGATAAGATATCTTGTGAAAATGCATATTGGGTTGAAGGTCTTAATTACAATTTGCTAAGTGTTTCTCAGCTTAACAAAACTAGTTACAGAGTGGAATTTCATCACAAGCAAGCTAAAATATTTAATGTCGCTAGAGAACTGATTGGAAGTGGAGATCAGACTAGAGGTAATTTGTTCTATCTTGACCTATCTGAAGAAACGTGTTTAATTGCACAACTTGATGATATTTGGTTATGGCATAAAAGGTTGTGTCATGTTAACTTTGACAATCTGGTAGAGATAAGTAAGAAGAAAAAGGTAAGAGGTCTACCTAGATTGAAGAAACCTGAGAATGTGATGTGCAAGGAATGCCAATTAGGAAAAATGACAAAGTCAAGTTTCAAGAGCAAATCCTTTATTTATGAAAACATTTTAGATTTGGTTCATACTAACCTTTGTAGACCTATGGGTGTACAAAGTTACTGTGGTGCTAGATACTTTATCTTATGTGTTGATGATCATACTAGGATGATGCATGTGATATTTCTAAAAGAAAAATCTGAAGCTTTTCAATATTTTAAGTGGTATTTGGCTAAGGTTGAAAATGAGACAGGTAGGAACCTGAAATGTCTTAGATCTGACCGAGGTGGAGAATTTACATCAAATCAATTTAATCTATTTTGCAATGATAGAGGAATTAAAAGACAGATGTCTACACCTAGAACACCTCCACAAAATGGTATAGCAGAAAGGAGAATCAAATCTATCTTGGATTGTGCAAGGACATTGATGATTGAAAAGAATGTGGCACATAAATATTGGAAAGAAGCTATAAGCACTGTTGTCTACATTCTTAACCGGGTACAAATCAAGAAAGGTACAAATCTGACACCTTATGAATTATGGCATGGACATGCACCAAGTGTTAAATACTTTAGAATCTTTGGAAGTAAGTTCTATATATTAAAAGCCACTAGGAATAGAAAGTTTGATGCTAAGAGTGATGAAGGCATATTCCTAGGGTACTCCACAAAAAGTAAAGCTTATAAGTGTTTGAACTCTAACACTAACAAAATGTTGGAAAGTGTGAATGTAAAAATTGATGAGTATGCAGAAAGAAATGAAGCTGACAGTAAAAGAGAATCAGAAGATTATAGATCTTTTGTGTACATTGAAGAAGAAGAAGAGGCAAGTAACAGACTTGCACCTGATGTCGAGTCTCGGGTAAGCAATGTCGAGGGACAGACAAAAGTTGTCAAGCATCAGAAAAATAGTGCCGAGAGAGAACAAGAACATGTTGAGCTACAAGAAAATGTTGTTGAATATCAGGAAGAGTTTGCTGAGCATTCTAAAGTTGAATCTGACAATCTTATTGAGGAACATGATGAAATGGAGGAGAAAATAGCTGAACCTATTTTGGCAAAATATGTGAGAAGACATCATAAGCCTAAACAGATAATCAGAGATAAAGATACTGGAATCCAGACCAGAAGAAAGACTAAGGATCCAACATGTCTACTATGTGAATTTGAACCGAAGACAACTAGAGAAGCATTGGAGAATGAAGACTAGATACAAGCAATGAATGAAGAAATTGACCAGATTGAGAAGAATGATACTTGGACTCTAGTGCTGAGACCTCAAAACTAGAATGTTATAGGAACAAAGTGGGTATTTCGGAATAAGATGAATGAAAATGGTGAAATCACTAGAAACAAAGCTAGGCTGGTATGCAAAGGCTACGCACAAGAAGAAAGAATAGATTATGGGGAGACATTTTCCCCTGTAGCTAGATTGGAAGGAGTAAGAACTCTACTTGCATATACTACTTATAAAGATTTCAAGGTATATCAAATGGATGTCAAGTTTGCATTTCTGAATGGTATACTAGAAGAAGTTTACATAGAACAACCAGAAGGTTTTATTGATCCAAACAGAAGACACATGGTGTGCAAACTGAACAAAGCATTATATGGATTGAAGCAAGCACCTAGAGCATGGTATGAGAGGTTGCACAACTACTTGATACAGATTGGATTTTCAAGAACAAATGACACAAGCAATCTGTACATGAAGGATGAAGAAGGTAAAGGTATCTTGTTGGCAAAAAAATTTGTTGATGACATTATTTTTGGTGGACAAGATGCATTATGCAAAAGTTTCTCAAATGAAATGCAAACTGAATTTGAAATGAGTATGTTTGGTGAGATCAAATTCTTTGTTGGTTTACAAGTATATTAGAGGAAGGATGGAATTTTCATTACACAGTCTAAGTATGTTAATGAAATACTAAAAACTTTTGGGATGGAAGATGCTAAACCAGTGGGAACTCCTATGGTTACTGGACAAAAGCTATCTAAGAATGATGATGCTGCAGAAGTGAATCAAACTCTATACAGATCTATGATTGAAAAATTGTAGTATGTTGTACACAGCAGACCAGATATTGCATTAGCTATTAGGATTGTGGAAGATTCTCTACAAATCCTAAGGAAACACATATGATGGCCGTGAAAAGAATTATGAGATACTTGAAAGGAACTGCTGACTATGGTCTATATTATAAGAAGGATGACAAATTTGAACTCCGAGTTTATACAGATGTTGATTGGGCATGAAATGTAGATGACAGAAAGAGTACAAGTGGTGGAGCTTTCTTTCTTGGACAGAGATTAGTCTCCTGGACAAGAAAGAAACAAAATTGCATTTCCCAATCTACTGCCGAGGCCGAGTATGTTGCTACTGCAGTGAACTGTTCAAACTTGGTATGGATAAAACAATTGTTGATAGGCATGAAAGAAGAAATCACTGAACCTGTTATTATTTTCTGTGACAACACAAGTGCTATCAATATTTCTAAGAATCCAATGATGCACACTAAGACCAAACACATTGCAATCAAGTATCACCACTTGAGATAATTAGTACAAAACAAATAAGTCCAAATGGAATATGTGAATACAAAAGAACAACTAGCAGACATATTCACTAAAGCTTTACCTAGAGAAGCTCATGAGTATTTGAGAAGTCAATTAGGGGTTCTTCCCCTAACTGAGGCTGCCTAGATAAGCTAGGAGCACTACATCAAATGTGCTATAACAGAACATTTGACAAATTGATGTAGAAGATTGTCACACTTTAGGGCTGGCCTAGAGTTGTGAAGAGAAGCAGAGACAAGGAATCAGTCATAAGCAAGATAACAGAGGGAGAAACACAGAGCTACACAAATATTATCTACATCTGATGGATGTATGTTTTAGTTGCTACTTTGGCATTTTTGTCAAAGAGGGAGAATGTACTGATATGATAACACATGAGATATGATAACACATGATACTAAAAACTAAGATTTGATGAGCTGATGGAACTAAAAGAAAAGAGGATGATGAACTGAAATGAAGAATCAGGATAGAGGGAGATCTGAATACTTCTGACAGTCACAGGAGTGAGGCTTACAGGATTCTGAATCAGAATGAAGCTAAGGATATTATAAATAAGTTTCTGATGGATAGATAAGATTTTGGATTGGTTGGTAATCCATGTGTTATTCAGGTGATATCATATGGTGTTGCCATCAATGCCAAAGAGAGAGATTGTTGGAAACTGAATTGAAACAATTGTTGTATTGTCATTGATGTCAAACCTTAATTGGTAAGACTATTGCTACTTAGGAAAGTACTATATCTATTTGAGTGTTGCTAAGGGGCTAAGCAAGGTTGGTAACAATAGCACCTAAGGAAAGGTTGAGTTATCTTGATACTACAAAGTGTACTTGACTATGTTGCACTATGATAAGATAATGTATTGTTTATCTTAGTAAGACTAAAGACTAAATTGGTAGGCTTAGCCGAGAAAAGAATGGAAAAATCATGTTCAAGCCGAGTGATGTTAGTGTCGACCGAGTTAGTATATGCCAAGAAAATTATAGTGTCAACCGAGCATCAATAAATTGTCGAGGAAGATAGTGCAAGCCGAGGAGATAGTTTTAGTATTGACTGAGCGTTCTACATGAAGACCGAGTGAACAAACACAGTATTGACCGAGCATCGGCAATTTTATATTTGAAGAGAATTTAATTTTGGAGCTAACATTATTGAATTCTTGGATTATGTAAAACATGTTGACTTTATTTATTGATTGTTTGGAAGCATTAAATGCTTTGTAAAACATTTTATTGTAAATCTTTAAGAGATTTGAGATGATTCTAGAAAAGGAGCCAAAGAACATAAAGCAGGTAGATTCAATGAATCTGACCTAACCCTAAGATCTACGAATGAGATTGAGCATCAAAAGATGAGTTAACCTAATTGAGGAAAATATAAGGGAACCTAAACATTGTGATATGTATGCACATGGTGAACAAAGAATGCTGGAAGAGAAAAGTTTTACTGACTGAATAAGCAGAAAATGCTGAAGGAGAAGTGTGGTGATTGCTTGAAGAAAAGTTCCAAGCAGATCAGAGATGGAAATGGCAAAGTTTCAAAGTCGACAAACCAGCATTAGTGTACGGAATCGGATCTGATATTTGCAAAGTGAGTTGTATATTTTTCAGATAATACTGCTGCTACTTTCTAACCATTGTAATAGTCAAAATCTTTTTAACAGAGGTTGACCTAACAATCATATGTTAAATCCTTTGAACAAGGTTGCATTCTAATGGAGTGTGTGTAAGTCCTATGACTAGGCTCACTTTTAACAGGGTGATTGAAATCCTTTAACTGGGTCACATTTGACAGTGTGTATTGTAACCTTTGATAGGGTTGGCTTTTTACTAAGCTCACTTCAGAAGAGTGAAAATAATAGTAGCATGTTACAAAGTTATTTTTCCCAAATTGGGTTTCCACTATAAAACCTGGTGTTTATACTTGTGTGAATGTTTAGATCTGAACATTGCTATGTTTTACAAGTTAAGTTACAGCTAGGTAGTGAACTGCATTGTTAGATGTTTATATTATTGAATCAATGATGACTGAGTTTATTTTGGTTTTGGATCTGATTTAAAGATAGGTTTATGAGATTTTTTTATACATCAGGACCTGAGAACAACTGATTCACCCCCCCCCTCCCCCCCCTCTCTGTTGTTCTAAATCATATTAACAAATTCTTCTTTGTGGAAGAAGTTTGAGGTGTAAGCACTTGTTAATGCATTCTTCTCTGGGAGAAGTTTGAGGTGAAAGCCCTTGTTCCACCCTCTGCGAGTAGGCAAGGTGGTAATGCATTCTTCTCTGGGAGAAGTTTGAGGTGAAAGCCCTTGTTCCACCCTCTGCAAGTAGGCAAGGTAGTAATGCATTCTTCTATGGGAGAAGTTTGAGGTGAAAGCCCTTGTTCCACCCTCTGCGAGTAGGAAAGGTGGTAATGAATTCTTCTCTAGGAGAAATTTGAAGTGAAAGCAATGGTGAAGATTGTTATATTGTGATAATAATTTTTATATTGAGAAAATCTGTGATGCGATTTTGTTATTGACATTTGTTGTTGCATCTCCTTTGTGCTCATCTGGTTGTGAGGCACCATGAAATGATATCTACAAATGATTTCTCTCTTGCTAAGAGGGAGTGTTAATGCTATGATAGCTACAAGAGAAATCATTTATCTCTACTTGTATTATATCGAAGTATGTCAAGGCAGCATACATGTGATGACTTGGCATCATGATAAATGACTCAACGCCATTTCAGCTTTCCTAGCTTGGTGCAAGCCTTCTTAGCTTCATGCAAGACTTCTTAGCTTCGTGCAAGCCTTCTTTTATATTGGCAATTTTTATCATTTATTTACTCCTTTATTAATCTCCTATTGTTCACTAAGAAATTGGTGACATGGCACCATATCCATTCAAGGTTGGAGACTGTCGCATCCGTCGCATCTCTTGGCCAAGCCCATAACTGTTAGCATTTACTTTCACAAGAGTCTATTTCTTGTAACGTCTCTTCAATGGTAGTGATGCTTCAGAATTCCAACAAGTTTGTCGATTCCTTTGTGATGTCATTAGTTCATTTCTATGTTGTCATGGATGACTATTTGTAATGCCTACTGGTTCACATTTGGGGGTGTATCTTCAATATCAGGTGCCATTTCCTGTTATTAGGGGTGAAGACAAAAGTGCGAGATGAATCATTATTCCTTCGTATCGACATATTTTATGATGTTGTGTGAGCTACCTAGCTTCTTGGTTACTGGCAGTTGGATGCTTGTGTGCATGCTCTATCAGGAGCTGCCTAATTGCTTGTCTGCTATGAGAAACTTGAGAGTATATTCGATTACACTTTTGTATTGGAGAGATGCATTTAGTTATGTACTTCTATGTCTTCAGTAGTGACATCGACATTGATTCTGTGACTACATTCTCAGCTGTGTTGATATTGTTTTATGATCTGTACATTTATAGTGATTGAGTTGTTCACTCAATGTGCTTGACATGTGTATTAAACACTTCCATATTAGCAAGTGTGTTGCAGATTACATGCATGATTTTTGAATGATCTGTGCATGATCATTTTGATGTGTAAGTCATTTTTTCTTGAGTAGTTGTGAGGCTCAGTGAAGAAGCGATTCTTCTGATAAAGCTTGTGAGCTTTGTATTGGGTTCCTTTGATTATTCAATAAAGGAGATCTTTTGGCATGGTTGGGTTTTTCCTTCATTGAGGAGGGTTTCCCAGGATAAGGACTTGTGTTATCTGTTACTTGTAGTTTGCATTTTCAGTTATGTTATTCTGGTTTTCAAAAACTTAACAAACCCAACCCTCTCAAAACAAATTTTCCCTCAATTCATTCAACATCCCATCCCTCTCAAATCAAATCCCCTCTAGTTTCACAAAAATCCTCATCTTCCTTTAAAAATCTTTAACATTTCCTTCCTCCTTCTAGCACCCAAAAAGTCAATATCTCTTTCACCATTTTCTCTCAAATCAAATAGCCAACCATATGGTTGGAGGGGTTGCTTTACGGGAATCAACATCTCCAACTACTATAGTTGATTCAACCAAAAGTCAAATAACTCTCGTACCTTCCCGTGAACCTTAATTAAAGGTTTTAATTTTTATTAACTTATTTTAATTTTCCAAGATAATAATTATGTTAAAGGTAAATAAAATTCCCAAGTAACTCATATAGCCCAATGGTAAACTAACTAGCCTAACTCCTAGGAAGTCTTGGGGTCAAAACTCCTAGACAATCTAGTTTTATTAATTAAGTAATTTACATTTATTTCCTTTATTTATTTTATTTTATTTATTAAAAACATTATTAACTTTATAATCATATAGTCACATATAAACACATTCACACATACAAATACACATCTCTATATATATTTATATATGCGTAGTTATATATGTGTGCACCCATATATACATACACATAAAATTAATTACACCACAAAATCTAATACATCCAATTTATATTTATCTAAGAGAACAAAAGACTGAGAAGCATAATACACAACATACACATTAATGAAATGAGAACATAATCTACTAACAAAACATAAATCTCAAAATCAACAAAATAATGATATTGTCTGATCCCCCAAAAAAGGTGACTTCCTAAATAGGAAACTAAGTCGAAAAGGGTTCCTTGGGAGAATCTTGGTAATATCTCCACACAACAATGTTTGAGGATTTGAAGGCACACTTAGACCTTTGTAGCCAAGTGAAGACGATGTCTAGTACCTGCATCCTACATCATCCAATCGAGAGAAACATTTACACCAACATATATATATATATATATATATATATATATATATATATATATATATATATATATATATATATATATATATATATATATATATATATATATATATATATATATATATATATATATATATATATATATATATACACACACACACACACACACACACAAATAGTGCTAGACAAGGAGAGAGTGTGACATCGTGTGGATCTCCCGTAGAAGTGACTATAACTACCTTCCCTCATCCCACAAGCACATCAAATAGTATAAATATCAAAACATAATTGGATTAGTATGGTTAGCTCCAAAATCATCATAACTCCATAATGTAAAGAAATAAATGAGTCATCTTCATAAATAATATAATCTTGTATATAAACAAAATGTCATGCTAATACTTTAAATCATTTACTTTCATAAAATAGATTTATCATCTAAACATATACTCATAATGTCTCATAATCTCATCTAAATAAATAAAACATAGAATCCATAATACTCAATGTAATAATCATGTCAGTCCAAAGTATCAAAGTACAAGGGTGGGCATTACATCCTCTCTCCCTAGATTTAGACTTGATCCTGAAAACCTACAAATAAATATGGATACGTAGTTCTAATTATACTAGCATCCTCCCATACATCTAAGGTATCATCACCTATGTCCAATATGGAGGAAACACACAGTCCACAAATGATAAAATATCACGATCATGTCTAGTCTCAAGTATAACGAGTAGTATCAATAGGGTGGGTATCACAATTAACCCTTAAGTGATTATAACTAATTAATCTAAGGTAATCAAAATCATCGATAATAAGTATCTCACATAGTAACATATAGATCTTTTAGGTGATCCCATAACATTAAGGTCATAAAATATCATGGACACATAAGAAGACATGAAGGAACATACCTATATAGAGATTTATCATTTCCAAAATTAGAATGTGAAGTTATTGTTGTTGGAATAGAATTGGGTTATGCAAACACCTCAAGAAGGATCGTACTCTTATTAAAACAACCATACAAGTCCCTATAACACTTCCTAACATCCAATGTAAAAATCAAGGACATGTTAGGGTTGGAGGGGCATTACGTCCTCCCCCCTAAGATTCGACTTACTCCTGGAAGTCAAAAATTACTAATTTATTCATCATTCATAAATAGTAACAATATTGTAAATATTTATACCTTGGTCTAACATCGAGATATTAGATAGAATTTACACCTCAAGAGTTAGGAGTTCTTCTAATAACAAGACATATTTTAAGATTCCTAAATATAACATGCAATTATGAATTGGGGTCCAAGATTTATGCTCTATACTAGGCCAATACAAAATTGACATGCGGATTATTTCTTTCACAATGGGAGTACATAAAACACTACTATTTCACATCTACTTTTGTAATCATTCAAAACTAAAACTTCACAAATATTTAAAACGTACCACTTACACCAACACATAACTCTATCAGTAACCTTTCAAATGATGCAAAATAGATCTCTTTTATGAAACAAAGTTATTTTTTACCCTTAAAGGTCTATTGTATATCATAGGAGAATATCCAACATAAAACTTACATGCAAGACTTAATACACACCTTCTTCAAGGAATGTAATCTAAGACATCTTTTATAATTCTACTATAACAATTATTAGTATTCTATTATATGTCATACACTTTCTACTTATTAACTAGCTACATTTCTACTTCCATATCCCTGAAACTTATATGTCATACACTTTCTTATGAATATACCTAATACTAAACATTAACATGAAAAGTTTGTTCAAATTTACTATTTTTTAGAAATAGTCATAGATTCATT
The DNA here is from genome assembly GCA_027943335.1 of Chamaecyparis obtusa. Lineage (NCBI taxonomy): Eukaryota > Viridiplantae > Streptophyta > Pinopsida > Cupressales > Cupressaceae > Chamaecyparis > Chamaecyparis obtusa. The sequence continues at coordinate 228,035 of BSBK01003945.1, read as the reverse complement.
AATAGAGGGAGAATTACATGAGTCCTATGAATACCCTTTTTATTCAATCAAATCTTTCATTAACACTTTCAACCAATCAGCCTTATGCACATACATTTTATAGCTATCTTAATAGGAGCACATTGAGGAAAAACCACATGTATTATTATCCTTATACGCATCATCAATATGACTCATATAACATCACGTAAGTATACATAGTCTTCTAACATTTCCTTTTTAAGAAAAAAATCTAATGTTTAACTTAAATCTATTTTGATAAACATACAACTATTCAATTTATAATGATTGATCATGCCTTTATACTAGTAATAATATTGTTAGTGTCGACTCACATTTCACACACAAAATACCAACTTAGTATCTAATTACTACACAAATTTATTTTTACAATACTCATCTAGGATCCTAATCCCCTTACTAGGCATCTAGCAAAAAGGTACACTTACTAAGAATCATCTTAAGGAAAGTATTAGTTTAATTCTATAGGACAAGTAGTCTATTTTCCTTTCTTTTATACTTATGCAATAATTCATTTATTTATCATCATACTCTTCCCTTATAATTGGTAATTTACATTAGTTTAACTTATGCAAATAACATAGATCACATATAATTCAAAATTATTACCATATAAATAAAACACTTCTCCTTTCAACAAAAATGTGTACTACAGTCCTATTTATTACAAAATCTTGGGGACATAGGTCCTTTACCTAAGGGTTTTCTCTAATTAAGCACCTTCATCTCAATGACACATTGATTTTCCTAATAAATTTAGTCCTTTAAACATATTCCTTGCAAAAGGAAGGGAGAGACACATTTGATTATCAACAATAGATTTGTTCTTTTCTTTTAAATTTCTTACTTTAAGAAGATATATGAGAGGTAGATACATCTTACTCGTACCATATCTATGAAATATCAGAAATTACCTAATTTCAAACATGTTATTCCATTTTCAAAGAAAATATAAATACATAAGTTCCTAAGTTCTTGAGGAAGAAATAAAAGATTTCAACTCTTATATGAACCTACTAAACAGATTGTATAACTATGAAACACTATCATCCTTTCATCCCTATGAAAATGAGTACCCATGTAATCATGTCTTGCTTCCCGCTAGAAGTACAAAACACTTCAATTCTAACTTGTAAATTCAGATTAACTAGCATAAATAGTCATACATAACAAATCATGAAGTTAACTAGCGTTTATAGTAAAGTAAAGTATATAATTTTTCAAATCCAAACACTTCAATTCTAACTTGTAAATTCAAATTAACTAGCATAAATAGTCATACATAACAAATCATGAAGTTAACTAGCGTTTATAGTAAAGTAAAGTATATAATTTTTCAAATCAACATGGAAACTATTTTGGAAAGCATTTATGATAACATGATCGGATCAGGAGATAGGATCAACTACAAAACAACTTACCCTACAACTTTTGACATTTCCTAGGAATATGATTACAATTAGAAGATGACACCCAAGTATCAGGAATTCATTACCATTTTATAAATACATCTATTTGAACCACATGGCCCTAGAATGAAAAAACATAAGTAATCTGATTAGACAAATCATTTCTTGAAGAAAAGGTGTACTCTTGTAAAATGATATAGTAGGAATACAAAAAACATATCTTTCATGTCTAGTATCCAAGTTTGTTAACATAAGGAAAACATCAAAAGAAGCAACACAAGACATTCAAGTGTTATGAATAGGCCAACTTTGAGTTCCAGGGTTCCCAGTGTGACAACCTAGGGCTTCTATCTCTTTCCCTATCATTATGGTGAAAATGGTTTGCTTCCTCAGGATTCACTCTATTTTTTATGGTGTCTAGCCTTTGAAAAATTTGTTGCAAGAGTTGTCTCATTTGAGCCCCCTCGGAGTCACTACCCTGACTCTCATTCCTATGGTTACCTTGATTTTGTTCTCCCTCTAATCCCCATGGAAACTTTCTTGATGACATCTAGAGGAGGAATCTTCAACTCTTTCCTTAGCTCTTCCATGGGTGATGGGAGGCATTCTGGAAGAGTGATACAACATAAGTATAGGTAGCTTGTTGGCCTTTAGGAAATGAGGAGTGACTAAGTTAAACGCAAATAGACCCTAGAGCTCCCAGTGTAGTAACCAGGGCTTTGATACCAAATGTAATGTCCCCGCCAAGGAACCTATAAGGAAAAGTTCTCAAGTACAAACAAAAGTAACTAATTTATTTTATATCATTACTAAAAACTTATTTGATAATCCTACATATGAACACTTCCTTAAAGGTTCCCTTAACAATACTATTATAAAAACAAATGATTCAATTAACCAACTCATGAATTCATTTTTCTTATAACATTTAACTTTTAGAAAAGAGATATGAATAAATAACATATTACTTCCTTCATAAACTTAAGTACATCTATCTCTTCATCTTTTAGTTTCTTTCTTATTAACCATGTCCTATACATCATTCATTTATGCTTTACAAAACATGAATAAACTTTCAATTTAGAAATCCTTACTTTCAATTACATTACAAGATTCATGAGAGAGATAGGGTAGAAAACTACACAATTATAATCCTTCATTAAAATATTCCAAATTATAAATGAACATCCCCTTTTAATATTCCTAAAACTACCCTTCCCAATCATAGCTTCTTTTCTTCAATTCCATTACAATTATATCAAATTTCCAAAAAGGCTTACAACATATATTTACATTTTGAATTACAATAAATAGAAGTACAAGATACAAAAGTAGAATCTTCATCATTGTCTAAGTCCCTAAATCAAGTCATACCATGGACCACAGAAAACACCTCAAAAATATTTTCCACCCAACCATGTTGAACTGTGAAGTCTCACCCCCCCCCCCCCCCCCCCCCCCCCCCCCCCCGTGCTAGGAGATAGAACCAAGATACTCACAAGGTCTAAGGAAATCTAAGGCTAATGAAACCGTTCACTCAAGTATCAAAAGAACAAGGAAATAGTATACAAAATATCACCATGCTACAACACAAAGGTTAAGGTTCTAGAATACCATCTAGGTGAGTGTCATCACGTAGCCTATGTATTGGGATTCACCCTGACAACCATGTAAGCTCAGTCCCATTTTTTATGTTAAGTATCCACCCTGGAAATTACCAATGGTCTTGGTACTCCAACAGGTCTATGTGGACCAAAACATTACATATATTTTATTATCTTTTAGAAACCCCCCTCCCAAGTTTATTTTATGGTTCACTTGATTAAGAACTCACCCATACAATCCCCTGGAAACCACTTTGGGTCCCAGCACCTATGGTGAGCCACTCACCTAGGGTACCTATTTCCCTACCCAAACATGTCATAAAGAAAATGAAAACACTTCAAGTGATCTATTCCATAGGTTTAGGAAACTCTCATATGTACTCAGACCCTCAAGATGAGTCCTAACCTTAATCATATGCAAAATGAGAATAAAGCCAAAGTATGTCAAGCACACGACACCTTAATTACCACTTTATGATAGCCTCATGTAGTACACTAAACATTTAGAGAGATAAAATGATGCAAACAAGGATTAGGACCAAAAACTAAGAGATGCGAACCAAAACCCATACCATGTGGAACTGTGAAGTCCCACCCCCCATGCTAGGAGATAGAACCAAGATACTCACAAGCATTAAGGAAATCTAAGGCTAATGAAACCATTCGCTCAAGTATCAAAAGAATAAGGCAACAACATACAAAATATCACCATGCTACAACACAAAGGTTAAGGTTCTATAATACCATCTAGGTGAGTGTCATCGCACAGTATGTGTATTGGGATCCACCCTAGCAACCATGTAATTGTGGTCCCCTTTTTATGTTAAGGATCCACCCTAGCAGTTACCCATGGTCCCGATACTCCAACAAGTCTATGTGGACTATAACATTACATATCTTTTATTATCTTTAAGAAACTCCCCTCCTAAGTTCATTTTATGGTTATCACTTGATTAAGAACTCACCCATAGGATCCCCTAGCAACCACTTTGGGTCCCGAAACCTATGGTGAGCCACTCACCTAGGGTACCTAGTTCCCTACACAAACATGCCATAAAGGAAATGAAAAAAGTTCATGTGAATTATTTGAGAGTGAATTTGATCATCATGTTTTTATATGATTTTACATCTTTTTTATCTAGTTTTATATGAAGAATCTTTATAACCATTTTGAAGTCTCGATTAGATCATGTATGGATATGTGATATTTGTGGATGATTTCATGTACTTTGTTGTGTTCAATCTTTACTTCTTTTAACCACAAAGAAAATGTGACGGCCCTTATTTGTGTTGAGTCCTAATTAAATCGGTAACCTTGTTTCTATATTTATGTTGATTATGTGGAATGACAACCTTTATGGATTATGTTTTACTCCATGTTTGGAGAGAGATACTTTGATGCTTTTGATCTTTCCATATGAACTATGAGAATTGGAAATTATTTATTGAGATGTCCAATATAGGATGGACAGTTTAGATCCTTGTATAGGATGATATATTAGTTATGCTCTAGCACTTGTCTTTGATCACATTTATGGTTAACTGATTATTGAAAATCTTTTATGGTTTTGATTTACTTTCTCTTTAGTTATTTTGTCAGGAGCATTAGGGTAGGTTATCTTGGAGCATATAGGGGAAGTGGGTTACTTTGGAGGTATCAGATCCCTAAAGTGGCAACTTGGGTATCCTTTGTAAGTAGTTTTATAAAGTGATAACTTAATAAATTATTGAGAGAAAATATTAATAAGATTATTGTGTATCTCACCATGCCTTGAGCACTAGTATTGGCTAGGATGTGTGAGATGATGCTTTCCACCCAGTGGGGTGTATGTTCTGGCATAGTTAGTAGCCTTGTCTATATGAGAAGTTTACTGATACCGCATATGATCATTTGGGCATCAAGGTCCAGAGAGGCTTCCAGGATGAAGTTTAAGGGTTATACGTATGTGATGACACTTCCCTATGTGTTTCCTAGATTCCTACATTACATTTGATACACATGATTTGTGTCTTGGTTGTTTATACTTAATAACCTTATAACCATTACTACCATTTTATCCAGTGTACCTTGGCATTAGTGTTGTCTATTTTAGATGTTTTTGATTAAGGTAAAAATAGGTTTTGAAGGGAACCTTAACCCCTTTAGATGCTAGGAAAAGAAAAGAGCATAGCACAACAGCATAGAAACAACAAGTGTCACCAAAGATAGGCAGTACCAAAAAAAGGCCTAAATAAATATATTACAATTAAAAGGCACTAGCCAGCAAAAAAGGACACCTTCTAGCACAACTACCAACAACAAAAATCAGTCCAAAATATTCAGGAACTCCTCGGAAGCCTCTTGCAAAGCTTGGATCTTTTGAATTAAGTCTTTAAGACTCACCATCTCCTTTGGCAGTGACACCATCCTCTTCTTAATGCTCGCTCTGGTTCTAGTTCCTGGACCAGTAGCCTGACCATCTAGCTTCACTAGGTCATCATCAACCAAAATAGCATTTTTCCTAGGTAGTTTCCCTTCAGCAGAGAGTAAAGCGCATTAAGATTAGTAACAGTTGCTTTCATGCCTTCGTTGTTGTGGGAAAGAAGCTTCCTAAACATATTCTCATTATTTTTTACTCTGTTGTAGATGGGATCATTTTCTCATCAATGATGCTAGAAATTTTCTCTTCTTGCATGCTAAAATTATCCATCTTCTCAATCAAAACACTTTTACCTTTGTTGTTACCCATGACCGTGTCATTCCTCATCTTGTTTACAATCTCCTCCAGCACATCATATTTTGCATCCAAAGCTCTATATTTGAGACTTAGCTCTTTAATTTCATGGAAAGTCCATTTATCTAAATTAAAGGCCAAAACTGCTATGTTCCTAGCCGCATTGAGAACACCCATAGTAGGCACTTTTTATTGTTAAAATCTTCCTTGTCTAGTGACATGGCCTCCCCTTTACTCTGGGTGTTATTCTTCTTCTCCTTCTTAGCATCCAAATCAACTTTTTAAAAACTAGGGGTTTTGTTCATGTGGCCATCAACCACAGGTCTAATAGTAGTCACGACCACCCTTGTTGAGTTCTCCTTGAGAATAGAATCCAAATCAATAGCTCCATTCTCAACTACCTCAGAATTGTCTTCCTTCTCCATATCTTATCTTTCCCCTTCACTCTTAACATCATCTTCCTTCTCATCATTCTCCCCTTCCATGTTCTCATTATCTGAAGGACTCTGGGCATGATCATCATAGAGCTCATGCTGGACATTCACAACAACCTCCAAGGGAAAGTCCAAAATATCTTGCATGTTCTCGACCTCATCAAAGACCTCTTGTTGAGCATTCTCTTCCTCCTCCATGGGGGGGCTCCATTTTCTCTTCCAAAATCTCAACCCTGAGACTCTCTATATTTTTTGCATAATAAACCTTACCTTTTCCACCCAGAGATGGCTTATTATTTTCCTAGGCACTCAAATCTAACTATTTTTCATTACCTTCAGCAGGTGCTTCATTCTCATCTAGTATGTCCTTACTATTATGCTCGTCATTCTCAGAAGTGTCCTCCTCTGAGGGAACATCGTCCTTATCATCCTCAGATTGCATACCCTTAACCTTATCAAAATTTGACAGGGAAACGTCCTTCTGGCAGGGTTTAGCCTTTTTATTTTTCTTAATAATAGACAGCCCCACATCAATCACAACCATCTTTCTCTTTTTTTTGCTATTATCAATTTGTTTGGGCACAATATCCAGGAGTTTAACTCTAGCATATTCAAAAATAAGCAGGATCAGGCCTTCATGGAAAACAGGGGATTTAGGTTTTTTCATGTTATCCATAATGCTCTAATTCAGAGAGCTCAGTAACAAGAACAGAAATGAAACCTTGATCTTATGGTCGAAATGACTGACAAGGACAAAGTGGTAATTATAAACCCTCGTAAATCTCCCGTCAAGATTAAAATACTCCATAAGAACCATAAGAACCTTAGCCCAGATAATCTTGATACTTTCAATTTTAACAAAATCTTCTTTCTCCTTAATCAACATAGCTCTCTCTTCATTTGTTATGGGAAAATCCCTAAAATATTTATTACCAATTCTGCTATCCTTAAAGTAGTTCATTCCATTCAGAGGGAGCCTCGTACTCTCAGCAATCAATTCTAGGGTGAGAGTAAAAGACTTACTGGCGAAATTAACGATACCATTATCCCATCACACAACAATCTATTTTGGATATTTCCTTGGGTGAGGCTTGGTGTTATCTCCTCAACACAATGGGAGTGGACCTTTAGATTCCACGTGGTTGGGTGGTAGTGATTCTAATATCATTGAGATATGACGTTCGTGACTTTGTGTTTGGATGATCTTTGATGTTGTTTATATCTTCTTGTTCATTCCTTGGAGACTTTCTTGTTATTATCATGAGATGTATATCTTGTATTCCATTTTATGTAATATTAGTTAGAGACATTGATTCAGGAAATGTATATGTACTTGTATTGTATTATTGTTATCCATGTGACATGTGCAGTGAAAGTTGTATTATCTTGAAGACTATGGTGTATCAATTTGTTTCTTATTATATGTACCTTGATTATATTGATGTAATAGATGTATCTAATTATTCAATTGAAATGAATATGTTAGTTTACTTATGATTTGTGTCTTTTTTCATTATGGTTAAGTAAAGATTTAATCATATTTCAATTTGGGTTTAAAATGAATGTAAGATATATCATGTGATTTTTTTATGGATTGTTCTTAGTAGATTAATTTATATTTACGTAATTCTAAGTCATAGAACCCTTGAGACTTGTAATTTGTAAATGAGTTACATTTGTGAGTATGTTTTATCTTATGTTACATTTCTTTCACATTGTTATTTATTATTGATTGTAAACTCTTAAGAAGAAAAATTATTTGATAAACTTAGTAACATGTTTTAGGTTAATTTATCCTGGGGTCCTTGGCGAGGCATTATAATAAGTTAAGTATTTTGGTGAACTAATGCTTAAACATAAATTGGTCTTTCCAAAGCATTTTTCCTCAACACCTCACCATTAAACGACTTTGAGTGTTTTTTAGGGCCCCCATAACTATGATGGTTCTTTCACTCGAACTCAACCCTTTCTTGCAAAGCTAATTTATGGCAAAAGCGATAAAATGAGGGCTCAAAATTGTAATCTTCCAAGTTAAAGTCCATATAAGCAAGGAGGAGAGAGTTGATGTATCATTATTAATGACATTAATTACTTTCCTAGGGAAATTAAATCACCCTGTAAGATGAAAATCTAGCAATTGCCTATATTCATGCCAAATATATAATCAACATTCCTGGTAATGTAAATCTTACAAGCGATTCATCTGTAGCAATAATAATTAAGGGGTAAAGGAGGCCCTTTATAAAGATCATCTTTCAAAAGGGAATAAAATAGGTTGTCAAATGGGCAATGAGTAATTAAACATACCTACTTCTATTTATTTTTTTACAATTTTCTATTTATAATGTGCAATACAATTTTTTTACTAGATCCATTTTGCTTCTATTTAGTTATAATGTCACCTTTGTTTTCATGTCCAATTCTATGGACTTCATAAACTGTGCTTCTGTGTTTGTATTTTATGTCAAAAGTATGCATGGAATTCTGGATTTAGTGATGTTATGCTATTAGAACCTCTTGAACAATATGACTTCTCAAGAGGCATATACCCTATTGAAGGAGTATTTTCTCACACCATGTTGTTCGTTGTAAAGAAAAAATATTTTTGAGGCTACTAGTTTTCTCCTTAAACCCTTGTTATCAAAATTGCATTCAATTCTCTCGCAAAATATATTTTAAGTATTCTTTATAATTTTTTCTTGAGCTCATTATATTTTTTGTATCCTTTTAGTCTTCTTGAAAATAAATTTATCAACTATGAATTGCAATAAAAATCCATGTACAGATCCCACTTTTGAATTCACAAAGGATAATCATAAATTACACTTTAAAAACATAATTTATCCACTCTATAAGCGCAATTCACACTACATAGTCATGCACAAAAATATCTCACCATAATTATAGAATATGTATTTTTTACTTGTCGCATATAAACATTATTGCAAATGACTAAACAACTTAAATATTAAATATGACAACTTAACATATAAAATAATTGTTAATAATCAATATATTTAATTACATATTTAAAACTATTATTTTATAAATTAAATTTTATTTAAAAGAAAATAAATATTATTATTGAATATCTCAACTAAGATTAAATTTTATTTTTAAATAAATGTAAGACAAAATATCTACAATTCAAAATTTATCCAACTATTATTATAAATATTATAAATAAAATAAAATTAATCCAAATCATAGGTCTTGTCTTCTTGTTAAATAGACACGAGAAAGAGTCAAAAAAATAAGTTTCTCTTACACAATTCATACAGAATAAGTCGAACTAGGTATCCTTCAAAACAAGTATAATTTATCATTTAGAAACATCGTATTATTCAAATTCGATACGTGGACGAGATGTAGGCATAAATAAAATACGCGTGTCAAATTCACCTGGAACATGGCAAGCACCTGAAAAGAACATAATCAGACAAAGGGCTTCTGTAGCAGTTTAATAATGTTGGTTGGCATTCTTCATTTATAAACAAGAAGAATTTTTCTCAGCTCAACTCTGTAACGTAAGTTACGTGAACTCCATACTTAATGCAAGAAGATATATTACACAATATGATAATCATTCACCCATCAAGACACATCATTCAGCATTGCCAACGGGAAGATAGGATGTGGGAAAAACAGTTGGAAGATCTGCCAAGTTCAGGATTTAGGCAATTCATACAAAAGATATGTCTGTTTCACCACCTAGAATCCACTGATAAGCTTTTTATGGAGTTTGTGAGTGATTTCAGAGCTCATGAAAATGTTTCCAGTGTAAATGTGAATGTTATTTCTGTTAAAGAAAATGTCATTTCAAAGGCCACTGGGTTAACTTTTCAGGATTTGGAATCAGGGTTTTGGGATGCCCATATAAAGGAGTTAGATGTGGGGGTGGGAATGGAGCTTTGCCATCAGATTTGGTGTCCTGGCAAGTTGGCTTCTACAGGTATTACAGGTAAAATGGCATGCTTACAATTTAGTGTGGATTATAGGGATAAGACTAGGAAGTATGTGTTGTCCTTGGTAATGCAGCATTTGTCAGGGATTAAAGGCACAACTTTTAGTGTGAAGGAGTATATGGATAGCATTGATGGGCTTATAGCTAGGGTGAATATAAACTGGCCCGGACTTGTGGCACAGAGAATGGCATTTGCATTTCCCAGGCTGCAGAAGGGGTTCTCTACTTTTGTTCCATATGATGCCATGCTTCTGCTGCATAAGGCTCCTGGACTAGTAAAGAGGACTGAAATAAATAGTGGGTGTTGTATGCAAGAAGTAGAAGAAGAAGAAGAAGAGTTAAAATGTATAGGCAACTCTAGTGGGAGGAACATAAATGTTGTTGAAAATGCATCTAGGATGAGCTTAAATAGTTTTGGTAATGCCTGTTGGGACAATGCAAAGGAGCCCTTAATAGAAATGAAGGTTGAAGTGGGAGATCAAAGTGTCTGTTGGAATGAGGCAAGTGAAGGATTAAAAGATGTGAAATTTGAAGGAGTGGAGAAATTAGAAACGAATGAGTGTCAGAAGCGTGGAGAAGGGCTTGACTCAGAGAAGCCTAATCATGTTTTGGCCATCCAGGCCCTCGGGATTACACAGAGATGCTTACGAGGGTCACCATCGCGTAAATTCTGTTGTTCACAATGTCCTCCTCAGAAGGAAAGCTTGAAGAAGTCTAAAATGGGTGGGGAATTGCTTAGGAGAGGCCAAGTTGGGGAACAAAGCCAGACACCATGTAGGCAATCCAGAAGAGAAGGGTTTGGAGCTCAATCAGAATCTACAATTCGAGCTGATTGCAAGCACCGAACTCAATCAGCTGTCCAGAAAAGAAAATTACGGTCTATAACCGAATTGCTTGTAGACAAAAAACCCAAACCTAACCCACCTGAAAATTCTATGGAAGAAAGGAATGCCAAACTAAGTGAAGCTCTATCATCTAGCACTAAGGCATACAATTCTTATGCAGAGCCTTTAGAAATGGAACATATTCAGAAGGCAGGTGAAGCTAATTCCGATGTTCTGAATGGCTACGTGAGAAAAGGTCATCGGTGCAGAGGTCACCAGAAATCACTGTTGCAGGCAAAAGCAAAACTCGAAGAATTGGAGAGTACGTTAACAGAGTATCTACTAAAGATGGAGGAGTCTAAGGATCTTCACAAGCAAAAGGATAATCAATTGAAGGCGATGGAGGCTCAGTTCAATCTGACGAAAGCTGAATTAAATTCTGAAGTTGAAGAGAACACCAGAATACTAAAAGAATTGCAGGAGATTAAACTAGAATTGAGCCAAAAAGAAACGGCCTGGAACATCTTCAATGAAAAGATTGTTACAGTTAAAGAGGAACTCCAACGTTGGATCACGCAGAAAAACATCCAATCGGTTGAAGCTGCCATAAATACACAGAATTGTTTCAAGCAAAAAGATGATCAGATAAAAGGTCTGCAAGCACAACTGGTTCAGTCCAAAGTAGAAATCAAAAGTGCGATTGATGAGAAAAAAATTCTGTCAGTGCAGCTGCAGGAGATGAAAAAATCCCTGGATTATCATATGGAAACGGCTGGCAGGTTAGGTGAGCTGGAGGTTCAGTTGATAATAGAAACACGTAAAATAAATTATCTTAGTGAAGAAAACAAGAAATTGTCCGATGAGCTGAAAGAGACAAAAGATTATTTGAACAGAAAAGAGATCGCTTGGAAGAAATCGAATGAGAAACTGGTACGTTCCATCAAGTCAAAAATGGAGAGCAATTTTTCTGAGTACACACACCTGAAGCAGGCAACCATTTTGGAGCAGAAACCTGAACATGCTCTTTTTTTAGAGCGCTCTTTCAATGCACTGAAGCAACAAATAGATAATCCCATGGATGAAAGTGTGAATTCATTTCTATTTGGAGAAAACACTTATCAAAATTGTGACAACGATCTCCACGATAACTGCTGCATCTGTATGGAACCATGGGCTACCAATGGCGAGCATCAAATCTGGTACGCATAGCGAATTGGTTTTAGTCATCTATGCATTCACCTACATCTTGTAGATTATGAAATTCTTTTAATTGATGCTAATCAGGCCAACATAAAAAAACAATAGAGATATATATTATATGCTCAATTTGGTCGATCATAAGATAGCTCAAACAGATATGCACACAAATGATTAGTAAAGGACAAGACAATTTGGATAAACATGAAAGCAGGAAACCCTTTTCTACCACAAAAGGTGAGCCAAATGTATAGCAATCAAAGGCCAAGGATACACTTAAAAACAATTGTACAAGGATGATCAACAATCTAATTTCGCTTAATTATAGTCATTGTGTCCAGTGCTTTGCATTAATTAGAGCCTGTTCTCAACATGTCGGTCTTAATTAGCATGAATTTCATAAGATGTATTGATCTTGCTTTACATGACTTAATCAATCTACAATGTCTCAGAGCTGACCACATGTAGACCATATACGACCCAGAAGAAAATCTACAGTCTATTGGTTGTAGCATTAGACACGTGTACAATTTTTCTGTGTTTGTTGTGATCTGATCCTGGAGGAAACATGCAAGGAATATCTGAAACTTGTCAAATTGAATGTCATGTCTGTCACTGTCAAATCACGCAGGCTAAATGGGCAACTAGCTATTGCAGTCACTAAATATGATGGAACTGTTTCCAAACCCTGAGGTTCATTCTAGAATTACAAATGTACATTGCGGCAACTGGCATCTTCCAACTGTGCTGCAAAAAACAAATCACAACTTGAAGTAATATGGATCTGAGTTTAATTCCCGATTTTCAATTTTAATTGTTCACCTGTAACTAAGATTCTGGCAGAGTAGAGGATGTAACTGGATTACATCACAATGAATATTTGTTGCATGTTAAGCCCTTCATTCTTGTAAGGTTCAACGGAAAACCTGTAGCTGTGAAAGAATGTAAGGTACAGAATACTTCATGGGTCCTTGAGCTCATGGATTACTTATAGCCATAAATTTACTCTAAAATTGCATATTCAACAGTTGACTTCCCCACCCCTCATTGGCATGATCAAAATGAATCTAGGAATACTGTGAAACAATATGACAATGAAAATGACAATCATCAAAGCCCACATTGCATACTTAGACACAATGTCCCCTGCAACCTGCAATGAGCTACTCCTTGGGCTACTGTTTATGTTTTTTCTTAAGTAAACCATTAGATAGGTCTTATTGATGAGTTTTGATGAGTGTATAGGGAAATACTTCTTTGCTTGTAATATTGGGGCTAGCATACCATAGGTTACTTCCATGGGTATAATTTCATTGTAATTTATGGTTTAAACATTAAAGGTTGCACGAATTCTTATCATACATAGGGAAAGCTCCCATTTTGAATTGATTCTATCTTTTACTGTCAATGCAACATTTGAGAGGCAATTGAAAATGTCGTCATCCAAGTTCATCAATGAGGCATGAAGGTATCCTCATCATGTTTTATCAGTTGCGTGTGCAAGTGTCTCCCTCCTTTCTTCTCATGTACTTATGCTTCTTTTTAGTGTTTGATCTAACTCTTGCTATATTCCTTGTATTTCTTATTCTGACAAAATGTTGTTGTCCCCATAGAAGTGCAAAGGCCATGCACTGATTAGGTAACAGACACAAGTATCTTGTTTGTTAAAATTCAGTTGTTATTGTTCTTTGTCATGAAATGATTATGTCCTTGGCATCCTTGAGACACATCATAACCTAGAGTGGTAAATGAGGTCTTGATCAAAGCTCTATGAAGAGGAGGTGGACATGGAGAGTCGGATGCAAGGAAGGAAAGGGAGGTTTGCACACCCACAGAATAAATAGTCAAAAAATAACTCGACTTGTATAAGTCTCTCGCGCAACCTTGTAAAAACTTTTTACAGTGTTTCCTACCTTTCCCTAGCTCTCCACAAAGTATCTCACAGCTCACTTACTAAACAATGTTTAAGTGTTAGTGCTTCTGCTGCAGTCTTCAATACATGTATATCTGTTTTACTGTAGTAGAATGTATAAATTTCTAAGATTGCACACACAGCAAGCATCTTCTAAAGGATGGGGAAACCATTAAGGCAATATTTTAGATCTTTTCAGAGATCTTTATTTAACAATTGTGATGCTAAAGGATTTTATACATCTACACAAGTATTGATTGTAGGGATTATATAGCTTTGAGCAAATAAGCACACTAGGGAATTAATAAAAGCAGCCCATGTAAATCTCTGCTGACTTGAATTGATTCCTTCCATGTTATAGGATCAGTCTTCTTGACTTATTATAGTTGGTGTGAATAAGGTCGTGTACCTAGCTAATAAGGTCATGTGCCTAGCTAACTCCTAGTAGATGACTTATTCAAATGTTAAGTTTACTCAGGTTCTAGGTGTTCTTCTAGAAGTCTTAGTTGTCTACATAAGATCTTATCATATCTTATCTATTGACTTTTATATAGTTCTAGTTACCTAGGTCATTTAAGAATTGTTTGAGGTAGTTGTCTCATTGTATAGGATTAAGACACATGTCACAATCTTGTCTAAAACTATCTCTCACCTTGCCTTTATAAGGAAGGCCTCTCATGTTTATTTTCATCAATTCAAACGTCCATAATCAAGCAAGATATTCTTGACATTTTCTCTCTTGTGGAAGTTATTTTGGTCTTGCAGATGTTCTTGGAGTATTGGGTGTTTACTATTAACCCTTATAGTTATCACGGCAACACAAAACACTTATTATAGGAGAAGTTTGTGAAAGCAATCCCTGAATGCAAACCTAATGGGAACTCAACTATTCAGGCAGCATGCATACCAGACCACCATATTAGGCAAAGATCAGATATCTTTCAAGGGGACCCTCTTCAATATGGACACCAGTTAATTGTTGGTATACCTTAGTCTAATAACTCTCAACATCTTTTCACACCTAAACCATATTCTTCTTGGCAGTTGAGGATCACTCTTAGTGCCTTTGAAACCTCATAACAAATTGTGCCTCTATGAAACTAAAAGGGGGTTCCATTCTGAAAGGTACATGGTGCATTCATGCCAAACTTAGCCGTAATTTACCCATGCAAACATATTTACAGGTCATAAGACATGGAAAAAATTGTGTCCAATATTCCATATAGAAGCCTAAATACGCAAATTTATGTGCAAGCTTTAAAGTTAATTGTATCATAATATCCATCCAAGTCAACAGTAGTGAATCATAATGTATTGTGTAACATTCTTTATATCTTCCACCACATCCTCTACCTAGCTTAGTTTTCTTCTATTCTAAAGGAGAAGGGCAAGGTACTGGATAATACAAGGACTCCAAAACAATGAAAGGTGTCTTATTTCTAGTAATCTACCTAATGTTATTTACATAGATACATTATTTGTTGTTATTTGAAGAACATTTTCTACTCTCACCTTCATCACGACCTCATCTAGCAAGCTACATAAGGTCTGAATATATTTTACTTCAATGGAGATGTCAACTCAGATTTAAAAGACCAACTACAGTCTTGAAGCCATTAGACAGGTGAGTGTCGTATTCTTGTCATATATCCACTTATCAAATAGAATGCTACAACTTTTGCATCGTAAATCTTTTTTTGTTTTTCTACTAATTTATGTGTTTTGAACCTCATCCTC
This sequence comes from Chamaecyparis obtusa, assembly GCA_027943335.1. NCBI lineage: Eukaryota > Viridiplantae > Streptophyta > Pinopsida > Cupressales > Cupressaceae > Chamaecyparis > Chamaecyparis obtusa. The sequence continues at coordinate 212,219 of BSBK01003945.1, read as the reverse complement.
CAATAATGGACCACTCAAATTAGCACTTTTCAAGAGATTGAGCCCATTACTTGTCATAGTCAATGCTCTTATCAATTATTTCCAATAAGAACTTGAAGTAATATTAAATGAAATGCATTATAGTGCCGAGATTTGATACATACCAACTCCACCTCCTAATGTAATTCTCTATTCCATGCAATACTTTTCAATGAAGGTTGTGCACTAAGTGCATTACAAGGTTCAAAAAATTAGAATTCTGGTTGCTCATACTATCTATTCCTCGTATCGTGGCTCAATGAATGGAAGAAAAAAAGCCCCTATCTCCTTCCAATTTTGACCTTGTAAAATTGACGCAGGGCAGGGCAGGATGAGGGGCCAAAGGCACACCCACACCCTCATCCTCCAATAATGGACCACTCAAATTAGCACTTTTCAAGGGCTTGAGCCCATTACTTGTCATAGTCAATGCTCTTATCAATTATTTCCAATAAGAACTTGAAGTAATATTAAATGAAATGCATTATAGTTCCGAGATTTGATACATACTAACTCCACCTCCTAATGTAATTCTCTATTCCATGCAATACTTTTCAATGAAGGTTGTGCACTAGGTGCGTTACAAGGTTCAAAAAATTAGAATTACGGTCGCTCATACTATCTATTCCTTGTATTGTGGCTCAATGAATGGAAGAAAAAAAGCCCCTATCTCCTTCCAATTTTGACCTTGTAAAACTGACGCAAGGCAGGGCAGGATGAGGGGCCAAAGGCACACCCAAATCACCAACCCCCTTGCAGAAACATCAAACGAAAGCAATAACACCAACAGGGAGAGAGAGAATGCAAATACTTCATATATTATTCAGCAATAACCTCATACATGTCGGGCTGTAAGGCCTTCCCGGTTACAGCCATATGCAATCAGATTTCAATTACAACAGTCCTCATACATGCGAGGATTCAACTTTCTGATCTTATCTTCTATTTCACAAAATTGTTATAACCCTCCTTACAACTACAACATACTTCTTTATTTATACAAGAGGCTACTGAAACAAGTCGGCCTACAAATCCATCATTGGAGAAGGAAATGACCACATCTAGGTTCACACGTTTCCCAATGATTGATGTAACCATTAACTTCGTGACCAAAATTAAATGTATAAGTCGGCCTCAACAGAAATCCAAACTAAACCACTCAGTGAGCAAGATTACCGAGTAATAGGAAATTAACTCAGTGAACCAACCAAGCCAACTCGGTGAAAGAAGGAACCGAGTAGCAAGCTGTAAGGACCAACCTTGTCCTAAGAATTAAAATAACAGAATTAACTAGAAACTTCATTAATACCATAACAAGTTAAACACAAGTCTATAATTTTTTTTGTTTACTTGATAAAGTTAGTCATTGATTGCTCAGGAGAATTTCTTTTAAAGAGTCCATCCGGGACAAATTTGCCACTTAGCCATCTGGGCTCTTCTCTCCTGGGCAAATAAAGAGGTCGTCCGGACCCAATCTCTAACCATGTGGGATAGAGGATGTAGTAAGAGACATAGAAGTCATTCTTTCATCCAACCGGGATGGGTTCATAAGGACAGGAAATACTTAATGCTCTAATCAGAGACTTTCACTCTTCGGGACCATCCGAGTCCAGAGTAGCTTGCAAGAAATTTCACAATCTGCCCAAGACTGTGCCAAGGTTTTTAGCAAGGTTATAAAATAAGATCTGCACCCTTCCTTGGATTTCGGGCTTGCAGCCAGGTGCAGACCACCGAGATTAATTTTAAGTTCTATACCCCCTCTTGGTTTTCGGGCATCCGGCCGAGTATAGATACCTTCTTGAGAATCATTTTTTCCTTAGTTTAATAAATTGGAAGCTTGCGTCTTGTCTTGACTATTAACATGAATCTACTTAATTATGTCCAAGGAACCTATGCACTGGAGGTATCCTTCACTTACCAGGCTGCCTACATACCCATATCCACGGGATCAAGGCCCCTTGAATTCGCTCACACTAACGTAGTATGTAGTTCTGGTTTCTACTGAGTTTAGGTGTAATTGTTGTGGAAACGAACCCTTTTGGGGCATTATCCGTCCCAAACAATTCTTCGCCGACCGGGCGGAATTCCTAAGCTATTTACTATAACATCTTCAGTATTTGATACAAGGTCAAGTTTTAACCATGTATAAAATTTACCTATACGCATGTATCCTATTTCCTCACCTTTAGTGTTGTAGTGACTGGTTATCTTATTTTTTATTTTATTTTTCTATATATGGAAGATTTTTACTTCCTAAAATATGTAATCACTCTATAACCCCCAACCATTGAAACAAATACACTTATGAGGGAAAAATAACATCTTTCATAAGAAGTTTGACTATAATTTCATTTCTAAAACTAGATAGTATTCCAATGTTGACTGTGAGATACAATGTGGCCAGCTATCTTTATTTATGAAATATATGGTGTCAAACTATTTGTAGTTTGTTTCATGACATGATTAATCTGCTGCAAGATATCAGATTTATTTATCCTAGAAAAGAAAAGGAAAAGACTATCATGATCCATTTAAGAAGTGGAAATATCATATGCATTTAAGTTCCAAAATTACATATATGAGTCAGGAATGAACTGGAAGAGGGAGCATCCTGTAATTGGCTAAAATAATCTGATTCAACAACCAACAATTATAAAATTCTGAGTATTATCAAGTACAGCTACAGTAGTGCCAAAAATAACATAAACACAGCTACAACAGTACCAAAATAACATAAGCACAGCTACAGCAGTACCAAAAAATAACATAGCTACAGCAGTACCAAAAAAATAACATAGACACAGCTACAGCAGTACCAAAAATAACATAAGCACAGCTACAGCAGTACCAAAAATTTGTTAGCCGTAAAGTTTATGTTGCCGCCGGGTGTTAGTTTGCCGACGGGTGTTAGTTGTGTTGCCGACGGTTGGGAACGGGTAACGATGTTTGGTCACACCCCTTCAGGTAGATAAATATGTACCACCTATGGGTGAACGAGATATTATGATATGATGGATTATTATGTGAATGTACTTGCCAGTCTAGAATGATTAATGAAAGTATTTATTATTCTCTAATATATTTTGTGTTTATTATATTTCATGTACTATGTCTGTGCAATACTAAGTTTACCCCAGCGGGCAAACATCTGGTGCCGTTGCCAAACGAATCTGGCAAGTGACGGAATGAGTGGACAGATGGGAATACCATTGGAAGAGAATATCAATTGATGATTGAATAGAATTTATGCCTAATCAATTGAATAAAAATAGAAATTTAAAGAAGGAACTCAAAGAAGAACAAGCCGCTAGAATTGTCGTACTCGCACAACAGCAAGCCGAGCGAAGGGAGAGATTCAGGAGACGGAAGAAGGACTACCGAAGGGAGTAAGTGAAGGTGAGCATCTAGAGGAATCTAACCGAGAGGCCGGAAGAAGTGACGAGGACTGCCTAGAGGAAACAAGGAGCTTGTTCGGGTCCTTAACCTTAATCGCACGGACGGAAGCAAGAGAAGCCCGAAGGAAGGAAGAAGAGGAAGCCCCACGAAGGGAGGCTCAAGATACCACTGCCGCCGAGAGTGTCGAAGTGAGAGGGGCATGGGGATCACAGTAGCCCACCAGGCTTGGACAGTTCCAGTAGTTCAGGGACAAGTAGTACAGTACCGGACAATTCCGGAGGACTAACGCCGGCAATACCATCCCAGCCTGTAACACAACCAATGCTACAAACACAGTCGGCACTTAGAAAAGTAAACATGGCGACTAACAAAGAAAAGTTGCCAAAATTCAATGGCAATGGGAAGGAAGATCTAGTATGACATTGTCGTACATGCGAGACAATCTGGTCGGCGAATGGAGTCGCCGACCACGCAGAATGGGTAAAACAGTTTCCGGCCACACTGAGAGGGGTAGCCATCGACTGGTACTTCGATTTGGACAAAATAAAGGTGACCACTTGGGATGAACTCAAGACAGAATTCCAAAAGGAGTTTCGGCTCCTGAGGGATGACAATGAAATTGTTTCTGAGATATATGGTACCAAACAAAGTAAAAAAGAGACTGTGCGGGCTAACAATCGCCAACTGAAGGAGTTAGTCGGAAAAATGGATAACCAGCCATCGGATGGCCTGAAGAAAAGATGGTTCGTGGAGGGCTTGAAATCTAACCTATGGAGGAAAATGAAGATAGTGCCCCCCACGTCATACGTAGAGGCCTATAACCGGGCAATGGACTTGGAGAGCGAACAGAAAACCTCCAAGAAGAAAAGAAGCAAGTCCTCTTCCGACGAAGATGACACTTCGGACGATGACAGTGGCAGTGATGGCGAGTCGAAGGGAAAAGTCAGGGCACTCCAAAAGGACATGGAGAGAATGATGGAGGAGTTCAAGACCATGAAAGGGGGGTACCAGCAAGGGGGAAGTTGACATATGGTGTACGGACTGCAAAGCGAGCGGCCATACAACGGGATCGTGTCCCAAAAAGACATTTTGTGACATTTGCCAGATTATGGGCCATTCCACCAAGGAATGCCCATACAACATGAAGGTGAGGAATCAACAAGTGCTATTTACCCAAGAGCAACCATCTACATCGGGGGCAAAGACTAACAATAATGCATCCTCGGGCGGGTACAAAGGCAACCGACACGATGGCGGAAGGGGCAATAATAACACCAACACAACGAGTCGAATACAATATGACTCCAAGGGTCGACTGATGATCTAGTGCCGAGCTTGCAATCAGTGGGGCCACTTTGCAAGGGACTGCGACAAGGGCGACACCCCGCAGAAGCTATGCCGTTGGTGTGGTCCTGGCAACCACGAGGATGCCAACTGCCCAAAATCCGGGGTCAACTTGCTCAACATCGAGGGAACAAGAAGTGACGAGGGGGTACTAGCCATCACACGGTCACAAGCAAAACAAGTGACACGGGCGAATAAGAAATAGAGAAGGCAATGAAGGCACCAAAGGAAAGATGGGAGATGGCTACCACCTCAGGCCGGAGGGAGGCAGAACAAAATATTCTAAGGCAAATGTTACAATTAGAGGTACCGGTGAAACTCCAGGACCTCCTGCACACCATGCCTCACTTGGGAACGACACTGTGGGGGAACTTGGCCACGCAGCCGAATACCACATGTACGGACATCCCCAGAGGGCCTGCAACGAACCCGATGATACTTGCTGTAAACAGCGGAAGGTACCCAGCAGTCGTCGAGATGGGCATTCTTGGCACCATCCTAACAGACACTATAGTGGACGGAGGGTCAGGAGTGAACGTCCTTCCGGAGGCAACGTGGAAAAAACTAGGAAAGCCCACCTTGTGGCCACCAACCTTCAACTTACTGGGTGCAGATCAGTAGGGTATCAAACCACTTGAGACGCTAATGGCACAACCGGTCACAGTCAGTACACAACCGTTTGTACTCGACTTTGTCGTCATTCCACTAAAGCAGAAAGGCTATGATGCCATACAGGGTAGAGGATGGTTAGTAACAGCCAAAGCGAACCATAATTGGAAAAGGAATACCCTTTTGATGGAGAGTGGAGGAAAAAAGTTCACAATTGATCTCCGTACCCAGTTGGTGAGTGAGGAGATAGCTTCCTCCTCTGAATCTGACTCTGAAGGAGAAAATGATCAAAGGGATGAAGGAAGGGACAGAATGGAACCCAATAGTGGAGGTGTGCTAAGATTGGGAGAATACGCAGAGGATGATGCAAATTCACTGAACGGTCTCTTCCACTAGCAAATAGAGGATTATGAACTCTTCTGACCAGCATGCAATGTAATAAGTATTGAGGAGGTGTCGGAAACATTTCCCTCCGAGTACGGTGAATACAATGAAGGGGATGCGAAAGTAAGCGAAGTCCCGATGCATAAATTTGATGAGTGAAACCCCTTGAGGTATAAGAAGGAAGAGGAATCTAAGATTATTCCTGTCCGCGACGATTGGAATCTTGTGTGGAAGACTGCAGCCTTCAGAATCTTTATTCTCCTTATGTACGGGAAGGAGACCGTGGTCCCGGTAGAAATTATGGTTCCAAGCCTTTGGATCGCCATTGAAAACAGACTCGGCAACAGGGAAAGCCTGAGGGAACGGTTGCACAATGAGACTAAGCCAGGAAAATTTCAGGAAGTTGGCTACGACGGGGCTGTCAAGTTGTGGACTCTCGACGAGCTAGAGATACATGAGGCCATCAACAGGTCCAAATTGAGACCTTACCCGAACCGGAGCGGAGAGATAGAGCACCCGAGAAGATGGAAAGGGCCTCGAGAGGTCAGGCAGGCGACCCGAGAGCCATCCAAACGGGTGACCGGAGAAGCATCCTGAAGGCACTTAGATTAATAAAAAAAATAAATAAATAAATAAACACTGTATGGCTAAAATCCGAATGACTGTATGGTGGGAAAAAAAAAAATTTAAAGGAAAAAAGGAAAAAAAAGAACAGGTGTCGTACGGTCGTACGACAAAGTCCATCATACGGTAGCCATACGGCCAAGTCACCGTACGGCATGGGAAGTGAAGGAAAAAAACACAAGGCAAATAAACTATACTAGTAAGCATGGCAAAGAGCATTCTACCATATGGCAAGGGACACAGCACAAACACCGTATGGCGAGAAGGAAAGCCACAATGGGGAGCAGCGAAGGGTTTCGTACGGCGATGAGAAGCTGAGGCGGAAGGACGACACCGTACGGCCATGGTGCAAAAGGAGGATGAAATAATAGTGTGCGGCAACGGGCGAATACACTAAGTGCTACCGTACGGCAAAGGAAAGTTAGAAGGCTACCGTACGGCGTAAATTCAAAAGGCCACCGCACAACCAAATTAAAAAGCTGTCGTATGACATAAATGCACAAGGCCACCGTACGGTCACGCAATCTGCCATACAGTAGGAGATCGCCTCCGAACGAGCAACCAGCACTTCCATATGACAGTACGGCCACTGCATAGAAGAAGAGAGGACCGTACAACAACAAAGGGGATGCTGGTACGGATGACATCCATAAAACCACCACGCAAGCACACATCGTACGGTGAAAGGAAGCCAATAAGGCTATCGTACGAGGGAAGGGAGGGAGGTCGGTGTACGGCCTCAACATCGATCGCACGGCATAAGCAGAGAGCGCACAACACCGTACGGTCACGGAAAACAGAACTTTCATACGATCATTTTGAGGATGGCCTTTATTGTTTCGTATGGCTGAGAACCAAGAAGCAGGTACGGTATTGAAGCAGAAGACAGTTTATTGACGGCAACAACTAGCAACAGGAAGAAGGTTCTTAAAAAAAAAAACGACGACAAAACAAAACAATTCACAGTGAAGAACGAATGGTACTGAAGGGAAGGACATTAGCAGGTAGTGAGGAAAACATAAACGTCTAGCAAAAAAGAGTATGGAATCGGAAGAAAATCACAAAAATGGTGTGTTTCATAGACTTCTGTGTGGGTTTGAAGGTGCTAAATTGGTCTTGGTGGCGGGGGCGCTGCCCCTCGACCCTGCCCTGTACCTGGGGCTTTGCCCCAGGACCCCGCGGGGGTGTTGCCCCTCGACCTCGCTGGGGGCATTGCCCCCTAGACCCCCAGTCAATTCAGTTATCAGCCTTTGGGGAGTGTGACCAGTTGATGAGACTTGGAGCTGCTACAGGCATGGCATGTCTACATGCCGGAGGTGGAGAGAGCACTGGAACAAGTCTTTCAAGAGGGGTACTACGCTTTGAGGCACTCGGAGTAGGTGTTGGCTGTCTTGGTGGATGCATAGAGAGCTCGGGAGGAGCTGACCACCTAGTTGGAGGCAATAGAGCGACACTTGGCTTAGCGTACCCAGGAGTTGGAAGACAGTATTGGTTGAACAAGAGTTAGTGGAGGCTACAGCTGAAAAGTATGTTTTGGAGACACGTTTGGTGCAGGCACGGGAGGAATGTGATGTGACAGAAAAGATCTACTGGAAGCAGCATTGATGGGGAGGGTGGCACTTCAGCTTTTTCAAGGACGACCCTCCGCCCCTTCTTCTCAATGATTTTCTTTTATGCGTAGTATTTCATCTCCCTTTTGTTGTGAGTCGTCGAAGACGACTTTCTTTTTTGGGGGGGATGATGTTAGCCGCAAAGTTTATGTTGTCGTCGGGTGTTAGTTTGCCAACGGGTGTTAGTTGTGTTGTTGACGATTGGGAACGGGTAACGACGTTTGGTCACACCCCTTCGGGTATATAAATATGTACCACCTACGAGTGAACGAGATATTATGATATGATGGATTATTATGTGAATGTACTTGCCATTCTGGAATGATTAATGAAAGTATTTATTATTCTCTAATATTCTAGTGGCCCTTGAATCTACCAAGCAATCGTGTAAAATTTTCCCAAATATTCTCAAAGAGAGAAGAAACGGGGTTGGCTCATCCTTTCCTTGATAGAAGACAGTTGGATTTTCTTTATGAGTGTCACTTTCGTTGTCTTGTCAAGATTTTTTGTACTTGTTGGGTTTCCGTTTTTTACTACATTTTGATTGGTGGTTGCATCTTTATTAAGATAATATCTTTAATATCTTTATTAAGATATTATCTCCTTAGTTAAATACTTTCTATAATGGTCAACTACTTGTCTGCAATCCGTCTTCAATCCAAATAGGAATGTTTCCTATCCTGTCTTCAGTTTTGTTTCTAATTTCGTCTTCAGTCTACATTGTTTCTTTTAGAAACAACGTCCTTGTAATTCTTTATAAGGAACACATTTGTTCCTCTGTTAATCAATCAATCATCCGGAAATCCGTTAATCTGCCAATTCTTGAATCTTGTAACATGGTATCAGAGCCATTACTTCAAATTTTTTCGAAAAATTTATAATTTTTTTCGTAATTATTTGCTCAAATTTTTCGAATAAATTTTTGTTTATTCCCACATTGTGGGATCTGCTGCTGCTCACATCTAGGGTTTGTAAGTTTGGCCAGTTTTGGGCCCTGTTCAGCCACGTTTTTCTGCAAATCTGCAATTATTTTTTGGAGGTTTTTTTGCAGCCAAGGCCGTTTTGGTTTGAAACCCTAATTTTTGGGCTTGAAATTTTTTTCTAATTACATATTCTTGGTGGGTTTTCTGAGAGCTCAACTAGGTTGTCGTTCATTTTTTCTGGGTGCCTCGATTTTTGTGCCTCATTTTTTGAGCCAACGGATCCAAATTTTGATAGCATATTATTTCTGGGTTTTTTGAGCTCTTTTCTAGGTGCTCTATTTTTTTGGGTCTTCCAATTTTTTGCCTCGAAGTTCGTGCCATCTCAGATATTCACATTTTTTGGAAAATGTGCAAGATGGCGTTATTGACTAATTTGATGTTGGAGGGCAGTCAACGATTCAATGGTAACAAGTTTGGCCATATGAAGTTTGAGTGTCGGAAATGTTTGGCTGCCCAAGTGAAGCAAAATGCTTCCCAGCCAACAGCACAAGTTGCCGAGCTTCCTGACCAAGGTGAAGCTGCATTTTTCGCTTTTTGAATCTGTTTCTATTTTTGTTTATGGGTTTTTTGATTTTCTCCTTAAAAATCATTTCATGTTGTCTGTAATACGCAAGGTTGTTTGGGATTTTGGGTTTTTACCCTTTTTTTCCACAAAAATGAAGTTTTGTAATTGCAGTCTATTTTGAGTCATAGCAATCTTCTGGCAAAGCTTCTTGGTTTCAGCATTTTGTAGATCCAAAGAGGGTCTCAGTTATCACAGAATGTTCCAACATCTGTACGTTGACCATTAAGAGAGGGTATTAAGATAATATCTTTATTAAGATATTATCTCCTTAGTTAAATACTTTCTAAAATGGTCAACTACTTGTCTGCAGTTCGTCTTTCAGTCTAGATAGGAATGTTTCCTATCCTGTCTCTTTCATCTTCAGTCCAGATAGGAATGTTTCCTATCCTGTCTTCAGTTTTGTTTCTAATTTCGTCTTCAGTCTACGTTGTTTCTTTTAGAAACAACGTCCTTGTAATTCTTTATAAGGAACACATTTGTTCCTCTGTTAATCAATCAATCATCCGAAAATCCGTTAATCTGCCAATTCTTGAATCTTGTAACAATCTTAACCCTTTTATGTATTCTTCGTCACATTTAGTGAACTTTGGGAAACATAGACTAGATTTGGTGAGCCTTGAATATTGTTATGCGCATCTTGCTCAACATATTGCATGATTGAGCAACTTTTGTATTCTCAATTGCATTGGATGTTCTTTGGATATTTGATATATTATGCATGTTATTTGATGCACTTTGAGTAACGCTCCCTTGAATAGTATTATCATTCAAATTGCTAAGGAGAGTTTCTCTAATCTCTGATACTTTCAATAATTCTAGCAAAGGTAAGCTTCACTTCACCTTCTTCAACTTTTCTATTACGCATTGGCCCAACCTCTTCAATCCATCTTCAGGAGGAACATTGTTCGTGCTTTGCCCATATTCTGGCAAGTCCTTAGGATAACTTGGAATGTTGCTCACATCAGGATGTGGTGGAATATGGAAATTGCTTGGAGGAACTGATGAAGTTAATGGCTCATTGGATCTATAATTCCTTTGATATACTCTTTGTCCTAAATTCCTAGATGATTGTTGGAATGCACTTATTTTGTTCCTTGCACCAAAATGTTATCATGTAATGACAGAAAACTATAACCTTGCTTTTCACTTGGCTCATTTGTTGAGTCAGGTGGAAACTTCAAGTCTGGCACCTCCACTAGACCATTTGTTGATGCTGGTGGGAATCTACCATTTTTCTTTTCATAACTCTCAAATTGTGGTGGGAACATAAAGTCTTCCACAACCAAAGCTTGATCATATCTCATTGTGGAGACAAGTTCATATCTAGTTGTAGGAGGATTTCCATGATTCTTTGTATTCTTTATCTCCTTTTGAAAAATATTGGTTGCTACTTGAAATTCATGACATTGCAGCTTAGAATGTTTGTTTGTATTGTGCAATCTACACCAACTTGTCAATGCTTCTTCAGCTAGGAAAAAGTCTGCTAATCGACTTTCAAAATTTGATTGATTATCCAAAGGTGATGGCACATTTTTGTTGTTAGGCGTCGTGCTCCAAGTCTTCTTTTGATATCCTTGATTGTTACTATTGGATCCTTGATTGTTTACTTGCATATTGATTTGGTTGTTTCTTTGGTAATTTCTTTGATAATTTCCTTGATAGTTTCTTTGGTAACTATTTTGCTGGCCTTGATAACTCCTTTGCATACTCTATAGCTGATTGTTTTGATTCCTTAAATATGTAGCTATACCATCCTATAAAGTTAGCACCCGTAATTAGATGCTCTATTAGGCCCCATTTTAGCAATTTCGAGATTTTATATCTGTTATGCAGCTATGCTTGATCCAATAGCCTGGCTCCTTTTATTCAAGCATCTTCTCTTTATTCTTGATTCCCCCTTGAAATTTGGTCCCATTTTCCTAGGTGTAGGATGCCTAGGAAACCTATACCCCGACATTTCGGCCCAAAATTGAATGGGTGGTCTATTATGATGTTTTATCCAGATTTCCAGATTTATAGTCGACCTATGCTAATTTTAACCCCAAAAATATTGTGAGAGGTATATAAGTGGCCTATCTCTCCTCATTTTGGCATCCAACCATAAGGAAAGATGGAAGTTTCAAGTGCTCTCCTACAATTTCACATTCAAGTGTTCAAGATCAAGTTTCAAGCATTCTAAGGCATTTTGAAGGTAAATCTTCTCCATTGTAGCAAGCTTCTCTCCCATGATGGCCAAGTAAACAAGTTCTCAATCAAGCAAGAGGATCCTTTTGTCCATCTACATGCATTTCATTCATCCATTTTTCAAGGCAAGATTTATCAAGCATAGCAACATTGAAAGATCTTGGAGTTGTATTCATAGATCCATGCATTTGTGAAAGGCATCCTTGATTCCTTCCTACTTCCAAGGTTCAACAACTACTATCGAGCAACATACAAGCATCTTCATGAATATGTGCGATCTCAATATCTATTCATGATGGTATATACATTTACAAGGTAGATCTAATATTTACCATTACATGATTTCCTTGTAATTTCATTTCAATTTCAAGGTTGATTCCTAAACAAGGGTTTGACCAAGGAAAACCCCTTTCAACCCAACAATTTCTCATTTTTCTATGTGCAAGAACAGGTGACAAAGTTGTTGTCACAAATCTAGAAAATGCAAGATTTGATGGACGATCACTAAAAGTTTTAGGCAAAAGTGCAAGGTATAAAGCGACTAGGCGACCTATACTTGAGTACAGGGTGACTAAACGACCTATACCCCAAAATAGCTTCAAATTAAAATCCCAAGTCAATACTATAGTGTAGTTTCCTTTTTTGTTCATTACAATTTTCTACTTGATCTTTGTCTATCTGTTTTTGCTAAAAGTTGTCATTTAGCCTATTTAGTCTTCTATGTTGCATTACTCAATCCTATTCGCTCAAACCCATCTCATCTTAATCATAATCACAAAGGATCATTGCACCTGCTCATCTCACTTAAGTCCTACTTGAGCCTATTGGATCATTTTCCTTCCGATTGTACAATTAGGAAAAGGTGTAACTCTACCTCATCTATCCACCCCCTCTTTTTCCTTATTGTACAATAACTTCAGCTTATAACTTCTTCATTTGCTCAATAATCTCCTTTATCTCATCCCTTTCCTCTTGAGTCCTTGTAGACGATGTTGCACCTTGAAGGTATATAGGTTGTAGTGGAGGTGCTTGAGAAATAGGAACTCCAAGATGAAGCACAAACTGGTTCGATGGAACTTGATATGTAGGTTGAGGAATTTGGTTCACAACTAAAGCATTGTGTGCCAAAGGCTAGTTGAAACCATAGATTTCATTTGATGGAACTTGATATGAAATTGGTCCCATATGGAATGATGGGCCTGATACATTTCAACCCAAGCCTTTACTTACTTCAATAGCCTTAGCATAGGTTGTATTTAAATTCACTAGAGGAGGGTGTGCCTATCTCACAAACATAGAAGTGAGATGATCCAAGGCATTATATTAAATTTCCCTTGTTGCATCGTTGACAATGTTGGGGAAGCTTGTAACTTTGTGAATGCCTTATGAAATTGATCATTGAAAGAAGTGATTATTTCACCTTCATGTATCTTGACTTGAACAAATTGTGAATATGATTTGGATGGTGAAATTGGAATACCAAACTTGTTTACAAACACCTTCAACGCTTCCCATGAGTTTATAGAAGATGTAGGTAAATCTATAAACCAATGAAGATCTTCATCTTCCAAGGAATGGGTGAAGAGTCGGCATGCTACATTTCCGTAACCAATTTGTCCATTGCATAATGCATCCTCAAAAATCTCGATATGCTCCTCAACTATTCGATTTGGATCATTGATTTGAAACTTGGTACAAAAAAAATTCTAGGTTCTTAGGCATGTCATGGTAATCTGTGAAAATCAATGGAGAGGGGTTGTTAACCAACCAAGATGTTCCATTAGGAGCTCCTTGATCCATTGCTATATGAACTGGTTGTACTAGGACTGCTTAAACTTGAGTTATTTGAAATGAAACTTGTTGAGTTGAAGAATCAACTTCATGTGTATCAATAGTTCATTTTCTTTGCTTTCGTTTGTGGAACTGCAACTCTATCAAATCCTTTTGTTGCTTTGGAATTGATCTCAAGACTCTCTCTAACTTCTCTTGCTTCTTTGGTGAAAATGAATTAAATCTATCTAACTTGTGGCTTGTAGGAAAGATAGACTTGATATAAAACTAATTTTGGTTTTCTCTCCTCTAATATTCTTGAGCTTGGGATCTTTGAGCTAGCCTTTCAGCTTCTCTCACATTGAATTCTTCTTCGGATTTCCCTTTCACATTGAAGTCTCCTTTGAGTTGTTCTTGCATGTTGAAGTCTTCTTTGGATTTGCATTTTGACACAGACCAAGGGATGGTGGATCCAATTAAGGACAGTCCAAACCTTGCAGCTTCAGAATTACATAGCGGAAATACACAACACAAGATGTTTCAAACAATTTTCATTAACATGCCCAACTGTAAGGCCTTCTGGGTTAGGGCCAATTACAAACAAAAGTAATTCTGCAAGATCCACACACAGATCCAATACAATCTCAGCTAGTTCAGCTCTGAAGACAATCAAAAGCTGATGGAAACCCTAAGGCAGATCTAAACTTGAGCTCGCAAGCCTCCAAGCAATCGCCTTGTTCCAAAGTGTGCAAACCACTAGCTCTGATGTTACAAACTATCAGATAACAATCTGATCTGCAAGATCATGCAAGATCTTTTCCACAACTTCACCAACTTCAGCTTTCAGGCTTCTATGTGCTTAGTCATCTCCCTAAACATCTACCCAAACACCCCTTAAATACTAGTCATCAACCACAAGTCGACTGGATGAAACCATTAACTCTTCCTAACAAATATTAAATGCCATACAAGTCGGCTTACAAATTGTATACAAACATTTAATTCAGCATGTCGACCTGTAACAATAGCTACCAATAATAAATGCACCAAGTCGGCCCAACAAATCACACAGAACTCCAGTCGATAAGCCAGAACTACCGAGCAACAGTGAAATAACCGAGCATGTCAGGCATCATCGAGCACCAATGTCGATCGAGCACTGTAGACATCACCGAGTAGCACTTCACCAAGCGCCAGAGGCTACCGAGTTCCTTCAGCGACCGAGCTTCCTTCAATGACCGAGACCGTCAATTAAGGTTGCAACCGAGTAACACCGGCCAAAATACAAACACCCATGCAGTTTCACCGAGAACAAGGAATGTCCCTGCATCACCCTAGAATGCCCTTGCATCAGACACCCCAGGTTCCAAAAGATGTTCATATGTGAGAAGAACATCTTCCAAGGTTTAGCACATAAACCCCAAACTGGTTCTTCACATACAAGTCCTCCATCTTCTCCGCTTGCATATTCTTCCACTTCAGCTTCCTCTGTCTCTTCAAGTCCTTTCTAGACAACATACAGGTCGATTCTCCAAACTGATCATTCATTTTCTCTAGATCCACCAACTCAACTCGGAAACCAATACTCAAGCTTCTACTGAGCGTTGTATCCATCGAAGGCATCAGTGAAAACTTTCTGTCATCCTTCTCAATAGTAAACACATTCTTCACACAGTCATAAATAGCTCTGCAATCATATTGCCAAGGTCTACCGAGCAATATATCACAACTATTCATCTTCACAATGTCACATAACACAAGATCCTTATACTAGCCAATCTAAACATCAATGAAGCATTATTCTCTAACTTCCAGAGCATGATCATCTTGCAACCAGCCAATCCTATAAGGATGTGGATGTCTCATTCTATTCAAACCAAGTTTATGAACCATGTCCTCAACAACAAGGTTATCAGTACTACCACTATCGACAATAACATCACATAGTTTACCTCCAGACTTGCATCGGGTCCTAAACAAGTTACTCCTCTGACAAGGTTCCTCCTTTGTACCGAGCAATGTTCTCCGAAGCAGCAAGTTCTCAAATTCAGGTTCATTCTGAATGTTCTCATTCACCATAGTAGTTCGTCAGTCACCAAGCTTCTTTTGTGTACACTCAAAAGAACAGTGTCCTTCCTCTCTACAGTTATAGCAAGTACCCTTAAAGATAACTCTACCTGTCTTCTTCTGTTCCACAGGTTTCGGTTCATCTTCTACATCAATCGGTTTATCCTTCACCGAGTGATCAATTTTCTCCTTCCCTCGAGAGTTACCATGTTGTTTCCTCTTCAACTTATCTTTTGCCTTCAAAGCATACTAATAAGCATCTTCAACAGAATCAATCTTCAGCATACCAAGCTCATCCTGAATATTGAATCTCAGACCATTCACATACCGAACTACCTTTTCCTTACCAAGTTCTCTGTGTCCAAACCGAATAGTAAGCTTGTAGAATTCCTCGGTATAATCTTCAACAGACAAATCCTTCTACTTCAGATTATGCAACTTCTTAAATAAGTCAAGCTCATAGTCAACCGGTATGAACTTAGCTTTCAATTTTGTCACCATCAACCTCCATCGATTGATCTTCATTTCACCTTCATCTTCCCTATCTCTTTGTAGTTCTTTCCACCAAAGAGCAGCATGTCCTTTCAACTTAGTCTGTGCCAATCTCACCCGAAGAGGATCTTCAATTTCTTCCAGCTCAAAGAAATCTTCAAGTTCACCAATCCAATCAATCAAGTTCTCAGGTTTCAAGGTACCAGAGAAAGTAGAAACTTCCATTCGGTAGCTATTACTTAACTGAGCTTCAGATCTATGTAACCGAGCAGTTCTATCTTCACCAGATCTGTCCCTCCGGTCATCACCACTAGATCCAGTAAGTTCAAAGTCTTCAGCAGCTTCTTCATAGCCATCCTCAGTACCAACATTCTGAGGTATACCAGTAACAGCTCTCATGATCTCAGCGACCATGTCATTTTTCATCAACTCCATCTCAGATCTGAAATCTGATTTCACCTTCTCTGTGATCCAGGATTCCACAGTATCACAAAGATCAGAAATAACTCTAGGGTCCAATCTTCTCGGAGGCATCATTAAAGATATGCAAAACCCTCTGCAACAAACCCTCGCCGACCACCTTGTGACAATCTCCAAGTTGTATGCAAGTCAGATCACAATCTACAATCTTACAAAACAACTAGGGCAAGATTCCACAAGTTCAGTGCCACAGATCTGCAACCAAGATCATACGATCTCTTCGCCAACAAGATCAATTTCGCAGGATCAGCCCTTGCAAGATCAATCTTCGCTCCACAAGGTCAACTCTGCTCCCACAAGATCAACTCTGTCTGATACCACTTAACGCAGACCAAAGGATGGTGGACCCAATTAAGGACAGTCCAAACCTTGCAGCTTCAGAATTACAAGCAGAAATACACAACACAAGATGTTTCAAACAATTTTCATTAACATGCCCGGCTATAAGGCCTTCCGAGTTAGGGCCAATTACAAACAAAAGTAATTCTGCAAAATCCACACACAGATCCAATACAATCTCAGCTAGTTTAGCTCTGAAGACAATCAGAAGCTGATGGAAACCCTAAGGCAGATCTAAACTTGAGCTCGCAAGCCTCCAAGCAATCTCCTTGTTCCCAAGTGTGCAAACCACTAGCTTTGTTGTTACAAACTATCAGATAACAATCTGATCTGCAAGACCATGCAAGATCTTTTCCACAACTTCACCAACTTCAGCTTTCAAGCTTCTATGTGCTTAGTCCTCTGCCTAAACATCTACCCAGACACCCCTTAAATACTAGTCATCAGCCACAAGTCAGCTGGATGAAACCATTAACTCTTCCTAACAAATATTAAATGTCATACAAGTCGGCTTACAAATTGTATACAAACATTTAATTCAACATGTCGGCCTATAACAACAGCTACCAACAATAAATGCACCAAGTTGGCCCAACAAATCACACAGAACTCTAGTCGGTAAGCCAAAACTACCGAGCAACAGTGAAATAACCGAGCATGCCAGGCATCGCCGAGCACCAATGTCGACCAAGCACGATAGACTTCGCCGAGTAGCACTTTCACCAAGCGCCAGAGGCTACCGAGTTCCTTCAGCAACCGAGCTTCCTTCAATGACCGAGACCGTCGGTCAAGGCTACAACCGAGTAACACTGGCCAAAATACAAACACCCATGCAGTTTCACCGAGGACAAGGAATGTCCCTGCATCACCCCAGAATGCCCCTACATCACATTTCAAATCTTACAGCCCTCTCTTCTTCTTCATCCAATATAGCTTGATCTAATGTGTGCCCTTCAGCATTCCTTCTTTCTCTCCAAGCTAGATTTCTAAATTCCAAAATGATATCTTCTCCAATTCCTTCAAACTATAAACTTGGATGTACTACTAGAAAGATATTGTGATGATGTAACACCATCTTATCTCATCTTAAGTTGTTGATGGCTCCACAAATGAATTTGAATGGCCCCTCCCTCTAGTGCCAGTTTTGTTGATGTAAGTTTTGTGACCACTCCAACATGCAGAATAAAATACCAAGTATTCTATCTTGCATGTTGGGTGTGGTCACAAAAATCACATCAATAGGCACCTCATTTTTTATGTCTCATCTTTGTTTAGTTCTAGTCCAAAAGTTGTGTATTTAATCCTATCCACCCTTGTTAATAACCGGCTTGACAAATCTCTAGGTCCCCTATATTGAGTTATTGTCTAAAGGTATTCATTCAAAGTGTGTTCATCAAATATCCTTAGTAAATTTGTTAAAGAGTACTTTTGTGGTCAATGCCTTGTAATTTGGCCTTTCTTCAAGGATTTTTAGGCAATTTTAAATTTTTGGACTTAATCATCCTAGCATGCCTTTAACCCCAACTCCCTTTTTCTTCTATAAGCCCGTTTTTCTTAAAATTTGGGATCCTAGGTTTGGTTCTCCCTACATACTTTCCTCAACTACCAAAAAAATCCACTTTTCAAATTTTGGACTTTCAGATTTTCTGATCCTAGCATACCTATTGGACTTGTCATCCCTAGCATGACTTTCCCTCCAAATCCGCTTTTCCCCTCTAAGCCTTTTTTCATTGAATTTCAAGACTCTAAATTTGGTCCTCCATGCATACTTTACTCAACTACCAAACAAATCTACTTCTCAAATTTTGGACTTTCAGATTTTCTCATCCTAGCATACCTATTGGACTTGTCATCCCTAGCATGCCTTTCCCTCCAAGTCAGCCTTTCCCCTCTAAGCCTCTTTTCCTTGAATTTCAAGACTCTAGGTTTGGTCATCCATGCATCCTTTCCCTTCACTGTCAACTTTTTTCTCCAAAAATCCACTTAGCAAATTTATGGGTTTGAGTGTTTCTCATCCCAACATCCTCAACAGACCTTTGCTGGACTTTTTACTCTCTTCCCCCTTTGACATGCAAAGTCTTGAAACTTCATTGTTCAAACAAAAAGCCCTACCTACCTCCCTAGACAACTCAAGATGCCATTAATGGTCTCAAAATGGATGAGATTCAACAAATGACGACTCTCAAATGCCTCTTGGTACCTATGGCCCCTCTAAGACACGAATGGTGTACAAAAGCATATGGTTGTTGATGTAAAGAGAATGGTTTCAAGTGTATAACCATGTAAAGGTGATACAAGCAAATATGGCAAGCATGTAAAATTACAAACAACCATAGCTCTTTTCTCAAAAATATCTAGATGGTGTTGAAAGATATATTTTGTCAATTTTACCAAAGAGAAAAAGAGAGGAGCACTTGCAAAACTAGCAAAATAGTGATATTCACACGAAACGTTGAGGTTCCAATTTCCAGTTCTAGGTAAAGGTATTTTGGTATTGTAATGATCTTAATTTGTCTCAAATTTGTAATTAATATTTGTAATCTTTGCAGATAAAATGATTAAAGATAGAATCAACATTCATTGAGTGTTTCCTTGTCTATGGTATACATTTTTGGATTTGTGATGTTTAGTTGGCCATCCAAATGACTATAAAATCCCTGTAAAAGCTTTGTATGGTATCTTTTCAGCATGATAAAAGAAATGTATGGGTATTCTCATGGATTACTAAATAGACCCATTTAATATTCTACAACCATTTACTGTTTTTCTGAATGTCTCTCTAGAGCCTAGCTTGCCTGTGCATTTTGAAAGGTGTAGTCTTTTCTGGTATCTCAATTAAAGTATCACCTTTGGTTTCAATTATTACATCTTTTATATGAACTCAAAGACTATAGTGTCCAACTGGATCAAGGCACCAATCTGCTATGAACTCCATCTCCCCGGTGTCCCAACACGCTCACAACAAAATAATATGAACATCTTTTTAGATTTATCTATTCTGATGTGTTTTGAATGCCATGTCTGAATGTATATAAAAACATAAGAATTTATTATAAAACACATTCTCAGACACTCATATGGAGATCATCTATTTTAATTAGGTGCTTAACCTTGACATCCTCAAACCAGCTAATAGGCATGAAGTTGAAACTGATATAGGGATGCATTGTGCAACACATATGGTTTGTGTCAACGTAATTTTTTCACTTTTGTGGTGGTATCCACTGCAGCACCTTAGGGAAACCCCCCATGGTTTAACAGAGCCAGAAGTGGAGGGGTCCTACCCATCTCAGTAATTAGTTCTCAGTTGCCCAACCTAAATATAGGCTCCGTGGTATTATTCTCAGGTTTTGACACACCTGGCACCTAGGGAACTATCCAACCATAGGGATATGGGACCTATAACTCAAATCACCAACATAGTGTTTCATATGTAACATCTGAACTCATCATGTGTTTCTTAATTAGCATGATTTAATTAAGAAATGCTGGTCTTAAATACCATGAGTACATCAAGAGCAATATGTCAGCCTCAATATAGTATCATTGAGAGATGGTTCAAAGTATTCCCACCATTTAGACATTCTAGTGGTTTGAAATTGTCACAAGTAATTTGCTCAGATTCTAAATAATGAAACTGTGTTTTCTGTTTTGTCCTCCTCTAGCAGCTTAGCACCCTGATTTTTGCATTAAATAGGAAACACTAACAAGCCTGATCAGTTTTATTGATTTAATGTAACAGAAGTTCACATTGATTATGCATTTAATTTAGATTTCCAGATTAAATGTAGATGTAGTAGGATAGGATTCATGTATGAAGGTGAGAAAGATTAGCTATCACTTTGAAATTATGGTATAACTATAATAACAACATTTATTCTATAATGTGAAACTGCAGCTCCCTTGCCTGTGGACATTATTTTGGCAGGTCATGCATTAGAAAATGGCTAGAGCAGAATCGTATGATAAATTCTCGAAAGGTAAAAGTACTTAAAAACTTTTGGCTTTCCATTTTCCTTTTAATAATTGCTTTCCTATTATTTGTTAGTTTGTCTCTGAGTTTCTTCTAGTAAAGAGACTGCAAGAACATTTTCCAGGTTGGATTGACAGCAGGAATGCCAATGTATCATTGCTTATGTACAGTGCCCACTCTGCTTTAAGAAGGCTAAACTGAGAGACATCAGACTTCACTATTTGTAATAAATAGCTGTAACTTGTAGAGTTCAGCAGGTAATTCCCTTCTATAAAGAAGTCTTTAACATGCAAAAACCTGTAGAACAGGTGATTTTGAAATGTCATATCATCTTTTTCATACATCGGTGCTTCTTGAGAAATTTTGAAAAGTTATAATTACCTTAAATGAAAGGGTATTACACAAACTTGTGGATATTTGTTTTACATATGATTCAAAATGGAGCTCGCTGTTCTGATTATACCATATTTCTATTTTATATAGTTTACTTTCATTTCATTTTATTTGTATTGAGTTAATTGCAAAAAAACATATTATTTTTGCAGTTTCTATTTTGAATACTGATATAAATAATATTTTAAAACTAAAATTAACTGAGGTATGAACAGCAGAGAATTGACATTTTTACTGTCTCAATGTTTGTATAAACTTAGGAAGAGATGCACATAATTCAATTTTCATTCTTGAAAAGCTGTGAATTTTAAGCATTCCCTTTTACAAGTCGAGCTACTATAATTTTCAAGAATATAAAGAAGTTATTCTCGTCTTTCCATTATTGTAACTTTCACAGCTCCTTGTTTGTTGAATGAGCTTTTGCAATTCATTGTCTAATAAAAGTGCCAAAGACATTTTTCACTATTTTGTCTTGTATAGTTGACAAAATGGCAAGTTTATATGGGCAAACTGTTCAGGGTGTTAAATCATAGTCATCCGGAAACTCAAACTCAAAGACATGAACTAAGACGTCGTCCCCTTATCAAAATCTTCTGATGACTATTTTTTTATATATGGTATAGCCACTAGCCTTATTTATTTACTCATATACCCTGATTTGAAATGGTGTCCCAACAGCTGTAACCCTGTGGCTTCAGGTGACTATGTTTTTAGTTTTAATAGATTTATTATTGACTGTGATCTATGTAATATAGTATGAGTTGGTTATTGCTGAAAAGATATTTTTAATTTCTTTTTTCTTCATCTTAGCTCATAAAATTTTCTTTAGTTCTCTTCGTTTCTTTGAGTTTGCCCCACTCTATTCTTTAATGGTAAAGAGTTTTCTGTGCTTTTGCATTGTTCCTTTTCCATTTCACACCTTCATGCAATTCAACATTTGATGGTGAAATTTTATAGTACATTGTAGGCCACAATCAAATCATATTCCAAGAATAATCAAGCAGAAGATTCAAGGAGAAACTTGTAAACATGGGGTTTGATACTGAGAAAACCAATAAGAAGAGTAAGGGATATTTTAATTAGCTAGGGACACTTGGAAAGGAATTATATGATGGCTTTCTGAATTCCAAGATTATTTATCAGATGGCAGGCCAACCTACATCAAAAAAATCATAATTTCCAACAATTATATCTTTCAATAAATCTGTTATAGTACCCAATATATTACATATTTAATAATGGCAATGATGTCATCCACCAGTCATGCAAGTAGATTTAAATTGAAAGTATTTCTATTTTTTCGCTTACATTTGGGTTTCACCAATCATCATATTATCCTAAGTTACCATATTCGCCCAGTCACATGCAAATTCGAAATTCAATTCGCTGGAAATTCATAATCGGTTCGAATTCGATGCAAATTCAGTTTTTCTCTGAGAAATTCGCTGTAAATTCTTGAAAACGAACCATGGTTGACTTACCTTACATTTGGAGCGAATGTTAAAATTAACATGTGAGCGCGGGGAGAGAATTTGTGTGAGTTTGAGCGAATTTCAAATGAATTTGGGCGATTTTGGCATTCTGACTTTTGTTGACTTTCAACGATAGTTTTTTAACATTATTTTTTCCAAACTAAACCTAAAAAACACGGCATTTTTATCTGTCACGCGGCATTTTTGTCTAAGTTGCTTTATTATTAGCAATATGTATATATATAATATTAAAAAAAATTCTTGTACAGATGAGCCCACAACGAATCGAACCCAGCCCAAAAAAATTTTGGACGAATTTCGAACTCGAATCTCAAACCAGCAACTTAGATATTATCTATTCTCAAATGCCCTTTCTTGTTACACATAAAAGCACCCATAAGAAATGACGTTAATCAGGCTTTATTTGCTCCCTCATGGCTATAATTACTTTCTCAGATTATATATAAAATAAAGAGGATCTTTCTTTTTTGGACAAAAGATTTCTTATTCCCAATCATCTTTCAAAGGCTCATCTCCTCATCTAATTCCTCCTGTTGTGCTAGAGTTTCCTCCAGTCCTTTATTCTTGACCTCCTTATTCATGGCGCATTGCTCCTCCCTTGCTCTTCCATTTATATCCTTAGTCTAGTGAGATTTTCTCTTCTCTTCACCTGCATCTATGGCTCTAAAGTTGTGAGCTCTTGATTCACTTCCCTGGTACCTCATTGGTTTGTGAATCTTGTAGCCACATCGATAGACCATACAATGCTTCTCTATTGTCCCTGCCAACTGCTCTTCATTCTCATCTACCCAACTTGGATTCATCTTCATGCATGTCCTTCAGTAGAACCTCAGAAAATATATAAATCGAAAGGTTAGCCCATTAGAGATATGTTTCATGCTATAACCATTCTTTTCTAATACCTTGGTAGCATTTTTCTTTTTCATTATGATCCCATGGCAATCTTGAAGGTTCTATTTACAAATATTTTGAGTGCACGTTCCTCTGAGATGGGTAGTGATGACAGGAGGCTTAAAGGTAGAGATCTGTATGAATGCTCTTCTTGTATAACTAGTGTGCAAAAGAATTATCGATCTCTCTTGACAAAACTTTCCAATTCTTTACTAAATTGAATGTTGGAACATTAATTGCTGAGGTGGAAGCGAAAATATTCAATGATATGCATCCATTGGGGGACTTTACATTCGTATCTTCAGCAAATGTTATGTACCCTTTTTTACCCGCAGCACTGAGTAAGCACTCTGTCTACAGTTACAAAGGAGTGAGTCTTCAGTTATAAAATGACTGTGTCTTTGTGTCCTCTGGTTGTGCAAGACCTCCGCTTGTCAGTCGAGATAGTTGCATATTAGAATAAAGTGTTGTGTGTGTGTTGGCATCATACATATCCATAGTTTGAACTGGAATAAATGTGGACTTGTGATCAGTTAACTTTTGGAACTGCCACCAATTCAGGGAGTGACTCAATTAACTACTATTGATTGGAGCAGTAACTTGTCAATCATCTGCCACTGATTGAGGGCTGATTGCCAATGATTGAAGAAGCTGGGATTATAAAGCAGAACATTAGGTAGAAGAGAAGACACTTTTGGAAAATTAACAAACATTCAACTATCATCTAAATGCTAGTGGCATCGCTACAACAGTTGGGCACATTGGAGATGGAACCCGTCAAGGGTCAACGTATCATCTTGGGGACAAAAGGTCTTTCTTTGGTCATTATTTTTTCTTAATCTTTTTAAATTTTGGTCATAAGGCAGCAGAGTACAGGGCATATGCTATGAATAATTGTGTGAAACAAAAATAGAAATTGTCACGGGTTTCTTAATAGAAAATAAAATTCATTTGCCCCGATTACAATGTTATATTTTACAACTGCAACAACTTTGATCATTTAGCACGTTTTTTAAGAAGTGTTTTTGTGGTACCTCTTAGACAAGACAAGAAAATGGATACCCCTATTAAACAGAAAGAAAAACTACAAATTCTGTAAAATAAAAGAAAGAGCTGGAATGACAAAAGGAGCAACCTATGCTTGTGCAAATAGCATTTCATGCCCTAGATGGAGGAGACAACGAATGTTCAAACCACATGACAAGCAATAAGAGCAAGTTTCTATATTTTAAGGAAATAGATTGGAGGCATTTGTGAAATTAACGGAAGAAGACTCCGTGAATGACACTTGTTGTGCCTTCAAGGTTCATCGTTAGTTTTTCTTTCCCATTTTGTGTTGAAAACAAGCTCTGTTGGTTATCCTTTAACCTTGTGTAACCTATCATGTCCGTTGAGAGACTTTTGCATGGAATAGATATGTTTAAGACCATAGTGAGATGTTTGGGATAAACCAATTGTTGCTGTAGGTCCATGATTTTATACTATGTATCTCATATTTTTCCTAGAGTGACATGGACATCTATAAGCACTTGATAATGGTAATGTGGAAAGGTGGTGAGTACTCTTATGCTACCTCCTTTTGCGGGAATTACACTTGGATATCACTAACAGTTTTAATAGAAATTTCCATTTATCTATATTTAGATGTTGAACCCTACCAATATGATTTTTATTTTTTTTTATATAATTTGCTAAGTATTTTTGTTTTAAATTTTAGTTCATGATTCATTGTATATTCCTGATCATTTATAGTTTTTGTTAAGTATTAGATGTTTTGGATTAAAATATTTTAAAGAAGCAATCTTTTAGGCCTATCTTTGAAAAATGTAATAGATTTGTTTAACATTTAATATATTATTTTCTTCCATTCTATCATTTTAAGTACATGGTATTATAATCTAGTAAGAAAAATCATATATTGTCTCCTTGCATAATAAACTGTTACAATTATCGATTTTTATTTTTAATTTTTCGCTTGTTTCAAAACCTATTCACCAAATTGGATAGTGATTCATCTACCAAGGAAAATGCTAGTTAATGAAGGTGAAAACCCTCTATTAAAAGAAGTGAAAACAATCCATAACTAAATATAGACTACCCACAGAAGAGAAAAGGTAAAAGAAAAAAATCAAATACCTGCCTTACCTGATTAAAACTGCCTGTTTTACCTGGTTTGTGAACCACAATGTGAAAACCCATCCTACAACTATCATCTTCCTTTTTTATCTGATGGTTATCCATAGGGTGAAACCAATTACCATCTATGCATGTCCTTTTCTACTAACTGCTTATACAATACAAAAGGCACCAGAAACGATTTGAGAATACCAAAAGATAAAGATGGGAGCTACCTAAGAGAGGAAAGCTCAAATTTGGCCTGCAGTTTTTGATGAAAATTCCTTCAAACCAAAAGTAACTGTTTCGTTTCAATTTTGACTCTCCGAACGGTTGACAGAATTTTGTACAAAGCATTCCTATGAATTTCATTTGACATAAATTGGTGAATATGAACATTTGCTCCATGAATATGAACAATAACTTGGAGCAAAATTGTAAGAACCCCCACTAATTCTAATCTCTTTTCTTCAAGTTTGGACGCTTGACATTTAGTCAAACACTTGGCACACAACTCACTATTATCCGATTTTCTGATTATTGTTTATGTTTTGGGGTTTATGTCTATTGTCAAATAAAATAGAAATACAAAGAATATGATAAACGGTGATTGCACTAACTTTAACAAGACAAACTCAAAGAAATGATATTGCATTAGGCATAAAACAGAATTGAATACACTTATTATCATTTTTGATACAATGATATCAGACTGTACCATCATATGAAAAATGCATTACATTGACAGTTACAAAGTCTGATTCAGTTCCTCACATACCTGATTCGCTTGTTTGCTTGTATGTATTCTAAATGACACCCAATGCAACTTGATGTGGAAAAGAACGGTTTGCAACTCTGCTGATGAAATCTGAAGCAATTCTAATCCAAATTGAAGGTGATGGCAGCCTCTACAAACCCTCAGTACCTATAAATGATCTCCTCCAATGTAGCCACTTAGGCATAAGTGGAAGCAATGAATCCCTATATTGTTATAAAATTGATATGATGCCGAATGAGCCACCAAACCCTTGCCACTGGAATCTGATATAAACTTGAAGAAATCTGATCCCCAAACTGCAATTATTCCTAAAATCCTAGTCATCACAAATAAAGGAAAATTCATATAAAGTCACCAACAACTCCAAAGTCTGAAACCACATGCAAATAAATGATATTTCGGGTTCTTTCTCAATGCCAAATACTTGTAATAAGTTTAATGTGAATTATGGAATGAATCCACCTAATACTTTCATATAAATGAAAGTCAGATCTCTCCGAGAGAAATTAAACTAAACCAAATATCTCAAATAACTTGTCATGACCCGATATTGACATATGAGCAATATAATTATTTAATGTATATATAATTATTTTAAGTATAAATATATAATTAGTTATTTATACATGCTCCTTATTTAATGAGCAAAGAAAATATTAATCAATATTAATAATAATAATTACTATTAATATTAATCAACATTTCTCAAACATTAATAATACCAAGCCATAAAATACTAATCAGTAATATTAAATATTATGTTAAACTATAACATAATGTTAATAATATTAATTAATTAATAATAATCAATTATTATGATTTATTAATCAAAATATAATTAGATATTAATACATTTCAATATTAATATTTAATTAAACAATACAACCGATGACTAAGTAATAACAAACGTTTACTTAACTTTAATTATTAATCGACGGTTCTAAGTCGACAACAAACAATGGTAAATAAATATCATTAGTCGACGATTAATATTGATAGTCGACACCCATGCTAATGAAGACACGAACAAACATGAAGCGACATGGGAGTATAGTCGCATCCCGAAGATAGTAAAGGAAGGGCATGGAGGGGATATAAGACGGATACACAATGATCATAGGAGGGAACAGCGAAACACAGTGAGGACATTAACCTCTCAACGCCAACAAGGAATAACTACTAATAGTCATCAACGATATACATTGTCTGCAGCAGCTAAGGCGACAATAAATAGTAACCATGCTTGATTAAAGACGGTACAATCAAGTGAGGAAGAAGTATATACTAAACTGCTCAACACTACAATAGATACTTGTTCACAGTGATTGATATAAAGAAGGACGAAATATAAGACTACGATCACAACAGTCTAAGGAAGAAGCAAAGAGCATATTGCCGCATGCCATCTTGGCGCCAAAGCATAAGAATCATTCAGAAACGATATCTCCAGTGCATAGATTTATTGCTATCTTAGACACAGCCGACACTATTGCCATATTCAGGTCACGACAAAGAGGTTCTAATTATACTTTGGCAAATCAGCAATATATTAGACCAGATCGACATAACTTCTATATTTATTCTTCCCTAGTGATCAATATTAGATCTGTGCAATCTTTATGATATTGGATCAAATACTCAAACAGATATGTGCTTCGAATTTGATATATAATCCTTGTTTTAAATACTTCATATCACCGATATTAAGCAGATTGAGATGATTGTCACCATTTCGGATACACTGACTTTTAAAAGGGTTTGGTTATCGAATTCAGATTGAAGATATATAACAGAGCTATGCTTTGTCAAATAACTCGTGCATAATATCGAGATAGCCAACATTTGCATTTATATATCTTTCCCTTAAGATATTGTAATTATACCCATTTGTAAGTTATTAAATACATATATAAGTAACAAATAAAGGATTGGATAGAGGGAAGTCTCTTGCCATTTGAGATTTTAGACAAACCTTGGGAATTCAGATCAGGGATCATCACATAACTTCCTCAAATTCCCTTTTATAATCTTGTCATGAAGTTTCCAAAAACCCTATTTAAAATTTCCATTTTTAAAAAATTTAATATTTAACTTGCATATTTAAAGTGACTGTTTCATATAATTTCTTTAGTAATATAAAATCACTTTAATATTCTTATAACTTCATAAGTTGGCACCCCTTTCAACATAATAATTAAATATTTTATGACATTCATATATTAAATGCACACGTGACCCCTTATATCCCCTTTAATCATAAAGATATTTAATTTAATTAATTATATTAAACTTAAATTCAATGTTAAATTAAACTTGTAATCAATTAAATTAAATCATTAAACTCTATTAAATGTTAAATATCAAGTCACAACTAGTTTCGCCAACTTTTCAGATATAATTGTGGTGCCCTCTGACCATCCAAATGACTTACCATAAATAATAAGTATGGATCCAAGCATCCAAATGACTTACTACAAATAGTACGTGTGTATAAATGGAGCTTGAAAGACCTCTGAAAGACAAACCACAAATAAACTGATACACTGAGATGGAGAGTATGAAATAGATGCCCAAATGGCCAGCTGAATAACTCTAAATTTCCCTTAAAGGGCTCCTTAATCACCACATTAACCTACGGGGACCACTAATAATATGCTAACCTTTGAAAATAATCGATGCTTAGAAAAGCACAAAAATGGGGACAATAGAATCTGCCCTTTCCCAAGATTATTTTCCTTAAAGCAATCTGCATCTACATACCAAACCAAATGTCATCTGCCCCTATATGTCAATTTGGATACCAAGATCCTGTATCAACCTTAGAAACGATGCTCTACCAATCTACTACGCTACTCTGATATAGACAACGCCATACTCAAAGTTGTGAAGCAACTCTTCAAGATTCGTAAGAGAATGCACCAATCATGTCAGTACCCAAATCTCAAACCAATTTCTCCATCTTTCTATAGAAATATAAATAGATATTAGGCCACCAAATGCAGTTGTTCTAGCCTAGGCTTGCAATAAGAATGATATCGATGTTGTCAGCATACACATACATAGCAAACAAATCCATCTCATGTGCAATATCCAAGTAGACATGTCTCCTCACACTCTCATGTAACTCAATAGTTGTTGTAGACCATGTCAAATCTGAAAGTGCAATGGAAACCCATGTAGAATAGTCACTAACCACTGAAGAACCTATAAGATTAAATCACCAATCAATAAATAAGCAGTTTCCATATCATATGAAATTGGTGAAAAATTCAAAGTTGAACTACAAACGCTTTCATTGCCCAACAAAGACATCTATTGAATGGTGGATTCACTTCCTCTTTCTAGCTATCCTCTTCAATCTTTGGGACTATTCTATATTAGCTGCTCCAAAATGCAAAACATCAATCCTATCACAAGACAGGTCATCAAAATTATTATATATCGTGCTTGCATCATGTTCCAACAATAGTAGAATCTATACCACTCATTTCTCCATGATTGAAGATTGTAATATTATGAAAAAAATGACATATATCACAATTATCCATGATCAGAAAATTGGGCCTAATACCGTCATTTTTATCTATACCTTTGAAATATTCAATGTCAAGGCAAGTATATACACTTTTAGCTATCTCATCCTTTGTCTCATTCCTTAGTGCCTTACACACAATATGTTTACCCATGTGAGTAAACTCTAACTCCATTTTGTTGAAGTCTTCCACCATACATATAACTCTTTATCCTTTAGCAATTCCTCTTACCGTGGAAGGATGATATCTAGGAGCACCAAAAAGGAAAGAAATCATACCATGTGTTATGTCATCATATTTGTCATCCTCAAGCTCCAATTGTGGCTCTTCTACTTTCATGCCTTCATCAAAGGACCCTTCAAGTCTGTTCTTTGTCTTCACTTTTTGTCATCTTCATATTAAATTGTTTACCATCAGGTGTGACTAACATAGAAGTCTGAAATTATAGTGTGTATAATGAAAAAGGTGAGCTATACCCAACTCCTCACCAAGTTTACCCATGTCATCTCTTTTTCTTCTCAAGGCATCAAATTATAACTCACCAAGTGTGAGGAGATGATCTCTATCCACAAGTAAGTCTGGGTAGTTTGATTTTATTATTACCAAGGCCTCCTTGAGCTCATGTAAGTCTATGAGAGATGGACCTCCCTCAAAACCATCATGATTCCCTAAATCTTCTAGCACAAATTTTCCATCATCTTATGAACATGATCAAAATGATTTAGAGTTTCCAAGACCATACCTTCATTTACCCTTAGTTGACCTTCCAAAGGATGTAACTAATGAGACTCAACTCCTCCATGCAAAATTTCTAATTTTTCTTCATAATCATGCACCTCCAAATTATGTAAGCTAATAGGTTTATGAGAAAAATCATAATCATATGACGAAGTGATTGTTTGTCCTTGTCCTTGAAAAACTTGAGTATCTTCTATGTCATCTTCTTTACACACTAGCTGATTTGAAATTTGAATTGTGTTGGTTCCTAATACAAAATCATCATTTTCATTCACTTCCTTATCTAACTCACTATGTTTAGTCTCCATAAAACAATGATCTATGAGTGAACTGTTACTATATGATTCATCATCCATTTCAATAGAGTTCTAAATGTCATCACATGCCTCATAATATTTATTGTGCTAGTCTAATTGCACAGTTAAAGATGATGTTAAGACATCAATTTCATGAGATTATTTATCTTCTTTTTCATAAGAAGATGCATGTTCTTCATTAGAAGTATCCTGGAATTCTAACTTATTCCCATCTTGTATTAGGTCATCTTC
Organism: Chamaecyparis obtusa; assembly: GCA_027943335.1. NCBI lineage: Eukaryota > Viridiplantae > Streptophyta > Pinopsida > Cupressales > Cupressaceae > Chamaecyparis > Chamaecyparis obtusa. The sequence continues at coordinate 180,892 of BSBK01003945.1, read as the reverse complement.
TATAGGAACAATATCAACAATTTCACAAGTTTCAATGTATTCTTCATGAAGAAATGGAGGAACATAATTATGTTCACACCAAGACTCATTAGAAGAACTCATATTTTTATAGATTTATCTATATTGATCTCACGATCATTAAAAAAAATCTTACAATACTTCTCACCTAAAGCAATTTGTTCTACATTCTCTTCCTAACTGACCCATATTCTTTGGTTGACTTATTTTTCTCATTAACCCCACAATTGTGATTAGGTGTCCAATTCTTTTAACATGTGAAACAAATCTACTCCCTTCTCATTTGATTTTTTCTCTTCTTGGGATACTTTGTAACCTTTGAGTTTAGTTTCTCTTCAGTCACTGCCTCCTTTTTAGTTTCTCCCTCAAGCACTAGTTTAATATCAGTTTATCTATCACCTACTTCAATAAAACTTTGATCACCTATAGGCTGATTAAAGTGATTGTTGAAAAATCCTCATACATTTTTTTGTCAATTTCTTTTGCAAATAGATCATGGGCTATCATATGGTATTGTTGCTTTGTCAAATCAATCTTGTAGTGTAGCCTTGGATGTGAATCCATGAAATCAATTAAACATAGATCTCTCTTAACATGTTTAGCAAGAGTATCATATTCCTCAAAAATGCTAAGTATTTCTTTTCTTTTATCTTGTTGCATTAAAATCTTACTTGTAGATGTAGATGAGTTTCTAGAATTCCTAAATTGTCTTGAAAGAGATTCTTCATAACATTGAAAATTATTAACTAACCTTGGTTGTGTTTGAACAAGATCCTTCATTATCTTTTCCATACTAGGCATCTTTCCCGTAATGGTCTAACTTGTTGTCCACAAATGCAATCCACTGATTTTACCCAATAGGATGGTAAAATCCAAGCTCTGACACCATTGTAAGAACCCCTACTAATTATAATCTATTTTCTTCAAGTTTGGATGTTTGACATTTTGTCAAACACTTGGCACACAAATCACTATTATCTAATCTTCTAATTATTGTTTATGTTTTAGGGTCTATGTTTATTGTCAAATTAAATAAAAATGCAAATAATATAATAAATAGTGATTGCACTAAACTTTGACAAGACACACTTAAAGAAATGATATTGCATTAGGCATAAATCACAATTGAATACACTTGTTATCAAGTTTGATATAGTGATATCAGACTATAACATCATATGAAAAATGTATTACATTGACAATTACAAAGTCTAATTCAATTCCTGACATGTACCTAATTCACTTTCTTTCTTGTATGTATTCTAAATGACACCCAATGCAACTTGATGTGAAAGGGAATGGCATGCAACTCTATTGATGAAATCTGAAGTAATTCTGATCCAAATTGAAGGTGATGACAACCTCTAAAAACTTTTAGCACCTATAAATGATCTCCTCCAATGTAGTCACCTGGTGTTGGCATTATGTTGAGTTGGCATGGTTGCAGCAATCAGAAGCAATTGGTTTGGTTGTCATTGATGGAAAATAAGTCAATTGTTTTATATTATAATTGGTGAAGTACATGATGCAATCGGTGTGAAGGATAAGTAAGCATTTATGCAAAAAAATGGTAAAGTCTAGAAGATTGGTAGACAAAGAGGTCAACACTTTGGTATCAATTATGACAGGTGAATAATTATGAGGTGTGGTCATAGATACAATATCAACATGGTTAGATTAAAGTGTGGTTCTGACCACAACTCATTTGGTTGATCGGTGATAGATATTTTTGTGATACAGTCATTTAGATAGGTAAGAACACTTGTTGTTCTTGAGCATCAATTAGAAGATGTTAGATCAGTAAGCAGTATAGTGGTTGTGATGATACTTATTGTTATGATGACATGTAATAATGGTTATAGAATCGACGAGGAGTTAATTTCAAAATCAAGGTGTATCATCTTAAAATGGAAGCATTTCCATGTTAAGAGTGTTTAGCCCTCCGAGTAAGTGGTTTGGGGTCATATTGGATGCCTCGAATTGATTTTTGCTTTGATCTGGCTTTCTCCCCGCTTTCCACTTCTTTTCTGCTTCATTCTAGGTGAAATTAGGGTTAGGATCTTAAGGATTCTCCTGAATTTCCCTCTTTCATAGCTCTATTTCTAGATAGGATTTAGAAATGGATCCTCCTAGCCTTCATCACGATAATCATAGGATTTTATGTCTATCACTGACATTCTATCTTGTTCTGGCATCAGTTCTAGGTTTCTGGACATCCCCGGGACCTCCTGACTTGGTTTTGAGTCAACTTGGGACCAGGGTCAGGGTCAAGTTAGAACCTGACTAGGTCAGGGTCAAGCTCAACCCTGACTAGGTTAGGTCCAACCTCGACTTTGACCCCTTCCTCCAAAATTCCAATTTGCAAAATTTTCGGGCTTCGGGCTTTCGGGAGATTTATTTTCCTGCCTCCGAGTTGGCCATTTTGAGTTTCGGGATGGTAAATCCTTTAATTGCATTTAATCTAAGTATATTTTTTAAAGGTGAGGACCTAATTGGGATTTAATTCTCCAAGGTGGCCCATCTAGAGGAATTTGCCATAGATCACTATAAAAGGAGGCCTTCCTCTCTCATTTTCACATCAAGTTTTCATGTGCAAGCTCTCAAGCTCTCAAGGTGATCAAGCAAGCATCCATTCAATCATTCAAGTCTTCTTCTCCATCCCAGTTCTCTATTGAAGATCAAGGATTCAAGCATTCAAGCCATTGAAGGGATTTGGTTCAAGCATTCAAGATTTATCATTCAAACCCTAGATCTAGCCATCATGATGGTGTGATCTTCCTTTAAGATCCTTTGTCCATCTTCAAGATCCATTTCATTCTTCTCTCAAGGTGGATTCCAAGCATACAACCATGGAGGTTTGATTTACATTTATTATTGTGTTCAAGCTTTCATATCAATATACTTGTTTACATTTCAAATACAATTGCATATTTATTGAATTGCATAGCTTCATTGTTAGATCCTTTTCTACTACTTGCTAGCATTCTCCATTTCAATTTCAATATTAAGGTTGATTCCAAACTGGGGTTTAACCAAGGCAAACCCCCCCAAACAAACAAAAAAAATCCTCTTTTTCTTGTAGGTACGAGTGCGGAAATTTTGATTTGAGAGTGAATTTGGATACCATTTTTGGCAAACTTACGGGATCTACGAACATAATTCAAATTGGACTTCAAATAAAGAATGTGGTATTTGACCTTTTATGAGGGTCAAACCCAAGCTGAGTCATCTTGAGGAAAGATTTCTAGGTTTTCTTTGTCTTGGTATTTCCAGTCCAAGATAGGTTTTAGATTTTCCCGAAAGTGTACACAGACATCAAAATTCAACATTTTCCAGATCTGCCCTAATTTAAGGTTAGTACTTGTATTTCAATTATTCTATATTCCAAACATAATATCCATCCACAATGGAAATATTAGATTTACTTTCTCTCTTCCATATTCATCCACAAATTGATTTGATTGTGTATTAACCTCTAGGTTAATCAAATCAGATCTCTTCCTTGGGGAATTTTGGTTTTGAGAATAGATCTCATATTTCCCCATCTACATTTGAATGGTGGTGAATCCATTTTACTATCATTCATTTTGGTGAACCCGACCTACTTACTCTCCTTTTCTTTTGTGGAATTAGATGCCCTATTGTGTTAGATTTTAGATCCTTTCTTGCATTTAGATTAGATCTAGTTTATGCTCTTGCATTTTAATTTCAAAAATACAAAAAAATCTATATAGTCAATAAAAATACAAAAAAATTCTTGTCGTTCATTTATTATGGAGATTGTTAAGATGTTTTGGTGCATGGTCATGTTTTTTATTACTCTTCTTTTATCATCTCTTTATAATACCTATGATGTTTATGAAAGTATCATTCACTTCATTATGTTGATGACCCTTCACTTTGCTCTTGCTTATGCTTTTGTGAAGTTGACCGACACTAGTCTGCCTACATTTAAAACTTTTCTTAGGAATTTATGTGGTAGCCTTATTCATCTTTTAGATTATGTGAAGAATTTGGTAGATGACACACCATCTCCTAATCCTAATCCTATCAATCCTAATCCTAATCTTCCTATTCCAATACCTAATTCTCCATCTGTTAATCCTCACTCTTTCCGTACTTATGATGGGATTCAAGCTATCGTTCAGGATGCGGATGTGCAAGATTTATTTGATTTACCTTCTCCTCTTATCCAGGATGATATTAAAGGAAAGGGTACAGACACTTCAGCCAAGCCTATTATTCCACCTTATACAACCTTTACTCATGAACATGATAAACAATCACCTCCTGTAGAAGCTTTACATAATATGTACACTACTAGATATAATATGGTGACTAAACAAGGTTATAAAGGTTTAGGGCTAGGAGTTAATGAGCATGGTATTATGTTTCCTGTTCATATACCCCCTAAACAAGATATGTATGGTGTCGGTTGTTCGAGGTCTCAAGTTAAGGTAGGTGATGCTAAACATCATCCTCCCCTTCACCTTCTTTTCCCTACACCTATATTAGATAACTTTACTACTCGTCAAGAAATTGCTAAAAAGGTATATGTTGAGCTAATGAATTCCAAGAAAGAAATCTTTAGACCTATGTCGATAGATGCTCTATACAAATACAAATTTCCTTTTCATTATAGTAACAAACACTTGTTGATTGTAAACATTTCAAGGCATATGTTAGAGAAAGAGTTTCTTTAGGAATTATATCTCACTCTCGTGCAGTTTTACAATTTCTTCATAATTTTGATATAGGGGATTCCCCTCCTTTAGATATAATGTAAATGTTCTTCTCCTCTTGTCTCATGATTGGGGGGCAAGAGGTGCATCTTCATCCAGTCTCCTAGGATCCATTAGGTCTTTTATTAGGGCTTAATTGGTATTCTTTCTCTTCTCTTTTTCTATGGCTTTGCATAGGATCTCTCTTTTCTTTTCCAAGATATCTTTTCTAAGACATTTGTTTTGCGAGGGTATCCCTTGTCTCTATATCTGGGGGGCAAGGTACTTCTTTCTTTCTCTTTGTCTAGGGAACTACTTTCTCTAGCTTAGTGGTACTTGTTTATATTGCAATATTATCTCATCATATTGATAGATGTTTTGACTATGGATAATATTCTTATATGAGAAGTTGTTGTCCTAGGTCGTCACCTCTTCTCTATGTTGCAAATTATGTTCTTTATACACTTTCACCCTTGCTTTGGTGTTAGAGTTGTTTCCCTCATTTCAAAGATTCCACTTCCTCTTCCTTGTAGGGGGCTTGATGATTGAATCTTTGTTCCCTCCTTTTTGAAAGTTGATATTTTATCTAAAGCACTCCTCTTTGGTGGGGGTCTTGTTGATAAGATCTCTTTCATTTGAGGATCCTTTTTCCATGAGTGACATATCCTTTTCACGATTATCTCTACTCTTGGATGTAGGGGTCAATATCCCTCGCTAAGAATATGGTGTACATTATTGTAAACAGGATATCTCCTTGCATTGTGAAGTAGGTATCCTCTTCAATCTTTGTCCTATGTTGGGGGGCAAGGATGTCATTTCCTTCTATCTTTCCAGGATTCACCGCTTTCCTTGGGTAAGCAATATATATCTATTATGTGACATTCAATCATACATGAAAATTATGGTTTGCATTGAGGATCTATGTCCTTGATAATAGCCTCTTTTGTTGTTTGACATTGGGTTTCCATGGTTGATATATCTCTCACCTTGGAAATCGAATAGTGTGCTATCCCTCATAAGGGTTACTTTCTTTTCACTTCTTGCATGATATCTCTTTACATTCATCTCATCCATGACCTCATAGGAGCTATGACCTTCTTGGCTTGGACTGAGTGTTGTTTGTGGATATTGTCTTGATGTTGACGAAGGCTTTATCCTTGTTCTTTTCTTTCCTTAACATGACAAAATAGTTTCTTTTTGCCATCTTAAGGAGGGGGGCATATATAGGGTCTCCCTTGTACTATAGTTTTTTATTTTTATATGCTAAATCTTGGAAGGTAACGCACATAAGTTGCTAAATCCTGAAAAGACACATATGCTAAATCTTCCGAAGGTAACACACATAAGTTGCTAAATCCTGAGGAGACGCATTTTTCAAATTTTTCAATATGCTAAATCTTCCAATAGAAATGCACATAACTTGCTAAATCCTGAAGGGACACGCATTTCCAATTTCAAATATGCTAAATCTTGGAAGCTAATGCACATAAGTTGCTAAATCCTGAAAAGACACGCACCTATATGCTAAATCTTCTGATGGTAATGCACATAAGTTGCTAAATCCTGAGGAGACATGCATTTCATATTCATAGTGATACAAGAAGGTGGATATATGGGTATTTTAGAAGCCGTCAAAAGATGCATTACAATTACAAGCACAGTTTATGTGTGAACCTATTGGGCTCTCCCTCTAGGGTGATTCACAGTAAGGTGGGCATCTTACTGGGTGAGGTAATCACTTTCTCCTTTCTCTCTTTTCTGCTTTCATGCTAGTAGGACAGGATCATGAAGCAATATTATTTATAGTGTTTCTCTTGTCTTTCTTATGTAAACATTTATGCTTTTATGATAGCTTTCCAAATATGATATTAGCATGAGGAATATTTCTTAGTGAGGTTTATTATGCTAATTGATTTGGGTTATTTAGTGCTAACCCTTGTTATTTTAGTTTTATTGTTTCTCACCCTCGTGTGTGTATGTTGAGTTAGAATCTTTAGTCTGGGTGCTCGTGCCCTTAGCTAAGTGTTAGTTTATCTCTTTGTGAATCCACTTGGATCTCCTCTTTCTTCTCCTTTACCAACAGTTTGCATCGAATCCATACTCTTGCTAAAGTGGGGGCTTAATGTATCATCTTAAAATGGAAGCACTTCATGTTAAGAGCATTTATCCCTCCGATTAATTGGTTTGGGGTCATATTGGATGCCTCAAATTGATCTTTTCTTTGATCTAGCTTTCTCCCCACTTTCCACTTCTTTTCTGCTTCATTCTAGGTGAAATTAGGGGTAGGATCTTAAGGATTCTCCTGAATTTCCCTCTTTCATAGCTCTATTTCTAGGTAGGATTTAGAAATGGATCCTCCTGGCCTTCATCATGATAATCATATGATTTTATGTCTATCACTAACATTCTATCCTGTTCTGGCATCAATTCTAGGTTTCTAGGCATCCCCGGGACCTCCTGACTTGGTTTTGAGTCAACTTGGGACCAGGGTCAGGGTCGAGTTAGAACCTGACTAGGTCAGGGTCAAGCTCAAACCTGACTAGGTCAGGGTCAAGCTTGACCCTGACTAGGTCAGGTCCAACCTTGACTTTGACCCCTTCTTCCAAAATTCCAATTTCTAGAATTTCTAGGCTTCGAGCTTTCGGGAGATTTATTTTCCCACCTCTGAGTCGGCCATTTCGGGTTTCAGGATGGTAAATCCTTTAATTGCATTTAATCTAGGTATATTATCTAAAGGTGAGGACCTAATTGGGATTTAATTCTCCAAGGTGGCCCATCTAGAGGAATGTGCCCTAGATCACTATAAAAGGAGGCCTTCCTCTCTCATTTTCACATCAAGTTTTCATATCTCATCTCAAGTTTTCATGTGCAAGCTCTCAAGCTCTCAAGGTGATCAAGCAAGCATCCATTCAAGCATTCAAGTCTTCTTCTCCATCCAAGTTCTCCATTGAAGATCAAGGATTCAAGCATTCAAGCCATTGAAGGGATTTGGTTCAAGCATTCAAGATTTATCATTCAAACCCTAGATTTAGCCATCATGATGGTGTGATCCTCCTTCAAGATCCTTTGTTCATCTTCAAGATCCATTTCATTCTTCTCGCAAGGTGGATTCCAAGCATACAACCATGGAGGTTTGATTTACATTTATTGTTGTTTTCAAGCTTTCATATCAATATACTTGTTTACATTTCAAATACAATTGCATATCTATTGAATTGCATAGCTTCATTGTTAGATCCTTTTCTACTACTTGCTAGCATTCTCCATTTCAATTTCAATATTAAGGTTGATTCCAAACCAGGGTTTGACCAAGGCAAACCCCCCCCAAACAAACAACAAAAATCCTCCTTTTCTTGTAGGTACAGGTGCAAAAATTTGGATCTGAGAGCGAATTTGGATACCCTTTTCGGTGAACTCCCGAGATCTGGGAACAGAATTCAAATCAGACTTCAAATAAAGAATGTGGTATTTGACCTTTTATGAGGATCAAACTCAAGCTGAGCCATCTTGAGGAAAGATTTCTGGGTTTTCTCTGTCTCAGCATTTCCAGTCCAGAATAGGTTTTAGATTTTCCTGAAAGTGTACACAGACATCAGAATTCAACATTTTCCAGATCTACCCTAATTTGAGGTTAGTACTTGTATTTCAATTATTCTATATTCCAAACATAATATCCATCCACAAGGGAAATATTAGATTTACTTTCTCTCTTCCATATTCATCCACAAATTGATTCGATTGTGTATTAACCTCTAGGTTGATCAAATCGGATCTCTTCCTTAGGGAATTTGGGTTTTGAGAATAGATCTCATATTTCCCCCTCTACATTTGAATGGTGGAAAATCCATTTTACCATCATTCACGAGGATATTATTTAAGGAAGATCTAAGGCGATGCATTGGAGAAGTCAAAACATGTTGACTATTTTGGAGAAATATAATGTAGATCTTATTGTAAGCCGACGCAGTCATAGGAAATTGTGTTTTGCATAGAGATTATTACTTTGAAGGGAAAGTATTAAAATTTTATGAAGTCAGTGCTAGAAATGTATATAAGTGAAACTGCTTATATTGAAAAAAAAAAATTGTTCTAATATTTGTGAAGGTTGTTATGGTTGATTGTGAAATCAATTAGGGTTGTGATTAGAGAAATGATAGAGTTGGATTGGTGAGTGGTTATAGTGTGTAGAAAATAGATTGGATATGTTAAGCAGTCAATGCTATATACAAATCATTCAACTTATTGTTCCCTAGCATTAAAGAAACCAAATCCCTTAATCAGGTGAACTTAAACAAGTTCCTATTGTAAATCCCTTAATCGGGTGATCTCTTAATAGAGTTTTTAAATCCTCTAGCAAGGTAGATCTTAGCAGATCTAATTGTACTTCTAACAAGGTACTAATCACCCTTAATAGGGTGAACTCTCAAAAAAGGGTAATTATAAGCTCCTAATAGGGAAAACTCATTTACTACAGTAGTGGGCTTCTGAGTTTCATCCCCATTGCGGTTTTTCCCTCTAACCAAGGGTTTCCACACAAAAATCATTGTGTCATGTGTGATGATTTTGTGGATACCTAATATTGTTATCTTTTATTTGTTTACTTCAGTTATGTACTTTACTATTTGGAAGGTGTTAGTAAGGTTAATCAAATTGGTGGTTGAATTAGTTTTAAATTTATTTACACTGATTCACCACCCCTTTCAGTTCCTAAGAATTCTAACACCTGCAGCATAAGTGGAAGCAATGAATCTCTATGTTTTTGTATAGCTACTATGATGCCAAATGGGCCACCTGCCACTGAAATCTAATATAAACCTAATTAAATTTTATCCCCAAACTACAATTATTTCTCAAATCCTAGCCATCCCAAATAAAGAAGAATTCGTATAAAATCACCAACAACTCCAAAAAGCATGAAACCACCTAGAAATAAATGATATTTCCAACTATTCAATGCCAAATACCAATAATAAGTGTACGGTTCCACAATAGATAAAGATAATCACACCATTGTTTCTCCTTCAAAGATAGTATATCTATTCTAAAGATTACCTATTCCATCATGAAATACACTTGAATTGTCAACCCAGGGACATAGGACTTGAAATGGGCCAGCACAGTTTGTGCACTAAGTTCCTTTAGGAGTCATAACACCTATGCTGCAGGAAAGTAAAAATGCATTGGAAGAATCTATGCTGCTGCTACAAACAATTAAACACACCTTGGCTAACAATAGATAATTGCAGGAAGCTTAAAAAATGAACCTAAACTAATTAACAACTTGGAACATCCACTATGATCATTTTCTGCAAGTGCTGCAGGAACTTCACAGTAACAATGGTGTAGGACTAATACAGTAAATCTATTTGAAAATAGGAAACTACAAGAAATGAATCTAGTCTACCTAAATCTATTCCACCTCCCAAGTGGGCCCCCTTGGTTGGTTTCAATTAACTATGAACACAACAAGTGCTTCAAAATCTTTCTTCCATTAAAATCCTTCTTTGATTACATAGGAACTGAATAATCCATGAAGAACAAAAAAAGTAACTTCTGAGTCTAAATCAACATTATCTATTTTCTCATTAGCTTCCTAAGACAATCCAAAATCTAATATATATAGGATTGGATACTTATTAAAAACATACATAAAATTTTTGAGCAAACATCGCCAGGAAAGAAGGCAGAAGATCAACCATGACATAATACATTTACTGCCAAGCAACAGAATAACAACTTGCAAAAAATATAGCAAGTTGTATCCCCTATATTCTCTGGAACTCCTTTACAGGTGCGGCTTATCCAACGGAGTTGAACTGTGCTTTCTTTGCCATGACTGGTCTTCATTGTCTTCCTCCTTAAATGCGGTAATCACCACTCCTTGTGTCGCTCCTCATTCTCCTAAAAAGTTAGCAACATCCAAAATATACATGCAAGATAACATTCCTACTTTTACTCAGATGTTAGAGCATAGCTTAAAACAATTATATGAAATACTACATTCTATGTATAATATGAAGCAAAATATGTCATACACACTACCCATAGGTTTAATAGGTTCTAGATGTTTCTAGCATAAGTTCACAAGATAATTACAAGAAGTGTTCAAGAATGTTTTGTCAAAGCACAAAGAGTGTGTCCAAATTATAAAAACTTATATCAAAATTAAGACATTAATATGCCTCATCATCTACCCCCCACTATCCAAATGCTTGTCCTCAAGCATTATACTTCTTTGCCATAGCTCTGAAGTCTCCGTCTGAGGTTCTCCCCTTTTCTCCACTTCTGAAGGTGTAGTAGAATCCTCTGCTATGCTCCCAGTGATCACCTTTGTGCTCCTCAACCAACAAGTCTAGTTTAGTAGCATTATTATCATAAAGAGGCCAAAGAAGAGTAGGAGGCTGAAAGGATAAGGGCATCCATAGTTCCTTTCTGATCTGTCATCCCAGTTGTATGTATTTGGTCACCCTGTGAACAACTGCCTCATAATTGATAGGGTTATGTGGTTCTGCCTTTTTGAAGGCATCTGGCAGTCGGTTCCACCTATTTCGAATCCCTGAAAAAGCTCTTTGCTGTGTGAAATTTGGGAGTGTCTAGTAATCTCTGTAAAGTTTTTCTCTTTCTGCAAACACTTTAGCCCTGACCTCTGGTTTTGGTTTTCGATAAGTTAATCTAAACCAATCTCGTAGAAGATCATCAGGCTTATGTGATTCAACCCCTAGTGGCAAAGGTTCAGATTTTTCAAGATCTTTGTAGGCATTTAACTGCTGGTCATAGTTTGTCTCATTGTGCATCCAAGACATTAAAGCCCTAAGGTGAACATCTATGCCGATACCACATTCTCTTAACACAACTCCATTATGTTTGGCATGTAAAATAATGATGCCATTAATTATGAAGGACATCAAGGTTTTAACTGGAAGTGTTTTGTATAAATGATAGTCCTTTTAAGTCATGTCAAAATGAGGAGATCTTTCCCAAAATCGGAATGAAAAGGTATGATAGATACAATAAAGATTTAAAAATTAAAACAGACCGCAGCCAAAGTATAGCATATAATGTGGACATGACTAAGGTGACTAAGGTGACGTGGAGATGACACTTGGAAATAAATACACTTTCCCTGCCCCCCATGAAATTTTGACAAGTGTCCACACTTAAAAAATTTTGCACAGGAATGGGAAACTGGCTTTAGGCTTATACGATACATTTAATGCAGTATTATATATAATTATTGAAACCTATGAGCTAAAAATGAGGAGAAAATAAAAATGAGGAGAAAATAAAAATGTGTACCTTAAAGTTTTAGATCGCACATCCATATGCAAGTTGATGAGTTGGCAAAGTGTGGTGATCGCTGAAAAGGTGTTGACGGCATGTTTTATTGAAAGCATTAAAAATTGAAGTTGTAGGTGACATGGAGGGTGAGTGGATGGTAGACAAAGAAATGAGATGAATTGGTAAAATGAAAAGTGAGTGAAAGAACGAACCTCATATGGAATGAGGTTTTATTATGTGTTTCTCATCAAAGGCTTGCTATGGTACGGCTACATGAAGAAGGCTTGCACCCTCCTCTACAGCAACTATGTCCGTAAGAGTTGGTAAATTTCTTGGTTGGAACTGCTATAGGAACTCATCCTTGGTCTGAGGTTTATGATAGAGGCGCAATCGGTGGCCATTTACAAGCAGTTTGAACTAGACTGGATCAATGGTTGTCAGCTGAACAACTCCATTGTCGAATACATACTGAATTTCATAAGGCCCTAGCCACCGAGTCTGCAATTTTCCTGGTATCTCCTTATAGCGAGAATCATATAGAAGAGCCCAATCTCCTACTTGGAATTTTTTATTCCTGATATGTGCATCATGCCATTTCTTTCATTGTTTCTGGATGATCTCTGTTCTTTCCAAAGCTATCTTTCTCATCTCATCCAGTGAGTTCAAGTGGAGAAGTCTCTCTTCTTGTGCTGCAGGAAGACTGATGTTTAATTCCAAAGTAGTGCATAATGTTTTATGTTCAAATTCAATGGGCAACATTGCTACTTTGCCATACACAAGTTCAAATGGGGTAAATCCAGTTGTTGTCTTCCATATTATTTTGTAAGCCCAAACGGCTTCAGTTAATCTGCTGCTCCAATCCCGTCTATGTATTTGCACTATCTTGGTTAGAATGGTCTCAATTTCTCTATTGGTGACTTCTTCTTGCCCATTTGCCTGAGGGTGATAAGGGCGGGATTTCTGGTGCCTTATGTTGTATTCTTTCAAAAGTTCAGTGATCAAATTTGATGTGAACTGGGCTCCTTGATCTGTGACAAGTTCTTTGGGAACTCCGTAGCGTGTGAATATTTCTTCATATAAGAATTTAGCTACTTTCTCATCTCTTGCATTTTTCATCGCCCTGACTTCCACCCATTTTGTTAAATAATCTGTACATACTAAGATGTAGGATTTACCATTTGATGGTGGGTCAATTGGCTCGATGAAGTCCATACCCCACTTGTCAAAGGGTGTTACAACAACCTATGGATTGAGTGGCATCTCATTTGATCTTGTTGACCGGCCCATTCTCTGGCATTTGTCACACTTAGTGGTATAAGTTGTTGCATCCTTGTGTAATGTTGGCCAGTAATATCCAGTTGTAAGTATCTTTAATGCTATTCTTTTTCCTGCAAAATGGCCTCCACATGGTTCATCATGACAGGCATGTAGTATGTCATATATTTCATCTTCCTTGACACATCTCCTCATGATTTGATCAGGTCCAGTATAGAAGAGATTGTTATCAATCCATGAATAATAAAAAAATTTCTCTGCAAGCTTCTTCCTGTCTTTTTGGGAGAAGTGTGGTGGCATTTTATTTGTAGCAAGATAGTTTGCTATATCTACATACCATGGTGTATGGGTTTCTATATGGAATAAATGCTCATCTGGAAATATATCTTCAATTGGAGTTGGATCTTCATCAGCAAGTTGAAGTCTAGACAAATAATCAGCAAGTACATTGGCCTTTCTTGGCTTATCAACAATGGTAATATCAAACTCCTGCAATTACAGTAACCATCTTGTCAATCGGCCAGTTACAGCAGGTTTGTTCATCAAGTACTTTATAGCTGAGTGGTCAGTATGAACAAAAATAGGATAGCCAGTAACATAGTGTCTAAATTTATTCAATGCATAAACTATAGCTAAAATTTCCTTCTCAGTTACTGTGTAGTTTAGTTCAAGGCCATGGAGACTTTTACTAATATAGTAGATTGCATTTTCAAGGTTAGTAGGCTTTTGTCCTAATACAACACCTACAACATAGTCTGATGCATCAGTATGGATATGGAATGGAATAGACTAATCTGGTCCCTTAAGAACTAGTGTTGTGGTGAGGATTTTCTTAAGCTACAGGAAGGATTCATTACATGCTAGTGGGCAAATGAATTCAGCTTCTTTAGTTAGCAATGTATACAAAGGACTAGCTATTTGACTAAAATTTTGAATGAAACACCTATAATAGCCAGCATGACCTAAAAAAGATCTCACATCCTTTGGTTTAGTAGGTATGGGCAATGTTTGGATTACCTCTATCTTGGTTGGGTCCACTTGTATCCCTACTGCTGATATAAAATGACCAAGCACTACTCCTTCCTGCATGAGCATGAAACATTTCTCACTATTAAGTGATAGATTATGTTCTTTGCATTGGACAAGAACCTTTTCAAGATTCTTCAAGGCCTCCTCAAAGGTTACTCCAAATGCTGTAAAATTGTCCATGTATATTTCCATACAGTCATGTGAGATGTCAACAAATATACTGATCACAGCTCTTTGAAATGTTGCTGGAGCATTACACAGGCCAAATAGCAACACAAAGTATGCAAAAGTACCCCATGGGCATGTAAATGTTGTTTTATCCTGATCCTCTAGAGCTATACTTATCTGATTATAACCACTGTATCCATCAAGAAAAGAAAAATATTTCTTACCAGCCGGAGTATCCAAAACTTGATCAATAAATGGTAAAGGAAAATGATCCTTCTTTGTCACCTTATTCAATTCTCTGTAATCTACAAAAATCTGCCATTTCCCTCCTTTTTTAAGTACTATAACCAGAGGTGAGACCCATCGACTATCAGATATAGGGTATATGAAACCAACATCAAGCAATTTTTGTAGTTCAGTTTTAATTATTTCCCTCAGTGCTGGATTAATCCGCCTCTAGGGTTGACAGAGTGGCAGGCACCCTTCATTAATATATATTCTATGAGTGCATAATGTGGGGCTTAATCCTTTCATATCTCCATAATCCCATGCAAAAGTCTTTTCATGTTTTTGGAGAAGCTCTGTTAACTATTTTAGCTGTTTGGGAGGCAGTTTGTTATTGACATAGAGATTATGACCTTTTGACAACTCAACAGTAGTTGTGAGATTAACCATAGCAGCTTCAGAGATGGGACTTGTATCTAGTTCACATGGTAAAATTTGATGGATAATGTTTGGCTCCTTAGGCAGAAAACAATTCTCAGTATATTCCTCATATGTAGTTAGTTCCAATACAGAACTGTCAGATACATCCTTTTCTACCACACAAGTATTATTAAGAATACTATGAATTACTGAATCTTCCTCCTGCAACTTTAAAAAATACTGTCTATGTAACATCATAAGTTGTACTATAGAGTTTAACTCTTCCTCTCCATCTCCTAGATCTGGCCATACAGGTGTGCTTAAATTTGGTTGGGGTTGTGTTGGAGGATACAGAACAAATTTCTTTGTTGCCTGCCCATCTGATATGGTCATATTTCCTGACCTACAACTTATATTTGCATCAATTGTAGCTAACCATGGTCATCCTAGAATGATAGGGTAACCAGCTAAGTTGACTTTTAGAGATAGAATCATAAAATTTGTAGGGTACTCTAGAGAATCTAGGGCTACTACTATGTCTTCTATCATTCCATCAGGAGAGACAGTAGAACTATCGGCAAGTTGTAGAATTGTTGGGGTAGCCCGTATTCCTTCTATGTTCAACTTTTTTATAGTATCCTTGGTCATTACATTTATAGCAGCACCAAGATCAATCAAGGCATTTTTGACTAACTGACCATTTATAATCACATTCACAACTGGACTTCCTAGATCAGAATATTTAGGAATTACCAGTTTCCCTGACATGATGTTAGCCAATTGTCCTATAACATGGACTGTGGTTGGGTCCTTTTTCTTCCTCCTAGACTTTTTAAGACAGGCTTCTCTGATTGCTTTGTCATAAAGAGGAACATCTTTAATAGCTTGGAACAAAGGAATTTGGACATGCATGTTCTTCAACTGGTCAATAATGTCAAAGGATTGCTCCTCTGTTTGTGCAGGTTTACTTTGTATAAGCTTTTGTGGAAAAGGAGGTTCAACTGCAGTTTGATTTTGAACTGTACTAGTTACATTTGCTGGGTCAACCGCTTGTGGCAAAGAAGTTGCTAGTGCTGATGCTACAGGAGGATCTGGTATTTTAGCTATTAAAGGTGGTTCAGGTGCTAGTAAGGTTGTACCAGATCTCAAATGTATATCTACAACATTTAGAGCATAAGCAGGATACTGCTGAGCATCAGCAACATACATTGGTTGTTGTGGCTATTGGTTATTTGGATTTGGCTGAGTTTGTGCAGGCAATTGAGTCTGCTTTTGAGGTCCAGAAATTGCAGGCGGTGGCATTAGTGCAGGTGTATTTACTAGAGGTGGTAAAGGTGGGTATCTAGTATTTTTAGACCATTGTTGAGGTCCTCTCCATTGGTTTGTACACTGCCAATTCCCTTGGGGTGGTTGCCATTGGTTTTGGAACTGTGGAGGATACCATTGACTTTGTGGATTATTTTGTCAAGCATTGTTCCAATTGGGTTGATTATATTGTGGAGGACCTTGGACACTATGGTTTTGCCATTGATTACTATATGGTTTTGAATTTTGTAAAGGGTCTTGGGGCATACCTTGACGTGGGGCCCATGGTCGACGTTGAGAAAAAAAGAATACTTGCTCATCTTCTCCTTCTATCTTTAGGTACTTAGTTGGAAGATGTTGGTTTTCCACATTAGCGACCAATTTTCAATGACATTCTTTCTTCTATTTCTGGTAGTGTGGACAGTACTCAGCTAACTACTCCTCAGCTTCTACATGTTTCTTTTTAGCAGCCATTGTATCCAAATGTGTGGCAACATCATTGATGATGTCCTGCTTGAAATCAGACAACAAATTTGAAATTTCCATCTTTGAAATACCAGAGCCACTTCCTTTGGCTCTTGCTGAGCGAAATCCCCTTCCTTTCTTTATCGTTGACCTAGAGTAGTTCTAGCAAATCTTCTAAAGGTCATCCCATGAAGATTGGGATATATCTCCTCCTACCATCAAATCCAATGCTTCAAGATAGTTCTCATTTACTCCTCCAAGAAAAATCAGCTTCTGGGACTCCTCTTGCAGGGTGTGTTGTGGGTTCTTTTTTAAGTTGAACAAGAAGCAAGATATATAATCTTCTAATGTTTCATCTTCCTATTGTGACATTCTAAAAATGTCATCACCTTTTGAATCATTTCCCCTACAATATTCCTTATACTTGTTAAGAAACAAGTGTCTCATATCATCCCAATTTGCTACTGCATTTGCCCCCAAGCCCATAAACCATTTTAAAGCTAACTCTTTTAGTGTGGCTGGGAATAATTTTAGCTTGTGACTGTCATTATTATAGTCAAAGCTCCGATACAGGATATCAAATTCAAACAGGAAAGTATCAGGATCCTCTGTGACGAGACCATAAAACTTTGGTAATGTTGATGCAGGTATATTTTTAAGATTGGGATTATTGACAAAACTTGGTATTGGAAATGGAAATGTGGGAGCTACCATAGCTGGAGTTATGGGATATTGAAATTGTGGCTGGAAATTGGTAATTGTTGGAGGATTCTGAACAGCAGGTGGTCTTGAAGTGGAGTTAGTATGGAAGCTGGCCAATATGTCGTCAAATAGACGGAGGTCAAATGTTTTCTGGATGTCTTCTTCTACTGAAGATGATGATGTAGTAAACTCTGGACTTGCATCTAGAAATGGCAATTCAAGTTCTTCGAATTCTTCTTTTGCTTTCACAGGCTCCTTAGGAAGGAATCTACCATGGACATCTCTCCTTCTTTGATGCATGCAAGAAATTGGTAACTTTTTAATCAAGCTCAAAACTTTGCAGTTCCTAACTAACAAACTAATCTAAAAATAAATGACTCATGAAGGTTCCTAGCTTGACACCATCCCCGACAACAGCGCCAAAAATGTACGGTTCCACAATAGATAAAGATAATCACGCCATTGTTTCTCCTTCAAAGATAGTATATATATTCTAAGGATTACCTATTCCATCATGAAATACACTTGAATTGTCAACCCATGGATGTAGGACTTGAAATGGGCCAGCACAGTTTGTGCACTAAGTTCCTTTAGGAGTCATAACACCTATGTTGTAGGAAAGTAAAAATGCATTGGAAGAATCTATGCTGCTACTGCAAAATAGTAAACACACCTTGGCTAACAACAGATAATTGCAAGCAGCTTCAAAAATGAACCTAAACTAATTAACAACTCGGAACATCCACTATGATCATTTTCTGCAAGTGCTGCAGGAACTTCACAGTAACAATGGTGCAGGAGTAATACAGTAAATCTATCTGAAAATAGGAAACTGCAAGAAATGAATTTATTCTACCTAAAACTATTCCACCTCCCAAGTGGGCCCCCTTGGTTGGTTTCAATTAACTATGAACACAACAAGTGCTTCAAAATCTTTCTTCCATTAAAATCCTTCTTTGATTACATAGGAACTGAATAATCCATGAAGAACAGAAAAAGTAACTTCTGAGTCTAAATCAACATTATCTATTTTCTCATTAGCTTCCTAAGACAATCCAAAATCTAATATATATAGGATTGGATACTTATTAAAAACATACATAAAATTTTTGAACAAACATCACCAGAAAAGAAGGCGGAAGATCAACCATGACATAGTACATTTACTGCCAAGCAACAGAATAACAACTTGCAAGAAATATATCAAGTTGTATCCCCTATATTCTTTGGAACTCCTTTACAGGTGTGGCTTATCCAACGGAGTTGAACTGCACTTTCTTTACCATGACCGATCTTCATTGTCATCCTCCTTAAATGCGGTAATCACCACTCCTTGCGCCGCTCCTCATTCTCCTAAAAATTTAGCAACATTCGGAATATACGTGCAAGATAACATTCCTACTTTTACTCAGATGTTAGAGCATAGCTTAAAATAGTTATATGAAATACTGCATTCTATGTATAATATGAAGCAAAATATGTCATACACACTACCCATAGGTTTAATAGGTACTAGTTGTTTTTGGCATAAGTTCACAAGATAATTACAACAAGTGTTTAGGAATGTTTTGTCAAAGCACAAAGAGTGTGTCCAAATTATAAAAACTTATATCAAAATTAAGACATTAATATGTCTCATCAATAAGCTCAATGTGAATTTTGGAATGAATCCACCTAATAGGTGGAATGGGTTTTCGTCCACACAACCAAGAAAATCCAAGGGTTTTTGTCCTTAGATTTCTTGTAAATGAAAGCCAAAGCACTCAAGCTTCTTAGAGAGAAATTAAACAAAACCAAATATCTCAAATGATTTCCTCAAACATCCTTTTATACTCCTCTCATGAAGTTTTTGAAAATCCTATTTAAAATTCTCTTTTTTATAATTTAATATTTAACTTACATATAGGAAAAAATAGTAAAGTGACCCCTTCATATAATTTATTTATTAATATAAAGATACTTTAATGTTCATATAACTCTATAAGTTGGCACCCTATTTTACATAATTATTAAATACCTTGTGACATTCATATATTAAATACACACTTGACCCCTTATATTCCCTTTAATCATGAAGATTTAATTTAATTAATTATATTAAACTTAAAGTCAATGCTAGATTAGACTTTAATTAATTAAATTAAATCATTAAACCCCATTAAATGTCAAATATCAAACCAACAACTAATTTTGCCAACTTTTTGAATATAACCATGGTGAGCTTCGACCATCCAAATGAATTACCATAAATAGTAAGTATGGAACCCAAATGTCCAAGTGACTTACTAAAAATAGTGTGTATAAATGGAGCCTAAAAGACTTCTAGAAGGAAAACCACAAGTAAAATAATGCACTAAGATGGAGAGTATTGCAATAGATGCTCAAATGGTTAGGTTAATAACCTTGAATTGCCTTCAAAGAGCCCCCAAATCACCACTTTAGCCTACAAGAACCACTAATAATAGGATAACCTCTAAAAATAATTGATACTAAGGAAGGTACAAAAATGGGGACATTACAAAATTATGATAATTATTTTTCCATCAAGTTCTACAAGGGGCTGCAAACAAACCAACTCCAATCTTTCTAAGAGATCATGCACAAGTCTCTAAAGATTCAGATTTGATATAGAGGAAATATAAAGTTGTAGAACATGAGGCAAATAATAAATTTCTTGCATGTCTTGTCAAGACAACAATGGCTTGCATAATAGTTTCAAAGATCCTTTAAGTAGGAAATGCTAAGGTAGTTGAGCTTGAAAATTTTGAATTTGAGGGCATACCATGACCACCAACCAGATGTTCTGCATAATTTAAATCTATTCCTAAAGTTCGCAAGAAATAAATCAACTTATTTGAAGTTGAATTTCATTATTCATTCACTAGCCCTCTTTGTTGAAGATGACCTCTCCTCAGAGACACTTGGATGATTATGATAGTTGCATACCAATCGGCTAACTATTTATTGGATTCATGTAGATATGCACTTATGCAACTACCTTTCATGACAATTGAAAACACTTTTTCTCTCAAATTAGAGGAATTGAGGTAAGCAAGAGTTGGATTTATGTTCATGTAAAGATGTCAATCTAATGCTAAAGGAATTGGATAACTTTGAAGCAATAGTTGGCCATGTAGGTTAAAGTTTATTTTTTTTGTTTTTATATGTTGGTGTGAACATGGTGTTTTATATAAGTAGTTCACCTATTAGGTCATCTTCACATGTTCACATGTTAAGTTTACTTAGGGCTTTAGGAATCTTTCTATAAATCACTAGTACATGTGTATTCTTATTTTTAGTTGTTTCATGACTTAAAATTAAGCCACTTGTCATAATCTCATCTTGTCCTATCCCTCAACCTTGCCTATATAAGTTAGGCCTCGTATAAATATTATGTAATAATACCATTAATGCATTATTGATCATTGTACCCTTATTTCATTCATAATCAATCAAATTATCCTTTTTTCTACTCCATTATGAAAGGTTGAAAGGTTATCTTTGGTTATGCAGGTAATCCTAAGAGCTATATTTTCGGCTATTTTTTGGGCCGACATGTTGTAACTCATTCTAACCCTAAAGTGGAAAAATATTGTATAATATGGCTTAGGGTTAGGGATTTCATAATGTATGGTTTTAGTACTTGTGGCAGAATTGAGCTGTAAGGGATTACGGATTGTAATCAGGTTGTAATCACTGGATAATAATAATATTGGACTCGATGTTGGTGGACATAGCCCAAGGATTGGGTGAACCACGTTAAATCTTTGTGTCTTATGTTCTCTTCCATGTGGTTTATGTTTTTTCTAATATTAGTTATATTTTCATGTAATTGTTATTTATGTCTTGCTAATCCTAACAACTAGTATCAAAGCGAGGTTGTTTTTTTTTCAGTTATCCTCTACAAGGAGATCTCATGGTTTGGTGGGAGTCTCACGGTTGAGTGGGAGCAATGGAAAAAGAGGGTAGGTTGAAGGTTGACAAGTTTAATGGGCATAACTTTCAATTATGAAAAATGCAAATGGAGGACTATCTCTATCAGAAGGATCTATGGCAGTCATTGGAAGGAAAAGCCAAGAAACCGGCAAGCATTTCTGATGAGGATTGGGCTATTCTTGATAGAAAGGCCCTTGGTAGTATTTGATTATGCATGGCACAATCAGTGGCATTCAATATTACACAAGCAACGACAATTGAAGATTTGATGAAAACCCTAGCGAAGTTGTATGAAAAGCCCTCCACTTCAAATAAGGTATTTCTCATGAAGCGTTTGTTTAATATGAAAATGGTGGAAGGTGGGTCAGTTGCTGATCATTTAAATAAGTTTAATACAGTTACCAGTCAATTAACTTCAGTCGATGTTATTTTTGATGAAGAAGTCAGGGCTCTCTTGATTTTGTGTTCTTTGCCTGAAAGCTGGAATGGCTTGGTAATGGTCGTTAGTAACTCTATTTCTGGTTTTAATACTCTAAAATTTGATAATGTTATTTATTCTCAGTGAGGAAATTCATAGGAAAAGCTCAGGTGGATCCACATTAGGTAGTGTCTTAAATGCACAAAGCAGAGGTAGAACCAATGAGAGATGAAACGACTCTGGAAATCATGGGAAATCAAGAGGAAATCAAAGGGAAAGAGGTCTGAATCCAAAGGGCCAAATGATTGCTGGTACTGTGGAAAACCAAGTCATAAGAAGAAAGATTGCTAGTCTCGGAAGAATAAAGAAGGAGACAAACAAGAAGGTAACAAGGAGGCAAATGTGGTAAGTAATAAACCCGAAGAGGATGCTTTGATTCTTTCTTTAGAAAGTGTTGATGATTCTTGGGTTTTAGATTCTAGGGGTTTATTTTATGCTACACCCCATAGAGGTTACTTTCTTGATTATGTCCAAGGGGATTTTGGGCTAGTTTATTTGGGAGATAATGAACCTTGTCAGATAGTTGGAAAGGGAAAAATTAAGATTAAGTTGCAGAATGGGAATCATTGGCTACTACAAGAGGTAAGACATGTTCCAAGGCTAAGTAGGAATTTAATTTCAGCAGCGCAACTATGTGATGAGGGTTGCACAGTTACTTTTAATAATAGAAATTGGAAGGTTTCAAAAGGTTCCTTAGTAGTAGCAAAAGGTGTGAAAGTAGGCATCTTATATCTTTGTATAGGTCATATTGTTCCTTCTACTTTAATTGTTTCAAAAGATAATGAATGTTCAGGAACAGTGGTTGTAGTTGAGCAAGAAGAACATCAAACCATTGTTGTAGATTCTAACACAGCACTCTAACACAACAGACTCGAGCACATGAGTGAAAAAGGTATGAAATTACTTCATTCAAAGAAAGTTTTACTTGGTCTGAAATGTGTCAATATGGATTTCTATGAAAGTTATGTTTATGGAAAATAAAAAAGAGTTAGTTTTGTAAAGAGTGGGAAGGAAAAGAAAAATGAGAGATTAGAGCTTGTGCATACAGATGTATGGGGACCAACTCAGGTATCTTCCCTTGGTGGCTCTCTGTATTATGTTACATTTATAAATGATGCAACAAGAAAAGTATGGATTTATTTCCTTAGATAGAAATCTGATGTATTTCAAACTTTTAAGAAATGGAAATGCTTGGTTGAGAATGAGACTGGTAAAAAGCTAAAATGTCTCAGATCTAATAATGGTGGTGAGTATTGCAGCATAGAATTTGAAGATTATTGTTCCTCTAATGGTATTCACAGGCAGAAAACTATACCAAGAACTCCACAAGAAAACGGAGTGGTTGAATGCATGAACATGACAATAATGGAGTGTGCAAGGAGTATGAGGTTGCATGCTAGGCTTCCCTTAAACATGTGAGTAGAGGCTATAAACACTAATGTTTATTTAATCAATAGAGGCCCCTCTACTCCTTTGGACTATGGTATTCCAGAGGAAGCATGGAGTGGTAAGAAGGTGAGTTATTCTTTTCTCAAAACCTTCGGTTGTGAAGCTTTTGCACATATAGATTCTAAAAATAGAACCAAGCTAGAAGCTAAGTCAAAAAAATGTGTATTTTTTGGATATGGCATTGATGAATTTGGTTATAGGCTTTGGGATTTTGAAAATCATAAAATTGTAAGAAGCAAGAATGTCATATTCAATGAGAAAGTGTTGTACAAAGATCTATTGCAGCAGCATGAGAAGAAAGAAAATGATTATGTAGTAATGGATGATACTCCTAAAGATGATGGTCCAGTAGTTCCTTATGCTCCACAATAATAGCAACAACAAATACCACACACCCCAGTGAATGTTAGATGGTCAACAAGGCTAAGTAAACCTCCAGAAATATTCTCTCCCTCTTTGTATTCTATTTTGTTAATAGATGTTGGTGAACCTAACTATTATAATGAAGTTGTGTAGGTGGATACAAAGATTTAGTGGGAGTCTACAATGACAGAGGAAATGGACTCCTTGGTGAAAATCCAAACTTGGCATTTATGCAAGTTACCTATAGGTAAACGAGCTTTACATAACAAATGGGTTTACAGGCTGAAAGAAGAGGATGGAGGTAAGAAAAGATTTAAAGTCAGGTTAGTTGTAAAAGGATTTGCACAGAAAAAGGGCATTGATTTTGATGAGATATTTTCTCCAGTTGTTAAAATGACTTCTATTCGTACTGTTTTAAATATTGTGGCTACTAAAGATTTGCATTTAGAGAAGCTTGATGTTAAAACAACTTTTCTTCATGGTGATTTGGATGAAGAAATATAATGGTACAGCCACAAGGATTTGAGGTCAAGGGTAAGGAGAATTTGGTGTGTAGATTGCAGAAAAGTTTATATGGCTTGAAGCAAGCACCTCGGCAATGGTATATTAAATTTGACATTTTTATCAATGAGCATAGATACACTCAGTGTCATTCTGACCATTGTGTTTACTTTAAGAGGTTGGATGATGATAGCTACATTATTTTATGCTTATATGTTGATGATATGCTTGTAGCTAGGTCTAACATGAATCACATTAAAGGATTGAAATAACAATTAGCACATTCATTTTCTATGAAGGATTTTGGGGCAGCCAAAAAAATCCTTGGTATGAAAATTTGCAGAGATAGGAAAAATAGAAAATTGACTTTATCTCAAGTTGATTATATTGAGAAGGTTTTGCAACATTTCTCTATGGAGAATGCCAAAGCTGTCAGCACACCTTTGCCTGGTCATTTGAAATTGACAAAAGAGATGTGTCCAAAGACACCAGAAGAAGAGGCTAAAATGTCTAAGGTACCTTATGCTTTAGTTATAGGGAGCTTAATGTATGCTATGGTATGTACTAGGCTAGACATTGCACACACAATGGGAGTCATTAGCCAATATATGAGTCACCCTGGTATTGAGCATTGGAATGCAGTCAAATGGATTCTCAGATATTTGAGAGGTACATCTAGTAAGTGTTTACACTTTGGGGGATCTACTACCAGTGTACAAGGCTATTTTTACTTAGATTTGGCAGGAGATATAGATAGCAGGCGGAGTACTACAGGATATTTTTTTACTATTGGTGGGACAGCAATGAGTTGGATTTCTCGACTACAAAAGGTGGTTGTTTTATCCACTACAGAGGTAGAGTATGTTGCTTCTATAGAGGTAGCCAAGGAGATGATATGGCTTCAATTCTTCATGGAAGAATTGGGACATCCACAGATGGATAATTTTCTATATACGGATAGCCAAAGTTCCATTCATCTTGTGAAGAATTATGCTTTGCACTCAAAGACAAAACACATATAGTTACGGTACCATTTCATTTGGTCAGTTTTGGATGATGGGTAGTTAAAGCTAAAAAAGATACATACAAATGATAATCTAGCAGATATGTTTACAAAGGTAGTAATAAGGGAGAAGTTGAACTCATGTTCAGCTTCATTCAGTCTTCTAGACTGAACATAATAAAGGAACAACTGAGTCCAGGGTGGTTCGATCCAGTGGGAGCCTCATATGGTAGTAGTATTGCTACATGACCAGTCTCCAAGTGGGAGGTTTTTTAGTGTGGATATTGATCAGTCGCCAAGTGGGAGATTGTTAGCTTGTGGTGACTAATCAGGAAAGTACTGTACATTTTTTTGGGGCCAACATATTTTTAGCTATTTTTTTGGGACGACATGTTGTAACTCATTCTAACCTTAAAGCAGAAAAATATTGTATAATATGGCTTAGGGTTAGGGATTTCATAATGTATGGTTTTAGTACTTGCGGCAAAATTGAGCTGTAAGGGATTACAGATTGTAATCAGGTTGTAATCACTGGATAATAATAATAATAGACTTGTTTTTGGTGGACGTAGCCCAGGGATTGGGTGAACCAGGTTAAATCTTTGTGTCTTCTATTCTCTTCTATGTGGTTTATGTTTTTTCTGATATTGGTTATATTTGCATGTAATTGTTATTTGTCTTGCTAATCCTAACAACTCTTAAATTATAAATAGGTCAAGTCCTTGCATCTAGAAGACCGGTGATGGACGTCAAATTTTTAGCTTTCTTAGAAAATATGCTCTCTTGTGACTCAAAGTGGTTTGGGTATTTCTAGTGTGAAAGGTGACAGGTGTTGAGGTGATATGGAGTTGAATTTTAGTTTGAAGGCCGCAAAGCAATAAATGTCATTTTGGGGACAAATTTATGAGTAACTAAATATTATATTTTCCATTGATGACCCTTTCTTTTTGGTGATGGTAAGAGCATTACTAGGAATTGACTTCATTATATCCAATTTCAAGGATGGAACAAACACTATTATAGCTTCTATGTTTTGCACATGGGGGTTGAAGATGGATGTCTGAGCTAAAGTGAGGCACATTGTCGAGCGATATATCAAACCCAAATGGTGGGTTGGACTAGAGTGTTAGGAATGAATGTTGAATATGTCCTATGGGGGAGTATTTAGGGTCATTTTGTAGCAGTTGTATGTTGCATTCATGAATATGTTTGTCACTGATGTCAACACATCTGTTTACTAGAAAATAGCAAAGAAGTAGACAGTGTTTGTATTAGTGCACATGGAGAATTGTAGATCAAGCTATGCAAAGTTGAGGACTGATTCTATATTATGTCCTGAGATTATGTTTAAGAGTACATACAGAAATTCAATTATTCATGACAGTTATGTGTAATTTAGTGGAAACAATATTTAGACAATGTTCTTGAGAAGCAATTTGTGATAGCTGGATTATATCTCATAATCGGGATAGAATCTGGACATGCGAAGTTGAACAAAGGTTTATGAAATTTTGAAGGTGACCTAAATGAGACAGCATATTCAAAGGTCACAGGTATGAAAAACTATTTAGTTTGGAGGCCGACAGTTTTATGTGGTTATGAAATATTATGTAATGTGTAATGATTTATATTTTTGTAATGGTTAAGCCTACTTGGCAGACTCTATTTTAAATTATTTGAGTGAGGTATAAAGGAAGGATTTTTTTCCTTGATTTGATATATAAGAAAAAAGGAGAAGTGTGGAATAAAAAATGATATGATATTGTAAGAGGATATGTGAATTAAGTAGATCTAGTATTGAGATTTGGTGGAACAGTTGGTGCAGTTTTCGGCACAGTCAAAGGAGTGAATATAAGTTGTTGAGCTTAGTAATTGTTGGCAATATTATGTTTGGATAATATAGAGATCAGTTGGATAGTGAGTTCGGTGATCTTTCCCTTTAAGCTGTTTGGACAATGGGTCCTTCTGCCTTCCATAACTCTTAACCAGGTTAGAATCTTTTAACAAGGATTCAAAGTCTCCTAATAGGGAATCATATGTACTGAATGTATTTCATAAGGATCCTAATAGAGTACATCCTCTCACAAGGAATTTTCATATTACTACATCTTTTTTGGATACCATCCCCATCGGGGTTTAATCTCTAATCAAGAGGTTCCCTAGTCAACATATCTTGTGTTATTGTGTATGTTTATCTTTCTATGGTTGTTGTTTATATTGGTTACATGCTTGAAATCTAATAATGGTATTATAAGTTATTTTTATCTGATAACTGATTCACCCCCCCTCCCAGTTATCTTGGTGGACTTTACTTTCTAACAATTGGTATTAGAGTAGTGGGTCCTTGAAGGAAAATTTTAACAACTTAAGGAGATCTATGGTGACTCCTTTTAGAAAAGAAAGCCCTAAGTTTGATGGAGTTAACTATGACAACTAGAATGAAAAGATGAAGACATGTCCGCTATGTTTAGGACTAGGATATTGGTTGATCACAAAGAATGATAAGACTATCATTGAAGAAGAAAAACTTGAAGATTACATTGATAAGGAAAGAGATCTATTCATGTGTAACATACTTGCCAAAGTTGCACTTTTGTCAGCTCTTCCAGAAAATGAATACAGTCAGGTAAAAACTCTAAGGACATCTGATGAAATTTGGTTAGCTTTAAAATCTACTTTTGAAGGTGATGTGCATGCAAAGAGAATCAAATTAAAGAATTGGATATTTTTATTTCAAGATGAAAAGATGATGGAAGATTAATCTGTTAGAAGTTATACTGGTAGGATATTAGAGATTGTTGCAGGTATCAAATCTTGTGAAGGAAACAAAACTAAAGATGAAGTCATATGGAACATCTTAAAGACATTTACCCCTATGTTTAAGCACACAGCACATGTGATTGAACAAGTTATACCTTGTACTGAAAAGCTTACCAGAGAAACTCTTCTTGGAAGATTAGAAGCAGCAGAGATAAGCTTGAGATAGTCGGGAGATCTACCTAGAATTGAGACAACATTCAGTGCACTTAGTGTTCACCCTACTTTGTCAAGAAGTACAAGTATCAGTGGAGATTATGCCAGTTGTAGAAGATCTAAGACTAAAGAAGACATAAAGATTGAGGAAGGAATTTCCTTGCTTGTGAAAAGAGAACCTGAAGGTAAGAAAATCTTTAAATGTTAGACATGTCAAGAATATGGTCATTTCGCATCTAAATGCCCTAAGAGAGTGAATAAATATAAGAAGAACTTTAAACCTAGAAGGTCTAAAAAATGTTACTATGCTAATGATGAAGAATTTGAGGCTAGCATTGAGAAAATCTTAAGTGAAAGTGATAATGAAAGTGATGACATAGGATTTGTAGCAATAAAAGAAGAAAAGTCTGAAACTAAAGTTAGAGAAGAAAAAGCTTTAGTTTCTCAAGTAGAAAAGAAAACCGATTGGATCATAGATAGTGGTTGTTCACATCATATGATTGGAGATGTGAAGAAATTTATAAATTTTAACAACTATGATGGAGGAATTGTTAGAGTTGGAAACAATGCACCTTGCTTGATAAAAGGAATAGGATCTATTACTCTTGATGGAAAGACTAACACTGATGATGTTTACTTTGTGGATGGATTGAAACATTATCTTTTAAGTGTTGGACAGTTAGTTGATAAGGGATATCAAGTTTGGTTTACTGAGAAGACTTGTGTGATCAAGGATAAGAATGGTAATATAATTGGAACAAGATCAAGAACCAAAGGTAATGTATTTCATTTGAATCATGCTAAGAAGACATGTTTGATTACTAAGATTGATGACAGTTGGTTATGAAACAAAAGGTTTTGTCACATAAATTTTGATAACATTGTGAAAGTAAGTACTACATTTGCAGTAAGAGAAATTTGCCTAAGATTATGAAACCTACTAACATGATATGCAAAGAATGTGTTATGGCTAAGAAGAAAAGAAGTTCTTTTCCTAGTAAGAAGTTCACCACAACAGCAAAATTAGAAATTGTTCATACAAATTTGAGCAGTCCCACAAGGACTAGAGGATTCTATGGTGAAAGGTATTTTACGATTTTTGTTGATGACTTTACTAGAATGATGTGAATAGCATTTCTTAAAGGAAAATCCGAAGATTTGACAAGTTTAGATTGATTAAGAACAAAGTTGAGAATGAATCTGGAATGAAGATTAAATGTTTAAGGTCTGATAGAGGTGGAGAATTTACTTCTAAGGAATTTAATACTTTTTGGGAAGTGAATGGTATTAAGAGACAGTTTTCAGCTGCTAGAACACCTGAACAAAATGGTATTGCAGAAAGAAGGAACATATTAGTAACTGAAGCAACAAGAGCTATGTTATTTGAGAATGATTTGGCAAAGACATTATGGAGAGAAGCAGTGAATACAATAGTATATACAATGAATATAGTACAAATCAGAGAAGACACAAACAAGACACCTTATGAATTATGGTTTGGACATGCACCATCAATTAAGTATTTCAGAATTTTTGGAAGCAAATGTTATATTAAGAGAGATGATGGCATAAGTAAGTTTGATCCCAAAAGTGATGAAGGTATATTTATTGGTTATTCATTCAAAAGAAAAGCTTGTAGATGTTTTAATAAAATAACTAACACTATTGTTGAGAGCACAAATGTTAAAGTTGATGAGAAGTTCAAAATTCAGGAAAGAATACTTGATTATGAATCAGATGAAGAAGTTCATCCTAGAATTGATCAAGAAAATGTTGAATTGTTTTATGAAACTGATAGTGATTTGCAGAATGAGAACTACATTGAGGAAATAAGAGAAGAACTGAGATCAGAACACAGAGTTGAAGCAAGAACTAAGACAGTGACACCTAATAAGAATCTAGCAAGGAATCATCTTGTTGATCAGATTATTGGGAGCATATAAAAAGGTGTTCTAACAAGAAATAAGGTACAAGAAGAACTATGTTTAATTTCTCAAATTGAACCTAAAACAACTGAGGAAGTTTGTAAATATGACAATTAGATTCAAGCAATGAAGGAAGAACTAGATCAGATTGAGAAGAACAAGACTTGGGAATTGGTCCCTAAACCTAAAGATAAAAATGTTATAGGAACTAAATGGGTATTTAGAAACAAGATGAATGAACAAGGTGAAGATGTTGTAAGGAACAAAACAAGATTGGTATGTAAAGGATACTCATAGCAAGAAGTAATTGATTATGAAGAAACTTTTTCACCTATTGAAAGAATTGAAGTAGTAAGAATGTTTTTGGCTTGTGTAGCTTATAAAAAATTCAAAGTGTATCAGATGGATGTGAAATCAGCATTTTTGAATGGAAAATTGGAAGAAGTCTACATTGAGTAGCCTAAAGGTTTTCCTTTAACTCAAGAAGGAGACATGGTACGTAAACTAAATAAAGCTCTATATGGACTAAAGCAAGCACCTAGAAGATGGTATGCAAGATTAGACAAATATTTGATAAAATTGGGATTCACTAAAGGCACTGCAGATAGTAATTTGTATCTGAAAGAGATTGAGAATGGATTATTGATTGTAGTTATCTTTGTTGATGGTATTATCTTTGGAGGAGAAGATGAAGCTAGTGATAAATTTTCTAATGAAATGAAGACACAATTTGAAATGAGCATGATTGGTGAGATGAAATATTTTTTAGGATTACAAATAGCACAAAACAATGATGGTATTTTCTTATGTCAAAAAAAATATCTGAAAGACTTATTGTAGAGATTTGGAATGGAAAATTGTAAGCATGTTGGCACACCTATGGTAACTAGTCATAAACTATCTAGCACAAATGAAACTCATGCAGTTGAACAAAAGAAGTACAAATCAATGATTGGAGGATTGTGGTATTTAACTCATACAAGACCAGATATATCACATGTAGTGGAATTGTTGTGAGATTTCAAGTTGATCCTAAAGAGTCACATTATGCAGCAGTAAAAAGAATATTTTGGTATTTGAAAGGAATAATTAACTATGGGTTATGGTATGATAAATCAGATGACTTTACCCTATGTGCATACACAAATGCATATTGGGGAGGTAGTGTTCATGACAAAAAGAGTACAAGTGGTGGAGAATTTTTTCTTGGAGGAATTTGATTGTTAAGCAAGAAACAAAATTGTATTTCACAGAGCACAACAGAAGCAGAATATGTAGCACCAAAAAATAATTGTAATCAGATAATATGGATGAAACAAATATTGAAGGATATTGGAATCAAGTTCAATGAGCCTGTTATCTACACTGTGATAACACCAGTACAGTAAGTATGTCGAAGAACCCTGTGTTGCATTCTAAAACAAAGCATATAAAAATCAAGTATCATGTTGTAAGAGAAAAAGTTACAGAAAAAGAAGTTAGACTTGAGTATATAAGTACAAAAGAGAAAATTGAAAATATATTTACAAAGCCTTTACCTAAGGATACATTTGATTATTTGAGAGGTATGCTTGGGGTTATGCCCCAGCCTACTTTTGAGTAGTGATGCAGAAAGTCGCATCAGTCCAGTGGTATATGAGCTCTATCCGTTCTAGACTATATGTTGATACTTCCTCTATGGGGGATTATGTGGGTTTTTGAGTTGAGTCATCAAGGACTCTTGTGAATATATTTTCTGAATAGTGTCTTTTAACATTTGAGCTTGTGGATTGACATGTTGATGCTTTATTTTCATTGATGTCAATGGGGGAGAAGGATAGTAAATGAAAAACACTTGGTGATTTGATTCATGAAGAGGATTTGAAAAAGTGAATTACTAAGGAGAAGTGTACATTTCATGATTGATTGATTTGATTGATGAAGAGGATTTGAAAAGATAATGCAGAACAGTAGTGTTGCAGTTTGACATTCATGGAACTTGGATGTTTTTCATCTATGTTGCCATCAAAGCTAATGGGGGAGATTTTTAGGAATGAATGTTGAATAAGTCCTATGGGGGGTATCCAGAGTCATTCTATAGCAGTTGTATGTTGCATTCATGACTATGTTTATCATTGATGTCAACACATTGGTTTACTGGAAAATAGTAGAGAAGCAGATAGTGTTTGTATTAGCGCACATGAAGAATTACATATCAAGTTATGTGAAGTTGAGGACTGATTCTATATTATGTCTTGAGATTATGTTTAAGAGTGCATACGGAAATCCAATTATTCATGACGGTTATGTGTAATTTAGTGGAAACATTATTCAGACAGTGTTCTTGAGAAGCAGTTTGTGATAGCTGGATTATATCTCCTAATTGGAATAGAATCTAGACATGCAAATTTGAACAAAGGTTTATGACATTTCAGAGGTGACCTCCAGATGAGATAGCATAGTCAGAGGTTGCACATGTGAAGAATTATTTAGTTTGGAAGCCAACAGTTTTATGTGGTTATGAAATATTATGTAATGTGTAATGATTTATATTTTTGTAATGGTTAAGCCTAGTTGGCCGACTCTATTGTAAATTATTTGAGTGAGGTAAAAAGGAAGGATTATTTTCCTTTATTTGATATATAAGAAAAAAAAGAAGTGTGGAATGAAAAATGATATGATATTGTAAGAAGATATGCAAATTAAGTAGATCCGGTATTGAGATCTGGTGGAACAATTGGTGTGGTTTTTGGCACAATCAAAGGAGTGAAGATAAGTTGTTGAGATCAGTAATTATTGGTATTATTCTATTTGGATAATACAAAGATCAGTTGGATAGTGAGTTCGGTGATCTTTCCCTTGAAGTTGTTTGGACAGTGGGTCCTTCTGCCTTCCATAACTCTTAACCAGGTTAGAATATTTTAACAAGGATTCAAAGTCTCCTAATAGGGACTAATATATACTAAATGTATTTCATAAGGCTCCTAATAGATTCCATCCTCTCACAAAGAATTTTCATATTAGTACATCTTTTGTGGGTACCATCCCCACTGGGGTTTACTCTCTGATCAAGAGGTTCCCTAGTCAACATATCTTGTGTTATTGTGTATGTTTATCTTTCTATGGTTGTTGTTTATATTGGTTACATAATTAAAATCTGATAATGGTATTATAAGTCTTTTTTATCTGATAAATGATTCACCCCCTCCCCTCCCCTCAGTTATCTTGGTGGACTTTACTTTCTAACATAGAGGAGGTTCTAAATTTGGTGAAGTTGGGGTGAGCTTTGTGGCTACCAAGGGAGATTGAATTGGTGTCCTTGAATATCCTCACCATGTCCACCTTTTGTTTCTTTGGGGTGCATTGGAAAATAAGGATTGGCAACATGTGGAGGCAAAGAAATATTGGACAATAATCAAGGATTATACCATTCCAACCGTTAGGATTTATAGGGAGCAGATGGATAAATGCCTCCTTAAGTTGAAGCTCACAAACATTTGGAGGTAGATACGTATGTTGGATTGTTATTATGGTCATGGTCAGAGGGGTAGCAAATGTGGTTGGCACCAGGGTTATGGTAGTGAAAGGGGTAGCCCTTAAGGGCGATGGTAGTGGTGGTTGGGCTCTGTGGTGGCTCATTGTTGCTCATTCTAACTTTTTTGAACAATTTTATAGAATTTTGTAGCTTTGTATAGTATATGTTGGTTTTATTATTTTGAAGCATAGTATAGTATGCTTTGTATGCAGAGGGACGATGAGGGCTAGGGTTTGTTTTGAAATATTTTGGAAACTCATGTGGATGGATAGTTTTTAAGATGTGGGGGTGGTTTCTCTAATACTGTATGTTATGAACGTCTTATTATTAAAAAAAATGTACTGACCAAAAAAAAGAAAGGTATATGAGTTATTTGTGTTGTTGCAAAGAAATTTTTAATATGATTTCTTGTAAACTTTGTATTACAACTTTAGAAGTTAAAATAGGATTAGTTTCTAAGAGATAAGGAGAAATTAAAAGACTTTGTGTTGTGATTATGTTGGTCCCGATCGGTTTTGAGAGGGGGGGGGGGGTGAATCAACACCCACTAAAACTTAAAAATAATCTGATATAAGCTAACTATTACTGCAAGCAAAATAGATCATGTAAAATAAATAACTATCAAAAGATCATAGAAGTAATAAACACCAGATGTATCATGAGGAAACCCAAAGTAGGAGAAAACCATGGTGTGAGTAGAACTCACAAATTTTGCACTTTTCTGAAGTGCGCCCTATTAAAGCATTAAAAATGCAATGTTAGATGCAACCCGGTTAAGGGATTTAGGAAATAAGGCATGTAAAGCCTGCCTTGTTAGAGGAATTTAGAACATCTACTAGATGTCACCCGGTTAGGGATTTAATACAATGGACATGTTAATGTCCACCCAAATACTAGGATTTTACTATTGCAATTGTCAGAGAGTAATAGAGGGTTTGATCTTTTTCATATGGCTTTGCTGAGCCTGATAAGATCGATGTTTCATCCACTGAGAGTCATCACTGGGCACCACAGGTATGCTCTCATCAGGTTGGTGTGCTTTCTTGCACACTCTTCTCTTCTTCTTCTTCTTCTCTTCTCATTTTCTTCTCCTTTTTCCTTACCGTAGATTTGTTTAGCATACAGGTTCACTCTTTCTCTTTGGCAAAATGAAGGCAAATGATATTATTCATTGGCTGAAGAATAAATAGACTTCCTTTTCCTTTCATGTTTTTTGTATGTGTCGGTATCCATGAAGATCTCCTTTGGATCTATCATCCAGTCAAGTCTCAGTTATGAGAGGAAACAAGAGATCTGCCATGCAGTCGTGTTTCTATTTTGTAAAGGAAACATCAGATGTGTGTCATATAATTTCCTTTACATGGGATTCTGCCATGTTTTAATGCCTTAAATCTTGGCATTAAATCCTTCAAATGCACCTTGCACCGATCTATTTTGTAACGCAAAATCTTGTGTGATTTGTGCAACAAAACTCGGTAGAAAAGTCACTTAAGTGTTTGTCAACTATGACTTTCACTGATTCACTAGTCTTAATGATATCACATCGATCAAAGATGATTGGTTTACACCCTTCCTTAAGTAGTGTATAGGTATTTGTCTTCACCTGTCACTTTTTTTCTCTTTCTATACTAGTTTTGTTCCAGTCATATACTTACTAGTCACTGCTTCGATTAGTGACTTCACCGATCACAGTACTTCACTACACAGGTCACTACTCTGAGTAATAAGTTTACCTCTTCTCAATATGTGTCACCAGTCAATTGTTTACTATTATTGTCACATGTTCCCTATTTGGACAATGTTAGTTAATGACATCAACGACAACACCACTTAACTATTTACCAATTGCATCCTTACCAGTTAGTGCCAACATATTCTACTTATTCAAATGACTTAAAAAGTGCATCATATCAACAAACTTTGAGATGTTTTATGTTGTATACTATTATTAAATCATTTTGGAAAAATGTAGAAGACTTTGGGCTTGTATAATTTTTTTGTTAAGATAGGATAATTGGTACATTGTTGATTTCTCTTACATTTGATCAAAGGTATATTGGTATTATTGTTGCAATTAGTACTTTTTAGGGAAAGTATTGTGTAAGGAGTTTACTAAAGTTTTTGTATCATTCTTGAAAAAAGAAAAAGTGATCTATTGTTTCATCCAATTTTAGTGTCTATCTAGTTAAGTACTTTTTGAGTAAAACAGTAGTAAGAAGAGCACCTTCCCTATTGTTGAGGATAGATTTTATCTCAAGTACATTGTATCTAAATACTACATTTTGTAAGTCGTGTTTATGAAAGCTTACAAAATATTAGCCAACATCAATAATATGACATTGGAAGGACACAATTCAAATTAAGAACCACGATTGATAATTATGAAGATAACGCACGATACTTATTGATTGATATCCAAGATTAATATGAACTCAGTAATTAAGTAATGTGATTTGTATCAAAATACAACTCATTAAGAGTGATATATGTGATTACATCTGTAATCATTTCTAATTAGTAATTATAACATAAACGAAGGGACATTTCCCTTAATGATGAAACCCTGCCATGAGAACTTCAACCCTTTGTCTAAATCCTTCTGCAAAATGCCAACTTGGGTTAGACTCTCCTACCTCCCACTTCATCTATGGGTGGACTCGCTCCTAGAGGAAGTGGGTGAGGCTCTGGGTGATTTTCTTATGGTGGAAGTGGACTCTTCGGATATTGTCCATTCCACCTATGCCCACATTTTGGTTGATATTGGTGCTTCTAAGGGTCTTCCAGTGGAGATTAAACTCACAACTCCAAAGGGTTCCTAGATTCAACCTTTGGCTATGAAGGAATTCCCTTCAGATGTAGAAGATGATTCAAGACTAGACATGTTTCTAAATGTGTTTTAGAGAAAGTTAAACTAAAAAAGGCCTCTTCATGGTAGAAAGGTGCATATTACCATTATTACAAAGTTTTTAGGTCTTCTTCTCAGATGGTTGGGCATGATCATTCCACTAGTGCTATGGTGTCAGTTGTGGGTTCTGCTTCTTTGGTTCCTAGGCACGTTTTAGATTCATCTTTTATGGACATTGTCAACGGTGTTGTCCCTAACATTGTTGTTTCATATGGTGTTCATGTTTTGTCTCAGTCAAAGCTAGTTATTGGTTCTGATTTGATACCTAATTATTATGTTGGATCTATCCTTGTTGTTGGTTTTGATAAGGTCATTGTGGTTTTGTCTCTGTTCCTGCTTCAAGTGATGTGTCTGGCCCTAGATCTGTTGGTTCTACTAGCTCTACTAGTTCTTCACTTTGCACCGACCTTTCCTTGGGGGTTGGTTTTTCTGCGTTGGATTTGATAGTTTGGTAGATTGAGGCTGCTAAGGTTGAAGAAGGTGGGATTATGGTCAAAGGTAAACATTCTAAGAGGTCTTCTCCTCCTTTTGATATGACCCTTTGATTCCATAAGAAGGGATCCAAAGGGAAATCCTAATGTTCGACAATTGGTCCTGGTTGGCGAACCCTATTGTTTTTTTTCCCCTTCGAGCAGTTGGAACTTTGTATACCTACTCTTTCTAGACTGCAGGTTTTTGAGGTATTGGTTGTGTTGGGTTTCCTATTGGGTTTTCATGGTCTTTTTTGTCATGCATCCCTTTGTTTTGGTGGGGGGGAGGTCTCTAGTTTTGCTCCCCTTTTTCTTGGCCTTGCTCTGCCTCGTCTCCATTCTGATTCATTTTGTGGCTATTTTTGAATATCTTTAGTTGTGGATTTTAGATCCCTCCTTAAACCTACCTTGTGTAGGGTTTTGGGGCCCCTTCAAAACCTATTTTCACTTAATCAAAAAAATAAATGAAGAGACATTAATTAAATGATAATTGGTTCTTACAAACTTTATCAGAGGATGTGGTTGAAAAAAGGACAAGTTGCATTAGGAAGAGTTACAACACAAGATCACGCACCATGAGGAATCTATTAAAGAAAATTGGAATATCTTTCCACTCATGGAATAAGGGATTATAAAAATATTTTTACTACTAGTGATCACCAAAGGATGAATAAAGAAATAATTATTTATATTTGGTATTAAAAAGGAATACATATCATCTATGCTCATCAGAAGAGAATATATATTATATGGCTAACAACATACTAATATGTTGTATATTATCTATGAATTAATACTGATTTACAAAACACTATATCTGAATTCTATTAAAGATAATGACCCGTGTGTGTGTGTGTGTGTGTGTGTGTGTTCCTTATTCAGTAACTAATTATGTTAAGAGGATAGGTTGGTTTGTGTAGGGAGAGGTAGAATAATTTAGTCACATGACGGGAAGGTCCCAAGATAGGTAAGAACCTTGAGGGAGTTCACTTGTAGACTATTTCACACACCCAAGCATAGTAATTCCATCAACTTCCTTAGGGTTGATGATTAGGAGAGAAATAATAAGGAATTAGGGTTTAAGTATGTATTATGAATCAACAATTGTTCCTTAATCTAATTTAAATGCATATGGATGAATGTTAATCATTGAGAACATTATAGAGACTATGTTAAATTTCCATTCCCAAGCATAATTTACAAACCCTAGTTGGGAAATTTGGGGTAAATTAAGGAAAGTCCTAGTTGGGGACATTAAAAATGGTATGAGAGTTTAGATCTTGTCATCCTGTAGGGTAATGAATCATATTAGTAGATAAGAAAGAATCCAACAATACGTGTATTATGTGTATGCTTTGTGTCTTCACACATTCATATATGCATTTTGTATCTTCAAATGTATGTTTCATGTGTGGTTCTATTTTTTGTTAATTTGGAACAATAGAATAACTAAAAATTAACCAAAAGATATGAATCGAAGACATTATATTGTGCAAATTTTGGTTTTTGCAAAATTAAATTGACACCAAATGTTATGAGATGGCACATATCCTTTCTCTAAAAGATGGGAGGAAACTAGTCTTATGTTAAGTACTACTAAGTTCTACTATCAAACTATAATTCACATTCGAAATAAGAGAGAAGGCATAAATGATAATGTCGGAGTAGTACAGCGAAAGGTGGATTGTGAATAGGTCCCTATGATCAATCACTCATTGCTTGAGGACAAATAATTTTATGAATGGAAGGATTATCATGTCTCCTATTTGATACCCTAATTGTGTTATTCCAATCCCTTTCACATCATGACAACAAAGTCAAATTTTGTGAAGTATCTAAAAGAAACAAAATGCAAAATGTATCTTATTGACTGATTTACAATAATCAACCTTACGAAGGAAAGATGTAAGTGATTCAATGATCAACCTTTGAATCAACCCCATAAGTGCGATGAAGGAGGCATCAAGTCTATGATTAATAATTGACGCATCATGGTCAATACGTAACCATTAGAACACCAATCTATTGTGTCGCGTTAATACGTAACAATTATATATGACCGTCTGGTAGATATGCAGCTCAGGTGAACATTGAATCCACAGGCTTAACGGGAGCCTCGCGGTCACATGGTGCGGAATTGGGAAAGTGATCAATGTTGGTGAACCTCAAAAAATGGAATGCTACCTGATACATTACTGTGAAAAATACTTCTAGAGCTATTTATAAATTTATGCAGTAAAACATGTAGATAAATTTTGTAAAGAGGATTTCCTCATCTTCAAAGCTGGGTATTAGCAATGTTTCTGTCAGTTTTTTTTGTGGTGTGCGTAATGCTTCTATCAAATTTTGGTATGAGTAATGCCTGGTGTCTGAGAGTAAACATGTGGTTTAAATCATGGGAAGTTAATGTCATTGAAGCTATTCTGGCATGGTACAACAAGTTGCTTATCATTTGCAGAATGGTACCACTGTTATTTACAGTTTTAATGTAAAACTTTTATGATTTCACTTTGAATTTTCGCTTCTTACTGTTATTCTTGAATGATAGAGTCATTTCTTAATCTTTTATTGTTTGAATACAGTCGTTTTCCTGGAGTGAAATTCTCAAGTAGATGTTTACAGTTTTAAAAAACCTTAATTCATTATTTCACTCTGCTTCTTTGTTGTGTTTCATATCATACACTGAATTGTTGTTTGTAAACATATAAATAATGTTGATGTTTAAGAAAAGCTTAATTTATGGTCTCACTTTGAATTTGTGCTTTGTTGTGTTTGAATTTATCCTTTATAGTAGTTATTTTTAACATCTAAAGACTTATGTTCCTATGGCAGAAAATGCTAATTTTGCTATTATTTGTAGTTTTAAAAAGCTAAATTCATGATTTCACTTCATGTTTATGATTTTTTTGTGTTATTCTGGATAGAGACATTATGGGTTTTTTTCTTAATTTCAAAATTTATTTAATACTAAAGTAGAAGAGTTGAACACATTTAATTAGTCAATATATACAATCCACTTAAAAATGTAAAAATTAATAGAAAATCAAATAAATGTTAAAACCAAATTGTAATCCTAATTGTCAATGTCCAAATTGTAAATAATAAACCATAATCTTAAATGGTAAATAATAAACCATAATCCTAAATTGTAAACCCTAATAGTAAATGCTAAACTCTAATAATAAATGTTTAAACCCTAATCCTAATCATACATGCAAAACCCTAATCCTAAACTGAATCATAAATGCAAACATCTATGATTAGGGTTTAGCATTTTCTATTACGGTCTATCATTTAGGATTATAGTTTGAAGGATGATTTAGGATTTACAATTTATAAATTAAGATCAACATTGAACATTTAGGATTAGGCACTAGTACATTTGACCTTATTTTTCTACCAAAATTTTCAACCATCAAATAAAAAAGTTTAGGTTGGTCGGATTATAGAAGGAAAACTTTCATTTTTTTTAAATCCATGCCTGTGTTTGTCAAAATTTCGACCAATACCGTGTAGGTCGAAATTTCGACCAACACGGGCATAACTTTTTTTTTAAAATGATTTCATATCTCATTTCATTATTAGATCAAGCTTGTAGTGCGCAAAAGAGGACCGCCTGTGAGGGTTGTGCCATTGTTATTTCGTGTAAAAGGAGGACCGCCTGCGAGGGTTGCCATTGTTATTTGGTGTAAAAGGAGGACTGCCTATGAGGGTTGATGCCACTGTTATTTGGTGTAAAAGGAGGACTGCCTGCGAGGGTTTCCACTGTTATTCGGTGTAAAAGGAGGATCGCCTATGAGGGTTGACACTGTTATTTGGTGTAAAAGGAGGACTGCCTGCGAGGTTTGCCACTGTTATTTGGTGTAAAAGGAGGACCGCTTGCGAGGGTTAATGCCACTGTTATTTTGGTGTAAAAGGAGGACCGCCTACGAGGGTTAATGCCACTATTATTTCGGTGTAAAAGGAGGACCGCATGTGAGGGTTGCCACTGTTATTTGGTGTAAAAAGAGGACCTCCTGTAAGGATTTCCTTACATTAACTGTTGGTGTAATTAAGTATTTACTAATTACACTCTACTTAAGTTTACTTAGGATAATGCATTTGCATATTAGTTGTCTTTAAGACACCTAGGAGTTTGCATTTCTTTTTAGCACATGGTTAGGAGAATCTCCACTTTAGGTGTGATAGTTGTCATCACATACCTCTTTGTATGTGAGATCCACCTTTAGTGCTCTTATCACATTATCATCCTCTCATTGTTGCACATGTTTCTCATACTTTCATGTACAATGGAGGATGATCCACCTTTGGTGGACATGTGATTCCACCTTCTGTGGGTGATATCTTATCATCTCCTTATCATGTAGTCTTATTGCATTGCCTATATATTTAGGCACTCTTACATTGTATGTAATCAATTTATTCAATCTATTATTTATTATTTGATCATTTGATCATATCATATTTTATCTCTCTTGTGCTATCTCTTGAGCTTCTAGATCTTGGTTTCTATTCTTTGCCTTAGGCAAATTTTTACATGGTATCAGAGCCAAAGGAGTCTTCATTGCATAGCCATTGGAGAGCGATTGATTGCTTCAACTTTTAGAGGGCCGCGAACCAAATTTGAGATCAGTATTTTGTGGGAGTGTTTTGAGCAAAATCGGACCTCACCATTGCATCTGAGTGGTTGTTTCCATAAATTTTGACTATAAATTTGCCTACTTTGGGCAAAAATCAAATCTGAGGCAAAAAAAAATTTCAAATCGGACCTTTAAGACCTGATCTGCAAATTGGGTAATTATTTTGGCAATTTTTATTACAAATCTGAAAATTATTTCTATTTCAGTCATTTATTTTCTTCTCAGATCTGCATTATTGTCAATTTTCCGATTCTTGAATCCGGATCTGTAATTTTGTTAGTTTTTTAAATCTGGTCTACGGATATATTTTTTGCAAAAATTTGGCCTATTAGGCCTATTGTATTGGACAGAGATACAGGTCTAATTGAAATCAACACAAGTACAGAACCAAATTGGGCTTCACCGTAGCACAAGGTGACGTGATTCAAGCAACAACCAAGCTTCAACAACGAGCCCAAGCTTGTTTCATCTTAGTGTCGGGCACTGTGGTTTTTAAAAGTTTGAATTCACCAAATGCGGTGAATGTGGGATAAAGATCCCACATCCCCCACCACCACACCCACCGCTCAGGTCAAACCAACGTTGCACCACCCAAGGGCCTCCCTCCACCTGGCCACCGCTTTTCTGCCCAACCACCTCTACCCGGTAGCGCGCCCAGCACACAACCGCCCGAGCAGCACTCTGCAAACCTCCCACGGTTGGCAAAAACACCTCTGCTCGGCGCCCACCGCTCACCCACGCCAAGCGCCTGCGCCCACCTCCGTTGCAACCTCCGCAGCCCTCTGTCGTCACTCTATCCTGCACTCAGCTAAACCCAGACAACTCCACCATGGCCAAGACCTCCGCCGACGCTCAGCTCCACAACACTCGAGACTCCCACTGCGGATCTCCATCAAACCCCTACTCCCAAATGCAAGCTCAGCCCACCATCGGTGGTGATCTCCTCCACGGGCTCCTCCATCCTTGACTGCCATGCGGGCAGACATGCCAGCAGTCGTACATGCCACATCAACCAGCCCTAGCCAATCAATGACAAACACACGGCGGCCTGGTGAAAATCAGTAATTTAAAAAAAAAAAAATTCAAACTTTCGATATTTTTACTATCTTAAAATTGATGCCCGTCTGGACGTCAATAGGGCATTTTTTCTTTGGCGATGACGGTCTCCAAGATGTCAAATTTATCCTAGTGATTGCATTAGCGGTTCATGATGTTAACTTTGATGGTCGTTTGAACATCAAAACTGGGCAATTTTACACTATCACAATAGCCATTTAACCATCAAATTTAAGACAGTAAATTTGGTGACTCAGCAGGTTTCAAAAATTTCCAGCCCTCACCATTTGCAGTTTGGATTGGGCAGTCCAACTTTGGGAAGCCATAACTTGGTCATCCAGACTCCAAATTGAGTGCAATCTTTTTTTTTTTTTGGCTAAAATTTTCTAAAATTTTCAATGGTGGTGTTCTTTTCTGGTTTTGGATCACGGATTTTGCAGAAATTGCAGTTTTTGGTGACTGTACATGTCTGATCCCTATTTTTGCAACTTCAGAGGCTTCGTACGGACTCATACGGACACATTTTCAGGTGCAATTTTTTTTGAAAGTGCATGATTTTTCATCTACTTTTTAGATCTGGTATCAGTTTGGAGAAATATTGTGTAGACATAGTACTTTTTGAATATGGTCTATTTTGGCCTATTGTGGCACTTGTAATTGATCAGATCCTTAAGGGATCTTCTGTCCTATCTTCTTGAGTCTATTGTAGCTTCATATTTTCAATTGTAAACATCAAAATTAGAAGTCCACTTTGATCCATTTTGTCAAGTGGCAATTGTACACACACTAGCTATAAATGCCAAAATCATCATTTTTTTTTTGGGGGGGGGGTTCTTTTGTTGAGTGAATTAGGGGGGTGTCTTGTGTGTTGGTGTCTCTCCTTCTTGTGCTCTTTTCATTTCTGCATCATGGGTTCTATTGCAAAATTAACTTCACATAACTATGCTACATGGAAAGATAATGTATGGAGCAAGTTAATGGTTCAAGGTTTAAATCCTTATGTGGATGGTACAATTAGAAAACCCACTGATGATGATACTGTTGCAATAACTAAATGGTCATCCAAAAATGATAAAGCTTTAGGAGTCTTGAGAGAGAATATTTCTGCAGCTGTCATGTATCACATCAAAACCATAAATAATGTTAAAGAAGCTTGGGATAACCTTGCAGAGTTGTTTGGTCAAGTAGATGAAGAAATGGGATTCACAATTAAGACTGATCTCCTCAAATTAGAGCCCAAGAACTTTGACACAATCCAAGATTATCTCAACAAAGTCAATGACTATAGGGCACAACTTGATGATTGTGGTAATCCCATAAAGGATGCGAAGTTGGTTAGTCACTTGTTGAAACATCTTCCTCCTAAATATGGAGCTTTTGTTTCAAGTTACAATACTCACAAGTTGACCATGGGTAGTGCCTTCATTAAGCCTTCATTTGAGTCATTTTCAAAAATGTTGGTCTTAGAACAAGAAGAGTTGATAAGTATGGGGATTCTCAAGTCTTCAACTTCCAAGGCATTGGTGGCTAATCATGAGAGTCAAGGCAATCAAAGTCAAAAGAAGGAGAAGAATTGGAAGTCTAAGTCTCAACAAGAAGGCACAACATCAACTTCCACACAACATGACACTTCTACATCACCTTCAAAGGGTGAATCTTCAAAGAAGGAGAAGTGGTTTTGTGCATATTGCAAAAAGGATGGACATGAAGAACACTTTTTTTATAAGAAGGACATTG
This sequence comes from Chamaecyparis obtusa, assembly GCA_027943335.1. Lineage (NCBI taxonomy): Eukaryota > Viridiplantae > Streptophyta > Pinopsida > Cupressales > Cupressaceae > Chamaecyparis > Chamaecyparis obtusa. The sequence continues at coordinate 136,336 of BSBK01003945.1, read as the reverse complement.
ATGAATTGAAGAATCTTCTTGCCAAAAACAACATCAATTTGCCTTCCAAGATGTTTACCTCAACCTCTTCTTCACCAAATTCAGAAAAAGATAAAGGAAAGGGTCACGCATTTGTCACCCAAAAAGGACAAGCTTTATATGCTTCTTCAAATCCTAATTCAGGTAGATGGCTTCTAGATTCAGGGGCTTCTCATCATATGGCTTCTTCACAGTCCATGTTTTCATCATTTGAGCCTTGTAAAGGTCCACCTATTTTGATGGGAAATCACACTTACATGAATGTGATTGGGAAAGGAAGTATTGATGTTAGGGAGGGACACTTCAATGATGTGTCATGTGTTCCACACTTGACCAATAACCTTCTTTCTATCTATCAAATCACAAATGGTGCTACAAAGAAGACTCTGGAATTTACACCTGATTCAGTTTTCATCAAGGACTTGGAGAGTGGAGTAGTTATTGCTACTAGGATAGTGGATCACTCTTCTCGATTGTACTCCTTTGCAGATTTTGTTCCTCTTGATGATAGTGATTCTTCAGACAATGAGTCTTTAGCATATGAGGTTTATAGTGATGATTCAGATTTTGAGGAGAGTTTTGGCTACTTGAACTTGGGTATTCTCACTCATGATCAAGCTCTTGAGCCTTCCATTTCATCTCGTCCTATTGAGACTACTTCTACTCTTACTCCTAATGATGCTTGCATTCACACAGCCATGGATTCAAGTGCTTCAGTGTAGCAAGATATTCATTGTCTTCCAGATTGGGTTCCATGGGATGACTACTTGACAGACATTGCAAGTTTGTTTGCGGAGTCCTATACTTCAGATTTGGGAGACTTCATTGATGATATTCATCTTCTCTTTGGTGAAGATGATCCTTCTTCAGTTGTTGCGAGGGAGCATGCTGACCCTCACATTCATTCTCTACTTGATCATTCTTTCGAGGGTGACATGATTGTGGATACTTTGATACAGCATTTGGAGGAGGTCACTTTCTCTTCAGAGGAGATACTTGGGTCTTTGGTACATGTTCTACAATCATCCTCAGTTGATCCAGATTTATCTTTTTCAGTGGAGTGGCTTAGTACACATGATTTGAAGGAGGCACCTTTCAGCTTTGACATGGGGACACTTGAGCAGGTTTCAGAGACTCCATCCTTTTTGAGGTTTCTTCTTATAGATTGGGGAGGAGGCTTCACCTATACACCTTTGGTCTTGTTTCTTCCTAAGGGGAGGAATGTTGTTCTACACTCATGGAGTAGTTGTAATTAAGTATTTACTAATTACACTCTACTTAAGTTTACTTAGGATAATGCATTTGCATATTAGTTGTCTTTAAGACACCTAGGAGTTTGCATTTTTTTTTAGCACATGGTTAGGAGAATCTCCACTTTAGGTGTGATAGTTGTCATCACATACCTCTTTGTGTGTGAGATCCACCTTTAGTGCTCTTATCACATTATCATCCTCTCATTGTTGCACATGTTTCTCATACTTTCATGTACAATGGAGGATGATCCACCTTTGGTGGACATGTGATTCCACCTTCTGTGGGTGATATCTTATCATCTCCTTATCATGTAGTCTTATTGCATTGCCTATATATTTAGGCACTCTTACATTGTATGTAATCAATTTATTCAATCTATTATTCATTATTTGATCATTTGATCATATCATATTTTGTCTCTCTTGTGCTATCTCTTGAGCTTCTAGATCTTGGTTTCTAATCTTTGCCTTAGGCAAATTCTTACATTAACCTACGGTATGATCGATTTTTTTAAAACATATTTGTTTGATTGAATGTGATCTTGGCTAGGTTAGAACCGATATTATGGTTGTGAGTTGTAGGAGAAGGTGATTTCTACAAAGCCCTAGGCTATAGATGTTTTATCTAAGAATGTGTAGTATTTATCATTCATTTTATTTTATAGAAGTAATATTTATTATATAAAAATTCTTTCAAAAACACATTAACAAAGAGAGAATCGGTGTATTATTCAGCAATCAACATACAAGACTATTGCAATCATAAAAACACTATGCCCTTCAACTCAAACACTTGCTCATGCTATACTTATGCCACGAAATTCCATGGAACACTCCATGTCTATGTCGTTGTAAGTGAGGGTACACTCATGCTATGTGACTCTCAAATCAATCCAAACAAACAATATTGTTTCCAAATACTTTGTTGGTTCCTACTAAACATGAACCAAATAAGATTTACATTTGAATCCACACCCTAAGTGCCCAGAATGAAAAGATTTAAATACTTCAAGGAATCACAGTGACTGGTTAACGCATGTGACAATCCTCCAAAGCATTTAATGAGTGAATATGAATGTTTGAAAACTATTCCTTATTGCATAATGAAAAGGAAAAACCAAAACAAGACTTTGACACCTTTAAGATCACTGATTTCAATTAGAAAAAGTCATCTTTTATTTGATTTCCTATTTCATTCGTATGCTAGGCTTCTCTGTCGTACTAGCAGGGTACAGTCAGTTTAATAATAGTTTGACATAAAATATATGAAGGCTACTTAGTTTATCTTATGGATAGAGATAATTTAATTTTAACTTTGGTTGTATTAAAGGAACTCTGTTGACTTTATTTTATAGTTGTTTAACATGAGAGTTTATAGATTAATAGGATTTCACACTTTTATGGGAACATATCATTCAAGTGAACATTAATTCCCATCTATATCTAATGAGATGAACATAACTCATGTACCTCATGCTGGTGTGCTTAGATACCTTGTATACACTATTTTGCATTAGACTAGACATTATCCAAATAGTGAGTATTTATATAAAGTGCTATAACACACAGGCGGTCCTCCTTTTACACCAATTAATAACAGTGACAACCCTCACAAGTGGTTGGATAATGTCTAGTCTAATCCAAGCACACTAGCATGAGGTACATGAGTTATAAACTCTCATGTTAAACAACTACAAAATAAATTCAACATAGTTCCTTTAACACAACCTAAGTTAAAATTAAGAATTTTGGTGAAGTCAAGGAAGTAAGTGTGAGATCAAAATCAGTCAAGTCCCTAAATTTAAGTCCAAGTTTAAAAGGGAGGGCTTCTAAAGGCATGAAAATGACTAAGTATGGGATGATGAAGTAAAGGTAAATTCCGAAGGGAAAAATTTTCCCTCTTCTTGGGATTTTTATCCCAACCACCCATTCATTTCTACCCAAGTGTAGGACTGCAGCAAACAAGGCATGAATGAGGACCTAGCACAAGAGTGTGCTACTTGTTGTTAAGAGAACACATTCAAATCAAAATGAATCCAAACTAAATGAGAATTGGATCAAATTCTCTATCAAATATATTGTACAAAACATTGTAATGTACTAAGCTCTATGAAGAAAAAGTATCCCAAGCTCTGAGATAAATTTGCACCTTACACTTTGGAAATGAATTTATATCCTATGTGTATAACATGAGAGTTTGTAGATTAATAGGAGTTCACATTTTTATGGGAACGTATCATTCAATTGAGCATTAATGCCCATCTATATCTAGTGAGATGGACATAACTCATGTACCTCATGCTAGTGTGCTTGGATACCTTGTATACATTATTTTGCATTAGACTAGACATTATCCAAATAGTGAGTATTTATTGAGAAACTTTTATGGCTAATCTTAGTCAAATCTTCCTTCATGCTAGCAGTCTATAGAATTAGACCTTTATTAAGAATTCATCATATCAGATAAACTATGTTTAAGAATTGTTGGGACTGGTCCTTTGGAGTGTATTAAACAGAATAGAATTTTCACCATATTATTATCATTCTATTTCTTTGTTGTAAACATGTCATTGGTTCAGTTTTGTAATTTTATTTTTTGTTAAATGCATTTAAAATAAAGGTCTAATTCTATAGAATGCTGATGCAAAGCCCTCTACTATCACCTTAAATAGGCCAACTCAACTTGAGGATTCAACAAGAAAATTGGAATCAACTCAAGGAATCAGTCCTACTCAAAGATCAAATAGAGTTCTCTGACTTTGTAAGTCACTCCCACAACCATTCCACACAAGTTCACCTTCCCACTTCCTTTTTCCAATCTCTCATTGCACCAACTTCATTCTAGGCCACCTAGTGCCTCCACCATACCAAAACTCCAACTAGACCTCTCACCTTGATCCCAACACCATAGATCATATTATTATGGTATATTTACTATCTTCCAACTTCCCATTCACTCCAATCAATGCAACTTCTACCATTCCTCTTCTATAGCCTTTCTAGGCCTGCTTAGTAGCCCTTCACACCCTGAAATCAGCAAATCATTCACAAACTTCCCAAATAACCCAAAAATGTTTTTACATTTTCTAGTACCATTTTCAGAGTTACTAAATTTATCTCACTCTTAGTCCTTCATCATTTGACTGGTGAATATTTCCTTCACCCTCTAACTCTCCAACTAGGCCTAATTAGCCCTCCCTCAACAAAGCAACTCTTATCCCCACTTGCCTCTAGGTCTCCATGACCCTAAACATCCTTATAGTATGATTACAAATCACTAATTTTCAAATTAGTATGATTCCACCTACTCATCTACTTGCCCATTCACCAAACCCTCACTTTTTGGGATAGAAACCAAGGGTTTTAGAGAAATCATTCTTCCCTGCAACACACAATCTCAACACTGGTTCTAACACCTTCTAATACATCCCCAAGGACCATTTCAACCATCATCTACCCTCTCCATTCATCAGGTATCTCCCAGCCATGACTGGTGTTGAATCAATTACTAGTTCATACAGCAAACTTCAACAATCAGTGACTTTTCAATGCCATCACTCCATTTCCCTACATAAGAACTCTTCATTACAATAATATATTACATTATTAAACCTCTCCCACCAAATTATAGTCACCACATAAGTGGTAGAGTCACTAGATTATGTTGGTTACAAACCCAACGTTGACTGTGCCTACAATGCCAATCTTGTTCCTGGACACCAGTCAAGTTCTTGACTTTAATAATAATAAAATAATATAATGACTGCAGAACCATGTAAATATAATGTAAGGAAATGTTCCTAGGACATAATCCAACAAAAACCACGTTCAATCAATCATATAGTTTCACTGTTGTGTTGATTGTTCCACGACAGTGTATAGGTTTTTGAGAATGGTATTGTCTTTATTGATTAAAAGACCTTTTCCATTTGTTCCTTGATACATCAATTCAACCACACCCACTCCACTTCACATGGATGTCTTTGAAATAGACTCCTAACTCTAATAAACTGACTATAACTACTAACTAACTTCTAACTGCCTAATACCAGTCACCAAACTGACTGTATTAACAATCTAAACAAGAAATTTGTTGTCAAGTTGACAACAAAAGTTGTCAACTCAACAACACATCATCCAAAGCCCATCTAAATACTTCTAAAAGGTTTAATGACAACCTTTAAAACTAACTAATCATATAACCCTTACTACTAACCCCCAACTAAGCCTTTTTAGGCTCATATTGCCAATATAGGCACATTACAATGTTTTGCACTTCAAGTGCTCTTGACAACATTTAGAGGCTTTAATAGCCTTATTACATCTTTTAAAACCATTATTGGTCATTTTCCCAATCCCCTAACCTAGTATCAATCTATAATCTATTCCTAGTGACACCTAGGTACCTTTTAGGCTTATCATTGCCATTAAGGTTTACATTCAAAATTTGATTACAATAAGATCAATATATGATCAAAAAAATATCATATGACCATGAATATTCTTCTTACATGATTTAATGACCTTTGAAGGCCATTTGGTTTCAACTACACCTAAGGATCCATCAGTGACCCTGGTGCTCTTCATGACTCCTGCCTTTGACCTTGGTGCTCCTGCACCAACTGCTAGCACGAAGGAAGATTTGACATAAAATATATAAAGGCTACTTAGTTTATCTTATGCATAGAGATAATTTAATTTTAACTTTGGTTGTGTTAAAGGAACTATGTTGACTTTATTTTGTAGTTGTTTAACATGAGATTTTGTATATTAATAGGAGTTCACATTTTTATGGTTATGTATCATTCAATTGAGCATTAATGCCCATCTATATCTAGTGAGATGAACATAACTCATGTACCTCATGCTAGTGTGCTTGGATACCTTGTATACACTATTTTGCATTAGACTAGACATTATCAAAATAGTGAGTATTTATATAAAGTGCTATAACACACGGGCAACTCTCCTTTTACACCAATTAATAACAATGACAACCCTCACAGTCGGTTGGATAATGTCTAGTATAATCCAAGCACACTAGCATGAGGTACATGAGTTATAAACTCTCATGTTAAACAACTACAAAATAAAGTCAACATAGTTCCTTTAACACAACCTAAGTTAAAATTAAGAATTTTGGTGAAGTCAAGGAAGTAAGTGTGAGATCAAAATCAGTCAAGTCCCTAAATCTAAGTCCAAGTTTAAAAGGGAGGGCTTCTAAAGGCATGAAAATGACTAACTCTGGGATGATGAAGTAAAGGTAAATTCTGAAGGGGTATAATTTGCCCTCTTCTTGGGATTTTTATCCCAACCACCCATTCATTTCCACCCAGGTGTAGGACTGCAGCAAACAAGGCATGAACGAGGAGACAAACATAAATTTTAATTGTCATTTTTGACAAGTTGTTGATTATAATCCCATGAATTAACAATGAAAGAAAACTGAAGAGATCAAGGTTCCATTTAAATGCATTTAACACAAAAAACAAATTTACAAAATTGAACCAATGACATGTTTACAACAAAGGTCTAATAGAACTCCCAACAATTCTTAAACATACTTTATCTGATATGGTGAATTCTTAAACAATTAAGGTTGGAGTAGACATAGTTATCACACAAGTTTTTGTGTGGTACAAGGAAGATTTGGCTAGGTCAAATCTTCCTTCGTGCTAGCAGTCTACAAAATTAGACCTTTATTAAGAATTCATCATATCAGATAAAGTATGTTTAAGAATTGTTGGGACTGGTCCTTTGGCGTGTATTAAATAGAATAGAATTTTCAACATATTATTATCATTCTATTTCTTTGTTGTAAACATGCCATTGGCTCAGTTTTTTAAATTTTTTTAGTGTTAACATGCCATTGATTCAGTTTTTTAATTTGTTTTTTGTTGCAAACATGTCATTGGTTCAGTTTTGTAATTTTTTTTAGGAACAATCTGGCCAAAGGCCAAATCAATACTGCTCGCAATCTCATTTCCAAAGTGGCCAAAGACTATGTTAGGCTGATAAAATATGGGGATTCTCTTTACCGCTGAAAATCTTTGAAGGTTGCTTCACTTAGACGGATGTCTACCATTGTTAAGAGAATTGGATTGTGTTTGGCTTACCTCAAACAGGTGAGGCAGCATATGGAAAGGTTGTCTTCTATTGACCCAAATACTGGGACTATTTTGATCTGTGGGTACCCTAATGTTGGAAAGAGTTCTTTTATTAATAAGATTACTAGGGAAGATCTGGATGTGCAACCTTGTACTTTTACTACTAAGTCTTTGTTTTTCGAGCATACTGATTATAAGTACTTGAGGTATCAGGTTATTGATACCCCTAGTATTTTGGACCACCCCTTGGAGGACAGGAACACCATTGAGATGCTCAATATTATTTCCTTGGTTCATTTGAAGGTAGTTGTTTTGTTTTTCCTTGATGTTTCAAGGGCTTGTGGTTGTAGTATTGTGCAACAGGCAGCTCTGTTTCACAGCATAAAAACTTTTTTTGCCAATAAGTCTCTTATTGTAGTTTGTAATAAGATTGATTTGCAACCACTAGAGACACTACCGGAGGAGGATGCAAAATTGGTTACGGAGATGAGATCTGAGGCTGGGAAAAATATGGGTGGGTTCTTTGGGAATCATGAGCGGGGGGATGATGGCGCACTACTCTCTATGAGTGCTTTGAAGGAAGAAGGGGTGATTGCGGTGAAGAATGCGGCATGAGAGAGGTTGTTGGAGCAGAGAGTGGAAATTAAGATGAAGTCGAAGAAGATCAGTAGTTGTCTCAATAGGATTCATGTTGCAATGCCCAAGCTGCAATATGGGAAAGAGAGGCCCCCTTGTATTCCTCAAGTTGTTTTGGATGCCAAGGTGCATGCTGCCAAGGAGTCCATGAAGCTGGAGAGGGATACTAAGAATGAAAATGGTGGGGCTAGAGTTTACTCTACAAGCTTGAAGAAGTAGTATATTTTGGCAAATGAAGAGTGGAAAGAAGATGATATTCCTAAGATCATGGATGGACACAATGTTACAAACTTTATTGATCCAAATATCTTGCAGAGGCTTGAAGAACTAGAGAGGGAAGAAGGGCTTAGGATGGCAGCTAAGGGTGACGAGGATGATGAGATGGGGGAAGTGGAATTGAATCCTGATGAAAAGGAAACTCTGGCTACAATTAGGAAGAAGAAGAAGAGTACAATAGAGAGCAGGCATACCGTACCAAGGAAGTTTGATAAGAACAAGGAATATGGCTTAAACATAATGGGAAGACATCTTTCTAGCCTGGCCTTGGATCCTTTAGCAATTAGCTTGATAAAAAATGAAGCATATGAGAGTTGAGCAATTAGTTTCCCAAGAAAAATCTCATAAATGAACTGTATACCCCAATTCCTATGCCCTCTGCGCATACCTAAATGATATATTTCAAACAATAGGGGTAAGGCTTAAAGAAGTTAATTTTGCATCACAGTCTATAGTTGTTTTAGCAACAGAGCATCAGGCACCACCTTCAGCAAAATATGATCACTAGATAGGTCTGTATGTTTTATGAAGTTTGGTCGTTGTGGATAAAACATACAAATATGTCTAGTGATCATATTATGTTGAAGGTGGCACCTGATGCTCTACTGCTGCAACAAATACAGACTGTGATGCAAAATTAACTTCTTTAAGCCTTACCCTTATTGTTTCAAATATATCATTTAGGTATGCACAAAGGGCATAGGAATTGGGGTACACAGTTCATTTATGATATTTTTCTTGGGAAGCTAATTGCTCATCTCTCATCTACTTCATTTATTATGAAGCTAATTGTTGTAGGATCCAGGCCCAGGCTAGAAAGATGTCTTCCCAAACACATAAAAAACATCCACATAAACACGACAGCAAAGAAACATAAATGTAGATATCACAACAGCTGAGAAACATAAATGTAGGCATCATGGTCACAATTTTTTGGAGACAACATAATTGAGTTGTATACCCAGATGATGCAAAGCAACTACTACTCCTCTGGTTCCAAGTTGACACCGCGGGATCCAAAAACCATAGATAAGGAATAAATTTAGGGAGCAGAAGAGGGCCATAATGACCAAAATAATACAATAAAAACCTCAAGTTAAATAAGGCAACTGCAAACATTTTAATAGATTTTCATTATTAAATATTGAAATTTGCATATACTAGTGTTCTAAGCCCCCTCATTACATGATTTATTATTGTAAGCCCTCTCTGACTTACGCATCTAGAAAATGAAACTACAACCTATTGGGATTGAGACAAAGCTTATAAAACAACAACAGCTAAGGAGAATCACTTGCCAACATCTGCTCATGAACTCCAATAGATGTATTCAACAGATGTTGGCAAGTGATCCTTCTTAGCTGTTGTTGTTTTATAAGGTTTGTCTCAAGCCCAATAGGTTGTAGTTTCATATTCTAGATGTGTAAGTCAAAGGGGACTTACAATAATAAATCATGTAATGAGAGGGCTTAGAACACTACTATATGCGAATTTCATTATTTAATAAATAAAAATCTATTAAAATGTTTGCAGTTGCCTCATTTAACTTGAGGTTTGTCCTGTATTATTTTGGTCGTTATGGCCCTCCTCCGCTCTCTAAATTTATTCCTTATCTATGGTTTTTGGATCACTCCATGTCAACTTGGAACCAGAGGAGTAGTACTTTCTTTGCATCATCTGGGTATACCACTCAATTATGTTGTCTCCAAAAAATTGTGACCATGATGCCTACATTTATGTTTCTCAGCTGTTGTGTCCCAGTGTAATACCCTAAAATTGGCACCTAATAAATTCAATTAATTTTGGTGCATTTTCATCAATTTTACATCTCCAAAGTCCTAGTTTCCTAGGCAATTTTCTCTCTCCTACCTGACTTAATTCAACTTGATGTCAATTGCAAAGACCCTAAATTACATTAATCAAATATTAAAATTAATTCCTAAAGTCTTCGACTTTTATTAGCTAAATTACCCCTATGATAAATTAATTTAATACTAAAGTCCTAAGTAATTGGAATTAAATTAAACCCACCCCATTTGGCTAATATACATGAAAAGGAATTAATAATTACTTGTTATTTGAATGGACACTCATTTTTTAATTAACAATTCATAATATTTGAAAGGTCACCCTGTGTGGCATTTTCCATTCTTTTAAAAAGTAATTTATGCATTTTTGTCTCAAATGGGAATGAAGAGTCGGGAGTTTCAAATCAAGAACCCCTTCATTCTCTTCCCTGGCTTTTCTATTTAATGAGCCTCATTTCTTCATTCAGGAAGAGCAATTTTTTAGAGTAATTGAACTATGGTATTTTTGTGTCTCAATTTCATTAATTCCAAGCTTTATTACATTTTAGTATAATCTTCATTTAGTTAATATTGCATATTCATATACTTAGTTTGGCTTATTTGCTTATAACTTAGTTTAATTTCATATTTCTTTCAAGTACTTTAGAATAATCTGCACTTCATATTTCATTTCAAACTATTTAGATTACTATCATATCTCTTTTAAAGCATCTTAGATTAAATTGCACTCATTCTAGTTTAATTCAGTGTTTGCTTATCATCATAGTTTTTGAAAATCCTCCATTGTAGAATCGGTCTTATGGTTGTTGGCTCTCCAATCTGAGAGAAATTAAACACCCCATCTACATAGGAGGCAACAGGTTGCTTCACGATGGATTTCAGATTGAGTAATTCATACTCTCTCTTGTAATTCGATCATGTGACTAATGACCATGTTGTGTGTGTAGTTGGATTTGAGGTCCACATTCCACCACATACATTTTGGCGCCCACCATGGGGCCAAAAGATCAATTTCTGGCCTCATTCTCATTTTTTTTTGACAGGAAATTTAAGCTCTACTGTGCATCCGTATTGTCTGTGTATAGATTCTCATGCGAGAATCTAGAGCATGTCACGTGAAGATTTTCTCCTTGTAGCACTCTCTCACGCAAGCTGATGCATCCTCATGTGGTGCCTTGTACTTTCTCATGCACTATGGAGTACTTCCTCGCGTGAGATTTGGATACAGTGGTTTAAAATTTTCAGTTTCTGTCTTTCCTATTTCAGATTTCTGACAGTTTCCTATTTGTTGTTGTTATTATTTCTTTGTTATTTTCACAGCGTAATAGTTTTCTGCAGGATGTTTGACCAAGAACATAAAACATGTTAGGTTTGATTGCGGGACGATAGTCGAAGACTTGCTAAAATGTTGTGTTTGTTTCTTGCTTTCATTCACATAGTCTAAATAGGGCTCTGTTAAAATTTCTTGAGGATTTTGATAGTGAGTAGGGAATTTGGCTCTTCATTACATGGAGGTGATGACCATGAATGAACATGAAATCCTAATGATCTTACTAATATGACAAATTCTTGGGGAAGCGGAGAAAGGTAGTGAATCTTTACGCTTCTATTAGCCAAGGGATTATGCTCTTCTCTCTTTGAGAGAAATAGAAACCCAAAAGCTTGTAGTTGTGGTGGAGTGAAGCTAACTCAGTGATGAACCTTCTTGATGTGTTTGGGTGAGGAAATGGGATAGAGAAGTATGCTCTTCTCCCTTTGGGAGAACTAGAAAATCCGACCCCCGAATCTAAACCAAGTCCAATGTCACCTTTAGAGGGCCTACCGAAAGTTGAACCTCCGGGCACAACCCAAGTGAGTATGCACCTATCGCCGGTGATTCCACCTCACTCTAATAAAGAACATTTTTTTGAGTCTAAAGACTCCAAAACCATGTTAGCTCCTTTCTCAAGACTTTGACTATCATCTTGAGAAGGCTATGTTTGTTATACTGAGCGGCGCCACTCCTAGCCTTGCTTGTGGGGGTGTATGACTTTCAGGTGTTGGTGTGGCTGTGAGGCCTCAACCCTATATCAGGGGCACCAAAGGTTAGCATGAATGGAAGCTTATTAAAAACTTTCCTTAGCTAGTGGCCTACCTGGTTCACCTCTGAAAGGAGTCATAATCTTTATGCAGGGAGGGGGAAGAATCTCTCCCATAGATTCCCATCATAGGCATACACCTGGACGCTTGAAAGTGGTTGCAACACTGGCCCCTACTACAAGGCTAACCTTTGAATGTACATTATTGAGTCCTTGGAAACACTGAAAACACAGGCGCCCTCTAGGGGGTGACACGGTTGTGTGAGGTGCATGTATGCGCATAAGCAATGGGCCAAAGGTTTTGTCTTCTCACCATTTTTTTTGTAGGACTAAGCTATGTGTTTGTTATCGAGTCTTAAACATTGTCCAATCATTATCAAACAAAGACTCCCCTAATGCTATCAAGTTGCTTTTTCCTTGATAGGTATGTTAACGACTACTTCTTGTATCACAACTGCTTGATTTGAACCTTTGTGTCTTTAAATGAATGCTTTAAATCCTAAAACAAGATTGTTGATTAAACTGTTCTTCAAACTTGGCAGGAAACTAGATTTTCTATCAGACATCAATTTAGGTTGTACCTCAAAATTCAACTTTAACCTCAAAAACTATGTCAAATTGTCAAATTTTGCACTTTTCCCACATGAAGTTTCACACTTCAGAGCACTTTCTCGTGTGAGACTTTGTTCTCCCATGTGAAGGTTGGTGTTCTCTCACGCGACCAGGTACTCTCTCGCGCGAGACTATAGCCCAATTTGCAAAAATAGAGACCTGTTTGCCATTGACTATTTGACTTTTTATCTGATCTGCTTTTTGATTGAGGTCTATTTTTTTACTTTCCTGTCGTTCACTGTCAAAAACTAGTTATTTTGAGTTAGGAATCAATTAATCTTTGCTCTGACTCGTGTTGTCTCTCATTGTGTTACCTTATCTCTTTATGCCTTTTGTATCTCGTGTTGCGATAGTCTTATCTTGGTTGTTCTAGCCACCTCTTTTGATGATTCGTACCAGGTCCATCTCGCATCTTGGTTTTTCTAGCCTTTATCTCCTTTGTGTTGTTCTTGGAGATCGAGTCTAGCTTTATCATGAGTCCTCTCTCATTTCATCTTCATCTATGACTATCACGACTAGAAGTGGCAAGACTTATCCCATTCAAAATCCTGATCAAGGTAGAAGTGAACCTCCTAATCAAGAAATAGATCCTCTTGAATCTATTGCGAAATCTAAACTTTGTGAGATATTCTCGGTTTCCTCATTGAATACTTCAAAAGATAGTTTGTCTCAACCATCACCTCTGATGTTTCAAGAGTGTTTTAATCCACTGTTTGAAGCGCAACCTAGTTTCTCATTTCAAGACCAAGACAACTCGTTCTTCCAAGAGAACTCATTGTTTCACAACTTTGGAAGACCTCTTCCTTAGACTAATCCTATTATCATACCTGTTGATCCTACTGAGAATAGTTCTATCATTGAACCTAGTGAAACTGTTGACGATATCTTCTCACCTGAATTTGTTAAATCTTTTGATCCTATTCATTCACCAAAGGTTACCATGGTCGCACCCTTTCGGCACTGGACATATCATTTCACTGAGAATTCATGTACTACGCAAGCCTACAGCAAGATGGGAGATCTGTTTGATTTCCAATTAGGAAAGTACAGTCAAACCTTTGATCAATCTCAAAACAATCAATATCATGGTCAATCTTCTAATGACCCACATCATGCTCAACCTCGAAATGAGCAACCTCATGGTCAATCTCAACATGACCAAAATCAGTCCCACAATGATGATCAATCTCGAAGAAAACCTCATGGCGATTGACAACCCACCTATTTCTATCATCCTTCTCCATTCGATCAAAACCAAGATGATCAGCAACAAGATCAAATTCTGAGTATTTATGAGATTCTTGGGAATGAAAATAAAGTGATAACTCAACAGGATATAGACACTGCCAAAGCTAATAAGGGTCTTATTAAAATGATGGAGATCCTTCTCCTAGAGGAGAAAGAAAAGTACTTCCTTGAGCTAGCTAAACAAGGGGCCAAGTTACCCCGAGACTATCAAGTTGAAACACTCATAGCTAAGGAAGAAGAAACTGAGACCGCAAAGTTGCAAAAGATGGTCCGAGAAATGCAAGATCAGATTAGTCAACTTGCGAGGAATAAATACAAACCCACTCAATAATTTATGATGGAAAGTATTTGTCCTTTCCCTTTTGATAGAAGTCTTCATATGCCACCTTTTCCTAGAGGTGTAGAACTCCCTAAATATGACAAATACTTGGGTGCAACCGATCCCCAAGATCACTTAAGGGAGTTTGGTGCATTGTCTATGAAATTCATGCATGATCAAACATATCTTATGTGTTTGTTTCCTCGTAGTTTGGGCGGACCAGCTATGGAATGGTTCTCTAGATTGCCTACTGGTATTAAAACTTTTGACGAAATGGCTAATCTTTTTCTCCAAAACTAATCATATAATATTTAGCATCCAGTCAACATCCGGGATCTTTGCAACTTAAAACAGTGACAAGGAGAATCTTTCCTAACATTCTTCCAAAGGTGGAGACAATTATGGACGAAGTGTCCTCATAAGCTACCAGAGTCTGAGAGACTCGACATTTTCTTGGACAATCTTGTCCCATACTTCGGATACCAAGTACAATTGCAAGGTCCTCTTACTTTTGATAGTATGATCAAACAAGCAGTGCGGATAGAGACCTTTATGATCAAGAAGGGAGAATTAACTTTGAATAAGGACAATAAACAAGGATTCTCCATAAACAAGGATAAAGGAAAGACTACCAATAAGAATAGAGATGTAGTAAATGATAGAGTGGTGGATAATGTTACTGTGAAGCCTTCAAAGCCTACTTTTAATCTTACTTCCAGCATACAAGCAGCTAAGGCTATCGAAAAGACCACAATGGATAATCAGCAAACTTCACAATTTGCTAGGAACAAACCCTGGGCCTCTTGACCCAAGCATGATTTCACCTCTTTGGGAGAGCCTCTTGATGTGGTCTATAAAACTCTTATAGAGAATCTGGTTCTTACTCCTTTAGAAAAGCGTACTTATGACCCACAACCACGACCTCATTGGTGGAATGATAATGCTTACTATGACTATCACCAGAACATTGGTCATAAGACTTCTACTTGTCTCCAACAGAAGCATAAAGTTAAAGATCTCATTGACAATGGTGACATCCTTGTGGAGAACCATAATAAGAATTCAAATCACCAAGCTTTTAAGGATCCCTTCCCTCCTCATGAGAAGGGTGAGTCTTCAAACGCCAAGAATACCAATGCTAAAGTCAATTACACGTACACTAACAATGACAATGTTATTGATATGATTGAGCCTATCGAGATAGAGTATTGTGACGTGATCACTTCTAAAGGGAATGGTGATGCTCCCAAATCTAAGACTCCTTTTATCTTGCATAGCTCTATGTCTCGTTTGTCTGAATCTAAACAATCTCAAGACTGTGCTAATGTGGTCACTCGATCGTGAGGAAGAGTTGTTTTGAAAGGTCCCGATGCTTCCACGTCTGCTCCAAAGAAAAATACAGATAAGAGACCTGATACTCCCGTATCCACTCCAAAGAAAATTATGGATAGGACTATTGTTGGCCCCGCCAACAAAAACATGAAATCTATTCCTATGGCTAGCTTGGCTAGTTATAGCATTTTAGATCAACTCCAGCGAACCAATGCTCAAATTACCATTTTTGAGTTGTTGAAAATCTTGCCTACTCACAGGCAGATTTTGGATAAGGCCCTTGCTGAACAAACATTCCCAAGGATCTTGATCTTAACTGATTCCAATCTATGGTGGGTCATTTGACTTTGCCTCACTATCTATCCTTCTCTGAAGAAGATGATCACTCTTTGAGTCACCCGCATAATGCTCCCTTACATATAGAGGTAATGATAGGTCCTAAGCATGTCTGTCGAGTTCTCATAGACAACGGTGCTAGTCTTAATATCTATTCTGCTAAACTGCTCACTCAGCTAGGTTATGATGAGAATTGTATAGACCCTCGCAAAAAGATTACCATCAAAGCTTATGATGAGGAAGAATGCAAGTCCCAAGGCTTAGTTGTGCTACCTATCTACATAGGTCCTGTTGAGAGAGATGTTACTTTCCAAGTGCTTGATATTCCTCTTGCCTACAATATCTTGTTGGGTAGGCCTTGGATTCATGAGATGCAGGTTGTTCCATCCACGTATCATCAATGCATTAAGTTTCCATTCCATGGGGTGGAAGTCACTGTACCTGCAAATACCAATTTATCTTGCAACACTCTTGCACAAAACACATATAGCTTTGTTCCAGCAAATAGAGAATCCACTGAATTTTATGATGCTAAGCTGAAAGAAATGGAACAAACTTTGAGACTTAAGGATACAGGCATGGGAGAATACCAAATGGAACCTGTGCTATCATTAGCTGCCCTACCTCTGTCTCCACGCTCTTATGGGAGACCTTCTGAGGACAAAAAACTTTCTAATGCTCCTCCTCAAATAGTTTATGATGGCATCTTTGTAAGGGCCTCTACGCCTTTAGAAGATGAGGATGAAGAGAGAGCTATCAGAGCATGGATCTATAAAGGAAAAGAAACAGTTGAAACAACCACTCCATCTCTAGATTTAGAGTAAGAACCATATAGTGAAGCCTTCAAGATCATGAAGTGCTTTGGTTATAAGGGGAGTGGTCCTATAGGGAAAAATGATAATGGCTTACTAAAACCCATTGAAGCCACAGGCCACCGCACAAAAGATACTAGTGGCTTAGGATTTAAAAAGACTCCCTTTCATTTGGGGACCAAGAAATTTGTGTCAACTCCTGAGCCTGAACCTGAACCTAAACAAGAAATTGAAGATGCCACTCCAGAAGTGAATCTAGAGGACAGCTCTGATGAAGATACATTTCCATATCCTATTCCTCCGGATCTTATGGCACTCTTTGCCGAACCTAATGAACCTATCATACATGTTCATAAGATAGAGATAGATATTGATACTAATAATGATTCTGATAAAACTTCTTCAGTGTACGAATTCACATATGAGGAATGGTAAGCAACACTAAATTATGATCCTAATTTTCAAGGTGAACGATATAGGCCACCCCATTTTCAAAAGTACTTTGAACAAGAACAACTTTAGCAAGCTATTAATGCCACAAGGGATAATAATGACTCTGATGATGCTACTAATGAAATTCCCACATCAAGTACTGACTCACATGAATATGAGTTTGACTCTTTGTCTAATGCTACTTATGATGTAGACATAGATATTGTTCACGTGTATGAAAGAATCCTTGAAGTAGGTGAAGGATCTAGTGCTAGGCCACATGAATTAGACACCACTAATGTTAACATGTCCTCTACTTCCGACATAAGGTCTTATAGGGATTCAAATGCTCCCTTGGATGAGATCACTCTAGGTCTTGACTTGATCGTCAGCGCTTTTGAGGATTATATTATGAACGCAGTTGAACAAATCACTACTTCCCTTTCATTCCGCCATCTCGATCTGATAAACTGGAACTCCCCTTCCAAATCCAATGAAGTCCTAATGTTCAAGAATGATTATGATATAGCCTATTACTGTAATACCCCAAAAATGGGCTATATGTTCATTAACCTCCTACATCGACAAAATCGAACAAAATCGACATTGAAGTCCTAACCTAAGGCACATCTGAACATCATCAAATCTAATTGATTATCTTAAATTCTGCATTAGGGAATATTCCTAGTAATATTCCTAATTATCTTAATTATCTTTAATTTAATGATTATTTGGTGATAAATCCAATTTATCCTAAAGTTTGATTAATTGAATATTTTCATATTTAATTAATTAGATTTAATATTTGTCACTTAATTGTTTAATTAAATTTAATTCTATCTATTATTAATTGTATTATTTAATTTTGACAATAAATCAAAATTCGTATGAATAATTGATTAAATTCTTATTTAATTAATTAAAGCATGTTGTCATTATTTAATAATATAATTTTTAATAAAAGTTTGGTAAAATAGTTAATTAACCCATAAATTAATTATTTTATTTCAAAAAGCAGTTAAGTTGAGAATAAATCACTTTATTTATTTATTAAATCATAATTATCCATGTGCACATTCAAGGAACAGTTAAACTCCAAATTGGAAAATCAATGCAAGTTGTTAGCTTTTTGAAACTCAACATCTTTTTGAGTTTTAAAGTGGATCTAAACTTCTAATTCGAGTTGAACTGTGCTTTTGCATGATTTTTGTGACTTAATTATCTTTATTTAAAAATAACTCAAAAATCAACCTGAGTTATTTGAGTGATTTATGGCTTTTTTTCCATGCACCTCCAAAGCCCTAGATTTCTATAAAATCAAGGCTGAGCTCTTCATAATTCATCCACAAATTTGCACAATCACGCTAGAGAATTGGAATTGGGAGAATCAAAGCTCTTGCGAATCGACATCTTTGTGAGATCAATCTTATTTTTGCATTCATATTGCATATCATTGTTAGATTAGCATTGCATATCAATTTTCAATAGCATTCATAGCATATCAATTTCATCTAGCATAGATTCATATCAAGTTTTCATTCCTTATTGCATAGAAAATACCAAAAAAAAATAGCTTAATTGCATTCAATCTCATATCTAGATCAATTGCATACAAATCCTTCGTTTAGGTGTCGTCTAGGTCACTGATCTCGATTACAATTTGAGAACATCAATCTCGCACCTACTAGAAGGCAGTAAATCGCTTGGTTAGATTAGATTTCAATTTTGCACGATTTTGATTATAGCTAACCTCTAATGTTTTACTGAAGTGTTGTGTCTACAGATCAGGTACAATTTTCACACACACATTTTTGGCACCCACTGTGGGGCCCTGAAACGGGTTTCCAATTCAATTCTATCAATTTCTATCTTTTTCTTCTCAGGATCTGTGCAAAACTATGATTTTTAATTTTTGTCCGTACATCTGTCGTATGAGTTTCTGACAAATGTCGTATGGGAGCATACCCACTGTCGTATGATACTAGACCCACTATCGTGCGACAGTCTATCAGATCGAGACTCATTTCATTACATACCCACTGTCATTTGGGAGCTCAACTATCGTATGGTAGCATACCCAGTGTCGTACAAGTTTCTGGACTGTCGTCTGGGAGCATACCCACTATCGTATGAGTTTTGGTACCAGATTTCAATTGTCGTTTCATTTTTGCAGACAGTTTGTCAGATTTGATTTTTGGATTTTGACTGACAGCTAACCCTAACAATTCAAATTTACTATTTCTGATTGATTTCTACTGATTTTGATTGGGAAAAGTGCAAGAATTGCTAAAAATCAGGTAAAATCTACTAAGCACGTTGCGAGGATCATGAGGTATTCTCCTTGTTCTGAAAACATTTCGATTTGGACTTAATAAATCTCTCACGTGTCAAGCTTGTGTGCATCTTTTCATGCTTTTGATCTATTTCTACACACTTGCATAATTTGATACTAGGTTGTGATCCCTTAAGGATTCATTAAGTAGTCTTAGAATACTTGTGATTGATCTTGATTTCTATCTTGGGTTATTGGACTCGCTAATCCGTCGGCCCCTCATTTCCACCCCATGGTTGCAATCTCAGTGCCATAAAGGGGAGGGGTCAACAGGACAGAAGCGTTAAGTGTTCCACTTGGCAACCCTTTTGTGCTTTTAGGAACTCACTTGTTTTCTAAGTTGGGGACTCATTTTCAGCTTGTGTGAGGTTTTAAATGTTCCACCTTGTGGACTCATCTCATATTTGCTTTAAGCGTTAAGTGTTCCTCTTTCTACTTTTTGGATGCTTTTGTAGATTTGCTTTCGGACCATACATCTGTGCTCACATAGTAATTAGGCCCTATGAACACTATTCATGATTCTTGAGAGATTGGATTCCTAGAGAAATCTTTCTTGACGATAGAATCCTTGTAGGTAGGGAGGATACTTAGTGCGTTTCACATTCAGCTTGGTTAGTGCGTCTTCTCTTATTGATCGACACATTCTCTCTCTGGAGAGGTTGATAGATCACGTGGGGTTGATATCACGAGCTTTGGTGAATCAAAATTGGTTAGTGCATCTTCTCTTATTGATTGATACATTCTCTCCCCGGAGAGGTTGATAGATCACGTGGAGTTGATATCACAGACCTTGGTGGAACAAAACTTTGTCTTAGCGTGTCGGATTAATCTGCTTGCTTTGTTTGGGTTAAAAGTGAAAAGGTGTCAAAAACCTTGGATCTGGAGCCAAGTCCCCTTGTGGTATAAATCTGTGAGTCACCTTTAAGAGACGGTTAACCGTAGCAGACAATCCCTTCACAGGGAAAACTGCGTTGACGAAACCTCAAGCGGTAATAGCCATTTTCGCCATGGTAGTGACAGCCGCTATATAAATGTCCTTGTGGAAGAAATCTCCACGGGTATGGTTCATTGTTGGGTTGTCAGATCTCCCTAGCAGCTCTTGAAGATTAAGTTCTCAGACTGTGTCAAAACCCTGGTGTGCCAGGATTGGAGTTCACCCCTTTGAATCATAAAAGTTGCAGAGTCAAGCCATTACTAAAAACCCTAGAGAGGTCAATTTTTCTTTCTCAGGTATATGTGTGTTATTGCAAAATTTTTCAGAACATACACAATTAGTACTCTCAGGGATTAGCACAATTTGGTCACTTGATTGTTCATGCGCAAGGTTGCTTTTGCCCTTGTTCATTGTTTTTAGATATGCTTGGAATCACTTGCTTGCTATTTTGCGCGCTTTTTTATCTGCTTGGCTATTAAAAATGATCAAATCTGGTATAACCTTCAAAATCTGGACAGTACAATTTGCAAACAATCCAAAACTGAAAACCTTAAGTTTTGCAAAATTTGACGTAAAATCCTTTCTGGAGTCAAAAGTCATTTCAAGAAGTCAAAAGTCGTACGAGTTTTGTCAAGTGTCATTTCAGTATTGCCCGTCTGTCATATGATTGAGAACCCAGTGTCATACGAGTTTTCAAACCAGCAAATTCAAGAAAGCGAAAACCCTGTTAGCAACTGTCGTATGAGTTTTGTCAACTATCATTTCATTGCTACCCAACTGTCGTACGAGTTTAGCAACTTTCATTTCATAGACTACCCAGTGTCGTACGAGTCTGCAGAGTGTCATTTGGAAAAATCTAAGAGTTGTCAGAAATTGTCAAATTGCAAGATATCCAATGTTTCTAGCCTAGTTCCAGAATCTATCAAAAATATCATTGTGTCAGGAATAGAGTAGTAGCTATTGAGCATTCTACCATTTTTTGAGATTGATCTTTTGAATCCGATCTAGCCTTCTGTTTGATCGATTTGAGTCCTTTTTATCTCATGTCAAAACCTTGTCATAACTATCAATCTTCAATCAATCTTCAAAAATAGACTAAGTGTTGAGAACTCGTGTCCGCTATCTTTTGGGCGATCTATCCCATACATCCAGGGCACAGTATCCTTCACCCACATCTCATCAGATCTTCAAAACTATCATAATCTTGACAAGGTTGTGTCATCCAATTTTCTTGAATCAAATTGTTCTTCAGTTGTCTTCGTCCTTTTCTTCCATTTCATTCAAAGTTAATGGTGGAAACCAGAGCTTCTTCACACAAGAAATCAGAAGAAACATCTTAGAATTTACTTTTGACCAATACCCCGGGTCCAACTCTTGAACAACTCATCAAGTCAGGTATCTACAAAGATGACGGTCTCGGTAACTTTCGATTGAAAAATGGTTACATACCTCCTCTATCAACTCACAGAGGTAATCAGCAAACTCCTCCTCAATCTGTTCCAGGGAGCCCAAAAACTCCTACCATGTCTCAAGTAGGGACAAACCATGGTTCTCTAGGAGGATCCCAGGGAGACCATTCTCAACATAATGCTGACCAAGAACCTACACCCTCTGAAATCCATCGATGTCAGAATGACAATGAATTCAAGAGAATGATGAGGCATTTCTTGAAAGTGGATAGAGAGGCATACTTTTTGCAATTAGCCCAGGAAGGAGCTAAACTTCCTCCTCACTTCAATGTCGAAGATATCATCACACATGAGGAAGAAACTCTGATGACGGCCATAATGAACCAGCTACACGCTATGCAGGTCAAAATGAATAAAATTGAGAAAGAGAAGGAACCCAAGGAATTCTCCATGGAGGCCCTTTGTCCTTTCCCTTTTGACAAAGACTTGTATATGCCTCCATTCCCAAAAAGAGTGGAGATGCCAAAGTACGATGAATATGATGGACACTCTGATCCTCAAGATCATGTCAGAGAGTTCTGTATGCACTCCATGGAATTCATGCATGAACCGACCTATCTGATGCATCTTTTTCCTAGATCCTTGGGAGCAGCATCCATTCAATGGTTTTTGAGATTACCTTCTACGATCAAAACTTTTGAGGAATTGATTAAATTGTTTTATCAACAATATTCCTACAATATTCAACATCCGATTACAATGATCGATATCTGTAACCTCAAGCAATATCCAGGGGAATTATTCCTAACTTTTCTCAAGAGGTGGCGAAAGAAGTTTTCTCTATATGCTAGACCAATTCCCGAAATGGAGAAACTTGAAATCTTTATCAATAACCTTGTTCCAGAGCTCAACTATCCATTACAAATGCAAGATCATGTATCTTTTGATAAAATGGTGGATAATGCAATCAAGATTGAGAAAGTACTTGTCAAGAAAGGAGAAATCACACTTCAAAAGGACAAGTCTGAATCTGGATCTAGCTCAAAAGATAAAAACAAGAGCTGGAATAGAAACAAAGGTATCATCTCTGATGGTGTTGTTGACACTATCCGCACCCCATCAAAGGCACCGGCCTACAATCTCACCCTTGGCACCAAAGCCATTGAAGCTTCAGAGCAAAAATCTGCTGAACCATCTCCAAAGAAGCCATTCAAACGATGGGATAATAAATAAAATTTTACTCCCCTGGGAGAATCTTTGGAATCTGCCCTGAGAACCCTGATAGCTAATAACATCATCTCTTTACCACCAATCCGAAACCCTGATCCGGATCCAAAACTGTATTGATGGAAAGATAATGAATTATGTGCTTTCCATCGAACTAAAGGCCACAAAACTAATGGATGCTTCCACTTGAAGCATACCATTCAAGACTTGATAGATCAAGGGGACATCACGATCGATAATCCTACCAACAATAATGATCACACAGCATTTACAAAACTGTTTCCACAACATGGCAAGGGAGTTTCCACTTCTCAACCTAACATGGGGGCAAAAGTCAACTATGCCTACCCTGGAAACAATGTTGTCATCAATATGGTTGAACCATGTCTCTCTGAGAGCTGCAATGTCATCATGATTGTACGAAGAGATAGAAATCATTCCTCAGCTAATGCGGTTACCAAATCACAAGCTCAAGCTCATCTGAAAGGACAAACACCAAGTTCATCTAATGTCCCTAAGATACCTTTCAATCTCACATCTGCTTCTAAATAGAAGGCTGCCTTGAAATCTTCCAATCCAAAGGATACAAGACCTACATCTTACAGCATCATCCAACAACTCCAGCATACTAATGCCAAAATCTCCATGTTTGAGTTACTTCGAATATCTCCAGCTCACAAAGATATCCTAGACAAAGCTTTTCTCAGCTCTAATGTTCCTGATGATCTAGATCTAGACAAGTTCCAGACTATGGTTGGTCATCTAACATCTCCGCAATATACATAATCAGCCCTTACACATAGAAGTCTTGATCCAGAACCGTCAAGTCAAACGTGTGTTGATAGATGGGGGAGCAGGCCTCAACATTTGTTCTTACAGCTTAATCACACAGTTGGGATTCTCAGAGATGGCTATTGATCCTCGAAAGAAGATCACCATAAAAGCCTATGACGAACAAGAAAGAGCTTCTAAAGGCACCATTGTCTTACCCATCCGAGTGGGTCTGGTCATCAAAGATACCACATGTCAGGTGCTTGATCTACCATTGGCTTACAATATCCTTCTAGGGAGACCCTAGATCCATGAAATGTAAGCCATTCCTTCTATGTACCATAAATGCTTGAAATTTCCCTATGGAGTGGAGGTTACTATCCCAGCAGATCTGAGTACAACTTGCAATACATTGAAGGAAAGTGCCGATAAGCTTGTTCTCAATAACAGAGAATCTTCCATCAAGCAACAAAATGTGGCTTCCACATCCAAGATGGAAGACATTGCTAAAGAGATCAATATCAAAGAAAATGGGATGGGAGAATACACTATAGAGCCAGTCTTGTCTCTGACATCTCTCCCAATCTCACCTAAGTCATATGGACAATCCTTGAAGCAGTCTAAATCAGAACCTAAGGAACCTATGGAAGCATACAAAAGAAATTTTGTGGCGGAGCAAGTATCCAAACAAGAATTTGAAGAGGATGAAGCTGTGCTGGCATGGCTATACAAAGAGGATTCTGAATCTAAAATTGTTCAACCTAGTGAATCTATAGCACCTACAATCCCTTCTAATTCATATGGTCCAGGGAACAAATTGATAGCCAAGATGGGATATTCCAGTCAAGGACCTCTAGGAATCAGAGGAAAGGGTCTTGTGACACCCATTTCACATATTGGTAGAGCCAACAAAGATACTGGTGGCTTAGGCTTTAAGAAGAAACCCTATCATCTCAAAGGTGGTTATTCTCATGTCATAGAACAAATTGCACTAGGAGAACCCCTTCTTAAGAAAGAAGAAATAGAACCCTCTGATGATGATTCAGATAGCTCTGAGCTTATCCCCTATGAGCAATTACCTGTAGAAATCACAAATCTTCTTGACATGGAAAATGATACAATAGAGCGAATCAATGTAGTAGAAACACAAGAACCTACTGTAGCGCAAGAGATGGTTGCACCACAAGAACCAGCTAATCTCGAAGGCAATCAAACTGATCAAGAAGAAGGGGGTAGCCATTCTGACACTGATTCCCATGAATATGAATTCAAGTCAGAAACTGAGGGTAATCCTTTTTGGGGTATTCATCCTGATTTCACACATTTTCTAAGATTTCCTAGAGATCCTGAATCAGAAGCTGAGTCAAATGACTATGAATGGGGTGCCATTCCAGAAGAAGATGAGCTTATAACAAAGAAATATATTGATGTTATTCACCAATATGTATCTCAACCCAATGTAGGTCTAGAGAGAAATAATGAACTTAACGTGTTTGATCCACCTATGGCTGAAGAGGACTCCCATGATGATGTTGAGCCTATTCATGAATTGAACATTTTGAGCTGTAATATCACCTTTGAACTTGAGCATCGGGTTAGGACCAATGATGACATATCCATGTCTATGAACACCATATCCCAAGCCTTTCCCGCTTTGACTATCCAACGCCCTGATCTTATCGACCAAACTTCCACAAACCCAAACCATGGTATTTATATCTTCCCGAATGACTATGCCCTTGCCTGCTACCTCAATGCAGTTGAGCCTATGAGTACTTCCATTAGTGAACCGAGTGTCAGCATGACCGAGTCAGACATCAAATATCTTAGTCAGAGAAACAAGAGTAAAAAGAAAAAGAAAAAGAGTTCTAGGGGTGAAAACCACTTTGTGGCAGTCTCAGATCCTACAAAAGTAAAAAGAAAAGATGCATCTGAAGGTGAAAACCTCTCTAAGGCACCTACGGATGAGATATTTGATGTCCTTCCGAGTCATTTACAGGATAGATCTCCAGTTCTGATTGAGCCAACTCAATCCATCAATTTGGGTACAACAGAGGAACCACAATTGGTACATGTAGCACAATCTCTATCAGAAGAAGAGAAACATAAATTCACTACATTCTTATCAGAAAAAAAGATCAATTTTGCATGGAAATATTCAGATATGCCAGGATTGGATCCCAATCTCATTATGCACCATCTATCCATTGCTCCTGGAGTAAAACCAATCAAGTAAAAATTAAGAAAGATGCATCCTCATGTTGCACTCTTAGTCAAAGCAGAACTAGAAAAACTCCTAAAAGCTGGATTCATCCGTGTCATAGACTATGCTAAGTGGATCTCCAACATTGTACCTGTTTCAAAACCAAATGGTTCAATCAAAGTGTGCACGGACTTTAGAGATGTGAACAGAGCATGCCCTAAGGATGATTTTCCACTGCCTAACATTGATATGATAGTGGACATGACTGCGGGCTATGAAATGTATTCCTTAATGGATGGCTTTTTTAGGTACAACCAAATCAAAATTGCTCTAGAAGATCAAGAGAAAATAGCTTTCACATGTGCGTGGGGAACCTTCTGTTGGAATGTTATGCCATTCAGACTCAAAAATGCTGGAGCTACATATCAAAGAGCAATGACATCTATTTTTCATGATATGATGCATAGAACAATGGAGGATTACGTGGATGATACCTTGGCAAAATCCATGATTAGAACTGAACATCTAACAGACTTGAGCATGATCCTCGACAGAATGGAAAAATTTAGTCTTCGACTAAATCTGAAAAAGTGTGCTTCACTTCTGGCAAGCTCCTAGGATACATCGTCTCCAAGAAAGGTATTGAGGTCGATCTAGCTAAGGTGAAAGATATCATAGAGATGCAACCTCCCAAGAATATTAGTCAAATGCGAACTTTGTAAGGGAGAGTAGAGTCCATCAGAAGATTCATATCACAGTTAGCTGACATATCACAACCTTTCACAAAGACATTACATAAAGGTGTGACCTTTGTATGGAATGAAGACTGTACAAAGAATTTTTATCATATCAAGAATTATCTCTCGAATCCTCCTATCTTAATACCTCCTATTCATGGGAAGACATTAATATTATATGTCTCCGCAACAAATACATCACTGGGGGCATTGATAGCACAGCATGATGAGAACAAGAAAGAAAGAGCCATCTACTATATCAGCAGAACTTTAGTGGCCTATGAGAAGAACTACTCAATGATAGAGAAGGCATGTCTAGCTATGATCTTTGCATCACAGAAACTGAGACACTACATGTTAGCTCATACTACTCATTTGGTAGCTAAAATTGATCCACCGAAATATCTCCTAAGCAAAGCTGCCCTCACAGGTAGACTAGCTAAATGGGTCATGCTCTTGAGCGAATTTGACATTGAATATGTTGAAAGAAAAGCTATCAAAGGACAGGTCATTGTTGATCAATTAGCTGAAGCACCACTGTTTGATGATACACCCATGCAAATGGAATTTCCTGATTCCTCTATCATGCACCTCTCTTCTAGAGCATGGTGGTTATTCTTTGATGGCTCCTACACACAGAATGGATCTGGAGCAGGCATATTGTTCATCACTCCTCAAGGATACTCGATACCCAAAGCATTCAAACTAAAGTTTCCTTGCACAAACAATATTGCTGAATATGAGGCACTTCTCAATGGTATGAAAATGGCAATACAGTGGAGAGTTACAGAGATGCACATCCATGGAGACTCACAATTGGTTATCCACCAAGTCAATGATGTGTACCAAACCAAAGATGAAAAGCTCATTCCTTACAAGAGAATGGTAGATGATTTAAAGAAATACTTCATCTCTATCACATTTGAGCAAATACCCAGAATGGAGAATAAGGCTGCCGATGCAATGGCGACACTATCTACTCTCTTACAGCAGCCCAAACATGAGCTACGCTACGAGTTCTTGGTGGAAGCCCTATCCTATCCTGCATATGACTCCCCTGAAACCCGCATGATCTGCACTGTTGTAGATTATGACTCATCTCGCTACAAAAATATGTTCTCCTATCTCCACGACCAAATCATCCCTGAGTCCTTTAACCATTTTGAGAAACAAAACCTTATCCGATCTGCATCCTTATATGTCATCATTGGTAATGATTTGTACAAACGAGGTCTAGATGGTACACTGCTTAGATGTTTAGAACGGGAAGAGTCTCAACGTGCATTAGAGGAAGTCCATGAGGGTATATGTGGATCGCACTCAAATGGTTTAATGTTAGCTCGAAAACTTATTAGGGCTGGGTACTATTGGCCTGAAATGGAGAAAGAGGCTATTAAATTTGCTAAAAACTGTCAACAGTGTCAAGTACATGGAAACTTGATTCATGCTCCAGGGAGAGATCTAATTCCCTTTACTACACAATGGCCTTTTCAACAATGGGCATTTGATCTCATAGGCGCTATCCATCCGCACTCTTCTAATGGACATACCCATATAATCACAGCTACAGATTATTTTACAAAATGGGTAGAAGCAGTTCCTCTAACACAAGCAACAGGGAAACAGATCTCTATGTTCATCCTGAACTACATCATTTGCAGATATGGGATCCCTCATTCCATAGTCACAGACAATGGGGGACAATTCAAAAACAAGGACCTAGATGACTTATGTGCCAAATTCAAGATTACTCAACATTGGTCATCTATCTACTATCCTCAAGGGAATGGACAAGCTGAAGCTTCAAACAAAAATCTCTTGAAAATCTTGCACAGAACAGTGAATAAAATAGGAAGAGACTGGCATCTCATGATCAATCCAGCTCTCTGGGCATACAGAACTAGTATCAGAACGCCTATAGGGGCTACACCTTTCACTTTATTTTATGGGTCTGAAGCGATACTACCTATTGAGGTTGAAATCCCATCACTCAGAATCAGAATGCATGGACTTGTCACTGATGAAGACTATAGAGTGTCTAGGTTACAAGAACTTGAATTACTAGATGAGTGCAGGCAAGTAGTGTATGATCATCTCAAAGTGTATCAAAAAAGAATGTCTAGAGGCTACAACAAGAAAGTCAGACATAGAGAATTTCAGGTTGGTGATCTAGTGTTGAGAGAAAATCCTAAAAATTAATCACATCGAGCACGCAAGGGGAAGTTCGAACCCAATTGGTTGGGTCCCTTTGTTATCACTGCTACTTTTGGCTCTGGTGCCTATCATCTCTCAACGACTGAAGGAGAACAGCTCTGAGAACCAATCAACGTTCTCCATCTGAAGAAATTCTATGCCTAAGGCATTCAGTCTATGGTTAAATATCTTGAAAAAATCCTAAAAATTAGAAAAAGTCTTAAAAAAATGAACATCTTGGTGAAAACCTAGCAATAGGCGCCTTGATAATTCGCAAAAAAATCAAAAAATCAAAAAAAATCAAAAAAAAAATTGAAAAATGAAAAATACAAAAAAAAAAGTGCCTTGGTGAAAACCTGGAAACAGGCGCCTTGGTAGCAAAAATAGAATCTGTGCCAAGATGGTGAAAACCCAGCAAACGGGTGCCACTTGTTCAAAACGCTCCATCTATCAGCACAATCTTGGTCTTTCCTAGCTTTCAGTCTTGCTTTATTTTGTACATATCTCCCAGTTTGTTTCAACATTTCCAATTTTCAATAAGTCAGTTTGTACACCAACCAGCTCAAGCGTCTATATCCTATCAATGTTTAACACTTGGGGGCAATCAATGTCATATCCTATGGCCTCCAATGTATCTTAGATGTATCCTATCCAGTCAGAGTCCTTTGAAGCTTCAAGTTGAGTCAGTCTGTCTGTCTCATCTCCAGAAAGGATTTTGCATCTACAACAATCAAACATCAAAATAAACTAAAAACAATCGGTGCTTCATGCTTTTATCTCCTTGTATGCTTACTGATTCGCATTGAGATTTTTGCATATTGTGTCCCTTCGAGCTCCTCAATGATGTCCTTTACAGGATTTAGAGAGTGATGACTGGGGGCATAATCTTTTCTTGGTTTTCTGCTTGTATGTGAAATCTAATAACTTTGGAAATTCTGGATTGAAATGGTGTCCGACTGTAAGAGCCTCTATCTCAAATTGGATGGTCATGCGTACCTCGACCATTGATACCCAAAAAATTCAAGGAAGTTTGATCTCACTATTGTCTTTTTGAGTGAGTTCTTTCTCCTACTGTGAAACGCGATCTTACCTAAGGATGTGAACGATAAAGGGTCACTACAGGTAATTCACATTGGATTTAGAATAATCTCTTGACTGTTTGATGTGTTTGCAATGTAAGGCGTATTCAAGTCGTCATGACGTTTATGTTTTGATGCTTATACAAATTGCTATATCAAAATGGACATGATATTCAGGTCATCCTGGCATTTTTGCCTTGATGCTTATATCTAATTCGACATTCCGAAAATAAAATCAATATTCATATATCCATGGTTGTTGACCAGTGGGTGTTGTATTGATTCTTGCGCATACAAATCGATATTCATATGTCTATGGTTTCATAGCTAGTGGGCATTGTATTGATTTATCCGGTTACCAAAAAGTTCAATGATGATAACAAATCGACATATGATCAGTGACTAGGTCCTAGGTCTTAGGTTGCATGTCTCTTTGCATTTTGCATGTTTGCATGATCTCACAATGGCTAAATGAACTTCAATGCTTAAACAATTCTCCACTCACATCTTCAAATCTAACAAGAGCTTAATCTCACATGAAGGTTCCTCCAACGAAGCAGCAAGTAGAATCCTTTTTCGGGATCAAAATTCAAATCTGAGATCATTCATATTATTAACTACTTGCATAATCGACCTTCAATCATCATAGAAATCCAGAATTCAACTTAATTGATTAGCTTTCATCAAACTATCAAAATTTCAACTTGGTCAACCATGGTCAACTCATGGTCAAACCTAGTCAAATTTGGTCTCCAGGACCTCTAAACAATGCAGAATGTGTTCTCGGATGTATATAACCACTTCTCAAATCAATTAACATGCTTCTAAACTATAACACTGACTTTTCTTGTCAGATTTCAATTTTAATCCCGAAGGGGGCATGGTATTGCACATCATTCAAAGTCTGTAAATCAAATTCTATCGATCAAATCTATCAATATCTTTCATCAGTGATCAAGACAACAATCACATCTAGTCGTTGATTCATCAAAAGTCCTCATCACTCGGGGCAAATCTATCATCACTTGGGGCATATCAGATTCATCGATCCATATCAATCTGGTGTTCTCTTAATCTTGTAATCTGTATTAGCTTTTCGCAACCATCGGTTCATTAGTGTTATTTCCTTGGTTCTTCGACAACTAAAGGGTTCGGAGTGATACCTGCTAGTTCTGCTAAGACAATCGAGTCTAGAACCGGTCACTCACTTCTTATCAATCCTAAGGTTCAAAATCAGGCGTTTTGACACTTTTTCACAATCATAGGTTCATCGCTGCTATAGTGAACATTATCTTTGGTCATTCAGGACCTATTATCTTCATATCAATTCAATATCAATCAACTCCTATCTCAATATCTTTCAATCGGTTTCTATCTTGAGATCGGTTTATCTTTTGAATCAATTTCATATCTTTATCAAACACAAACTATCTTTGAACCACTGCGCTTCGCACAATAATTCAAAGAGGGGCAAAATGTAATACCCCAAAAATGGGCTATATGTTCATTAACCTCCTACATCAACAAAATCGAAAAAAATCGACATCGAAGTCCTAACCTAAGGCACATCTGAACATCATCAAATCTAATTGATTATCTTAAATTCTGCATCAGGGAATATTCCTAGTAATATTCCTAATTATCTTAATTATCTTTAATTTAATGATTATTTGGCAATAAATCCAATTTATCCTAAAGTTTGATTAATTGAATATTTTCATATTTAATTAATTAGATTTAATATTTTCCACTTAATTGTTTAATTAAATT
This sequence comes from Chamaecyparis obtusa, assembly GCA_027943335.1. NCBI lineage: Eukaryota > Viridiplantae > Streptophyta > Pinopsida > Cupressales > Cupressaceae > Chamaecyparis > Chamaecyparis obtusa. The sequence goes on along the minus strand of BSBK01003945.1, from coordinate 104,414 downwards.
TAATTCTATCTATTATTAATTATATTATTTAATTTTGACAATAAATCAAAATTCTTATGAATAATTGATTAAATTCTTATTTAATTAATTAAAGCATGTTGTCATTATTTAATAATATAATTTTTAATAAAAGTTTGGTAAAATAGTTAATTAACCCATAAATTAATTATTTTATTTCAAAAAGCAGTTAAGTTGAGAATAAATCACTTTATTTATTTATTAAATCATAATTATCCATGTGCACATTCAAGGAACAGTTAAACTCAAAATTGGAAAATCAATGCAAGTTGTTAGCTTTTTGAAACTCAACATCTTTTTGAGTTTTAAAGTGGATCTAAACTTCTAATTCGAGTTGAACTGTGCTTTTGCAGATTTTTGTGACTTAATTATCTTTATTTAAAAATAACTCAAAAATCAACCTGAGTTATTTGAGTGATTTATGGCTTTTTTTCCATGCACCTCCAAAGCCCTGGATTTCTATAAAATCAAGGCTGAGCTCTTCATAATTCATCCACAAATTAGCACAATCACGCTGGAGAATTGGAATTGGGAGAATCAAAGCTCTTGCGAATCGACATCTTTGTGAGATCAATCTTATTTTTGCATTCATATTGCATATCATTGTTAGATTAGCATTGCATATCAATTTTCAATAGCATTCATAGCATATCAATTTCATCTAGCATAGATTCATATCAAGTTTTCATTCCTTATTGCATAGAAAATACCAAAAAAAAATAGCTTAATTGCATTCAATCTCATATCTAGATCAATTGCATTCAAATCCTTCGTTTAGGTGTCGTCTAGGTCACTGATCTCAATTACAATCTGAGAACATCAATCTCGCACCTACTAGAAGGCAGTAAATCGCTTGGTTAGATTAGATTTCAATTTTGCACGATTTTGATTATAGCTAACCTCTAATGTTTTACTGAAGTGTTGTGTCTACAGATTAGGTACAATTTTCACACACACAGTTACCTCCATGCTATTGAACCTGTGATGTCCTCCACTAGTGAAAGAAGTGTTAACATGATAGAGACGGATATCAAGTATCTCAGTCAAAAAATTAAAAGAAGAAAAAATAGATGCTCTAATGGTGAAAACCACTTTGTGGCAGTATCAGAGCCAAAAATAGTATAAAAAAAAAGACATATCCGAGGGTGAAAACCTCTCTGAGGCACCCAAGGATGAGATACTTGATACACTTCCGAGCCACTTTCAAGAGAGGTCATCAGTATTGATTGACCTAACACAGTCAATCAATTTGGGTACAGAGGCTGCTCCACAGATTATTCATCTAGCACAATCATTGTCTGCTGAAGAAAAAGAAGAGTTCACGAGCTTCTTTCAGAGAAAGAAAATAAAATTTGCATGGACCTACTCTAACATGCCTAGATTAGACCCCAATCTAATCATGCATCATTTGTCTATTGCACGAGGTATCAAACCTATTAAACAAAAGCTACGAAAAATGCATCCACACGTAGCACTTTTGGTTAAAGCAAAGCTAGAAAAGCTTCTTAAGGCTGGTTTCATAAGAACTATTGATTATGGAGAATGGATTTCAAACATTGCTCCAGTCACTAAACATGATAAATCCATTCGTGTGTGTACAAATTTCAGAGATCTAAATAAGGCATGTCCAAAAGATGACTTCCCACTACCTAATATTGATATGATAGTTGACATGACAGTAGGATATGAGATGTATTCCTTGATGGATGGCTTTTCTAGCGATAATCAAATAAAAATTGCACCAAAAGATCAAGAAAATACTACTTTTACATGTGCCTAGGGCACCTTTTGCTGGAATGTCATGTCTTTTGGGTTTAAGAATGCTGGAGCAACATACCAGAGAGTTGTTACTACTATCTTCCATGATATGATGCATAAAACAATGGAGGATTACGTGGATGATACTTTAGCCAAAAGCATGCAGCGAAGAACTCACCCCACAGACTTGGGTCCCATCCTTGATTGCATGGAACAATTTAGTCTCAGGCTTAATCCAAAGAAATGTGCTTTTGGTGTTACTTCTGGGAAACTCTTGGGTTATATCATTTCCACTAAAGGCATAGAAGTTGATCCTGAAAAGGTGCAAGCTATTATGGACATGCCTCCACCCAAGAATATCAGCCAAATGAGAGGATTACAAGGAAGGCTACAATCTATCTGGTGTTTTATTTCACAGTTGGCCAATGAGTCACAACCATTTACTAAAACTTTGCATAAGAATGTGACCAATGAATGGAATGAGGAATGTGACAAGGGACTTACTCAAATAAAACAATATCTTGCTAATCCACCTATACCGATGCCTCATATTCATGGGAAGCCTCTTATATTGTACATCTCAGCAACAAACGCATCCTTGGGTGCTCTCCTAGCTCAAGAAGATCAAAACAATAAAGAGATATCCATATACTATATCATCAGAACATTGGTTGCCTATGAAATGAATTACTCTGTCATTGAGAAAGCTTGTTTAGCAGTGGTATTTGCTTCTCAAAAGTTGTAGCATTATATGCTAGCTCATACCACGAGGCTTATTGCAAAAATTGATCCACTAAAGTACCTACTAAGCAAGGCTGCCCTCACAGGTAGATTAGCAAAATGGGTAATGATACTTAGTGAATTTGACATTGAGTATGTGAAAAGAAAAGCTATTAAGGGACAAGCGATTGTTGATCAGCTGGCAGAGCTCCTTTGAAAGTTCATCAGCCTTTGAGTATTGAATTCTCAGATGAGTCCATCATGCTTCTCACACATCAATCTTGGAGCATGTTCTTTGATGGATCATTCACTCAACAAGGATCCGGTGCAGGCATTCTGTTTGTTACACCTCAAAGATACTCATTGCCAAAAGCATATAAAATGTTGTTTCCCTGCACAAACAACATAGCTGAATATGAAGCTCTCATTAATGGAATGAAGATAGCCCTTGAATGGCGTGTGGATGAGCTCAAGGTCTTTGGAGACTCGTAGTTAATCATCAATCAAGTCAATAATGTCTACCAAACAAAATATGACAAGCTAATACCTTACAAAAGGATGGTGGATGATCTCAAACAATACTTTGCACACATTTCTTTCTAGCAAATTCCAAGGGCAGACAATAAAGCAACTGACGTTATGGCCACTCTCGCCTCAATGTTACAAAGTCCAGAAAATGACTTCAGACATGAAATCCTTGGTGGAGGCATTACACTACCCTGCCTATGATATTCCTGAATCCAGGATGATCTGTTCAATCATTAGACATGATTCATCCCACTACCACCATATATTTTCCTACCTTTGTGACTAGATCATTCCAGACACCTATACCCGGAATGAAAAGCGTCATCTAATTTGTACTGCCTCATGGTATGTCCTCATAGCAAATGACTTGTATAGATGGGGTCTAGATGGTACTCTCCTTAGGTGCTTAGAACTTGATGAGTCCAAATGTGCGCTAGCTGAGGTACATGAAGGTATCTGTGGGTCTCATTCTAGTGGTCTAACGTTAGCCTGAAAACTTATTAGAGCTGGTTATTACTGGCCGGATATGGAAAAAGAAGCTATTCAATATGCCAAGACTTGCAAGCAATGCCAATTTCATGGGAATCTGATTCATGCTCCTGCTAATGAGCTTAGTCCTCTCATCATTTTCTGGCCATTTCAGCAATGGGCCTTCGACTTGGTCTGTCAGATACATCCTTCATCTTCAAGAGGGCACAAGTTTATCATTACAGCTACTGATTACTTTACCAAGTGGGTTGAGGTAGTGCCTCTAGCTATAGCTGACGGCAAGACCATTGCTATGTTCATACTAAACTATATCATTTGTAGATATGGCATACCCTCATCTATTATCACTGACAATGGGGGACAATTCAAAAATAAGGACCTGAAAGACTTATGCACTAAATTCATAATTATTCAGCATTGGTCATCCATCTATTATCCTCAGGGTAATGGACAAGTAGAGGCTTCTAATAAGACAATTCTGAAAATCTTGCACTGAACAGTTCATAAATCTGGTAGAGATTGGCATCTCCAAATTAATCTGGCTTTGTGGGCCTACAAAACAAGTATCTGAACACCAACAGGGGCCACTCCTTTCACCTTGGTTTATGGATTAGAGGCACTATTACCTATTGAGGTTGAGATTTTGACATTGCGAATCTCTCTGAGGGGCCTCATCACTGATGAAGATAATAGAATATCCTAGCTTCAAGAGCTTGAGTTACTTGATGAACATCGGAAGGTGGCATTCGATCATCTAAGAGCATACCAAAAGAGGATGTCTAAAGCTTACAATAAGAAAGTTAGACAAAGGAAATTCCAAGTGGGTGATCTCGTTCTGAGAGAGAACCCCAAGAATTAGCAGCAGCGAGTCCAGAAAGGGAAATTTGAACCAAACTGGCTTGGTCCATATGTCATTACTGCAGCATTTGGGTCTGGCGCTTATCAACTCTCCACCACTAAAGGAGAGAAACTCAAAGAGCCTATCAATGCTCTTCATCTGAAGAAGTTCTATAGTTGAGACATTCTCGACATGCTCATGTACATATTTATTGGTCCTGAAAAAATCCAAAAAAAATGATATATTGCAAAAATCCTAAAAATTGCAAAATGTCCTGAAAAAAATAATCATCTTAGTGAAAACCTGGTAAACATGCGCTTTGATGTATCTATTATCTTGGTGAAAACTTGGTAAACATGCACCTTGATAATAATCAAAAAAATTGAAAATTGAAAAAATACAAAAAAAAAGTCAAAAAGATCAAAAATACAAAAAAAATGAAATATTCAAAAAAAATACAAAAAAATCAAAAAAGAGAAAAGTACAAAAAAATTGAAAAGAAGAAAATGTGCCATTGATGAAAACCTGGTAAACAGGCATCATGGTAGCAAAAATAGAATCTCTGCCAAGATGGTGAAAACTTGGTAAACAGGCACCTCTTGTTTTCTGAAGCTACATCTCATCTCAATGTCGCTTGGCTTTTAGTTTCCTGCTTTAGTTCGCTTTCCCGCTTTCCTACTTTAGTTTGTTTCCTGCTTCTAGTTTGTTTCCTGCTTTAGTTTGCTAGCTCATGCTCTTGCCTTCAGTTGTCTTCAAAATTTTCCATGACTCTTCATGGATTGGAACTGGTTCATACTTGGGGGCACCTTTTTGATCTAGGGGGCATTGTCCTATCGCTTTTGGAAGTTTTGTTCATGCATCAATCACCAGCGATTCTCACTGCGTTTGCCTGCTGATGCCTAGCTACTTTTGAGATTTCTCTCCTTGAGGATCTCTCGTGTATCGGTCGCCAGTGGTTCTCACTGTGCCTGCCTACTGATACTTATCTTTTGTTTGAACCTCTCTCTTTTGGGATCTCTTCCTTACATCAGTCACCAGTGGTTCTCACTGCGTTTACCTGCCGATGTTTCACTCATGTTTTATTCTCTCTTTCGAGAATCTTCCTTGTATCGGTCACCATTGGTTCTCACTGTGTTTTCCTGTTGATACTTGGTTCACACTCTGATGTCTTCTTGAGACTTTGTCTCTTGCGACGGTCACCAGTGGCTCTCACTGCATCTGCCTGTTGTCGCTATCCCATCGAGACTTCGAATGTTGTTTGCTTCCGATTCGACTTCAATCCGCTTGAACACAAACGTAAACTGAAACTAAAAACTGATCTTGTGTTCCTATGAAGCATGCTGAGCTTTTCTTTTGCTTGTTTGTTTGTTTGCTTTATCATTTCTCCTCGAGCAAATCTAAGACGTCTTTCTTGACTGAGAAATGCGAAGACTGGGGGCATGATCTTTCCTTTGCTTTCTGTTTGCTAGTTTAGTTCCAATGATCCAAAGAATCTATCTAAGAGAGGTGTCCGTCTGTAAGAGCCTTCATCTCGTATTGGATGGCCATGTGTACCTCGACTCCTTTTATATGGACGCTTTGGTGAGGTTGGTTCTTCTCCTTGTCTGTTTTGAGTGACTTCTTTCTGCTACAAGTAAAATTGCTAATGCTCGTTCTGCTAAGTGAATGTAAGGGTCACTGTGAGCACTCTTTGGAAAAAGAAGGAACTCTCGTGTGTCTGGAGTGTTTGTTCGCAAGAAAAATTTAGGTCATTCTAGCAATTGTGCTTTGATGCTTATGTTAACTTGCTAAATCAAACGGAATAGGTGTTCAGGTCATTCTGGCTTCTTGTGCCTTAATGCTTACACCCCATTCCGACAAATCTAAGACTTATGTCATATTCATATTCTCATAATTGCAATGTTAGTGAGGATTGTATGGCATCTTGCAACCATCTCGTGCTTAAACGAACTCGATGATGATAATATGGTGAGTCCAAAAACCAAGTCTTAGGGCTTGCATTTTCATTCTAGGCTTGCATTTAGCATAGGCTTGCATTTTCATGCTAAGCTTGGATTTGAGATGATATCTTGTTACTCTCTTGATTACTTTTTGTTCATCGAAGGTTCTCATCTTTTGTCCTAGTTCCATCTTGGCTGCACAAGTGTCTGGTCCTCGCTCTCGATCTTTGAAACACGTATTCTTTTTTATTAGTACCTGTCATATATTGTGACAATCCTACATGAGATGATTAGTACCATATACATTACATATCAATTGTATTTTCATTTCATTTCCATTTGCATCTACATATATATGTGCATCCATTATAAGCATAACTCAAATCATACATTACACATATGCATACATTCTATCCATCTATCACTGCATCATCATAAAATAAACCATGTACATACTCATATTCATAAAATAAAGCATGTGCATTTCATACATTTCTATCCATACATCTAAGCATATAAAAACATCTCATAAACATAATATCAAAGAAATATAACAACAAGTACAAAGACATCAAACTACCAATCTCATATATATATCTCGAATAATGTCATGTACAAAAGAGGAGGTGCTACTTGAGCACAGTATCAAAAATGGGCTACAATGTACAAGTATATCAAGAAGTGCTAACTAGGTCCTGCACCACCTGGAGGAGGTGGTGGCAATGGTCTCTAGGAAAGGGGCATCGGCCACTGTGGGGTGCTGGTGGAGGTGCTTACAGAGCTCCAGCATAATCAGCAAAAGGTGGTACCTGCTCCGATAGATCTAGAATGACCCCGCAGTAAGCTGCATAGTAGTAAGCTGCTTGAGCAGCCTCATATTTGGTCTCAATCCTTGATCATGCTAGCTCCTCTCATAGCTACCTGATCTCAGCATCCCTCTCAGCTACCCAAGTCTCCTCCCTGATGACTCGTGTGTGGTAGTCATCACGCTCCCGCTAGACCTGTCGTACCCTCTCACGACTCTTCCTGAGAGCCTCCTACAGCTGTGATGAACCTGCTCCTATCGAAATGTTAGGCATGTCAGTATCATCATCTGGAGGTGCCTGCTATGACGTATCACATGTCCACTACCTGGTAGACCTCTGTTGGGCCCCACTGCTCCCAACTCCTGCATCTTAGCCCATCATCCTAGCAAGGATGCTAATCTATCCTGCTCGGGGTCTCAATACTCTTTGTTGTTGTTGTCCCTGTTGTGCAACTTGTTGGGCTGGTGGTTGCTGGGCTGGTGGCTACTGATCTAGTGCTTGCTGCTGATGTGCAGGCTGCTGCTATGCCCCTATATCGATAGGATATGTGAACCTTAGATGAGGACGTGCAATCAACTAATCCCTGTACGCAGGTGTCACCCTTGCATTGGTGACACCCACCATGTAATCCCATCGCACTGCTAGAATGCATATCTCTATCGCACACCACCCTAGATCCAATCTAGCATGCCACCCCTTCTTTTCCTCATCAGAGAAGTGGGCATAGGGGCAATACTCCTATGATATGTCCTGCTGCCTACCAAACTGGCACAGCATGCGTGTAACAAGGAATCTCTTGATGATGGTGACACCATGTCCAATCAGTGGATGAGATACAAACATATGCGAGAGCTCTCTCTGAGCATCATCTCATGGCTTTGTAGCCACCCAAGGTCTCCATACTATAGCTGCCATCTCGTCCAGCTGTCCTCTCCACTGCTTTGTCTTACCTAGCAAAGGCTGGGTCATCAGACTTGCATACCTGTAAATATACAGCTCAAGCTACTACCATGTGTCGTGATAGATAGGCCTGCAAACAGGGAGATGCTCCCAGGCCCAGATTTGAAGAACGAAGACTCCTACCACCATCATCCTCGCGCTGCAATATACTATCTCATGCATCTCATGATACATGTGGGCTAACATACACTCGCCCCATCCGAACCTGATGGCTAGCCTCTCCAACATCCTTCGTAGCATCGTGCCCCTGCCGCACTCTAGACCATGCTGACCTCGATCTGGAACAGGGTAGCAGCTCATAAACATAGCAAGAACAATGGAAAATGGATGAGCGCCGCTGTGCTTGCTGATCAGATCATCCCAGGAGATGGCCTGGCCCATCACTAGATCATCCATGAAGATCATCCTCAAGGCTACTATACCCTGTCGCGGCTATGTCTCATACTCCACTCGAGCACCATGGACTGGTATCAGCAAGATCCTGTATATGTCCTCGGGAGTCACAGTCATCTCCCCCATCGAAAAGTGAAAAGTGTTCATCTCCGAATGGAAACGCTCTACCAATGCACCAAGAAGACCATGATTTACCCGAATGTCAGGTAAATCACGCAAGAATCCCAAACCAAGTCCCTCAATATGAGCACTCTCTACATCTGTCAATCTTTGCACTAGGGTGGTAATCACGGGATGATGTGTCCTGAAGGGAATGTTGGGGAAGTCAACCTGCAAAGCAAGCGACGACATTGGATTAGTATCTTGATATGATGGTTTTTCAACACAACGACAACAAATGCAACAAGATAGCTATCCTAGACATGGCTATGTGACGCTATACTTGGCTGATTTTACGCAAATTTGACAAATTTTGGCAAAAGACTTCAAACTCTACATCAGCTTTCTACACGAGAAAATTATTTTCTCACACGAGACAGGACTCGACCTTGCGCAAACTGCTACAATCTTGTGCGGGACCACCTTTCAGCTTGCGCGAGCTTCCAAACAAAGCTCGCGTGAAGAAGACCTAACTGGCACAAGCAAACTACTTCCTCGCATGAAAGGAGACCTAGGCCAGCACGAGGAAACTACTTCCTCACGCGAGATTGGAAGAACATGACCTAAAAGTTGTCAAATCTACCTTAAATTGACCTAAAAAGCAGTACAAATTGAAATGCAAGGAGGTTTATCAACTACTTACAGGTGCGTCATACTCCGCTGACTGAGCGTGTCGTCAGGAGCACTCAAATCAGTGTGTATGTAGCGGAAGACCCTCCATTTCTCTCTTAGAGCTCACAATCACAAGAAGATGAAGGTGAATAATAAATTGAAAATGACCCCTCCGGGCCTTATATAGCTTTTGACCTAATTTTCAAAAGTGCTTCATTTTGCGTGAAAATTGTACCCCTGGCTAAATTGACTGCTCTTAATCCATTTTTGGGATCGAAATAAAAATTTGACATCTCTAGATAGCTTGAAATCACGTTTTAAATTTTGGGACCCTTTTGGGATCGGACACTTGTGCAGCCAGCCTTCTGGCGTCATCTTCCTGCCAGACCCTCATCTTTGTATCATGTTCTCAAGATCTTTGCTCTTTTCATCAAAGTCAACTCTAGTCAACCATGGTCAAACTTGGTCAATAGGACCTCTGCTTTGCTCCAATTTTCTTCTACAGCTTCTCGAATCTAGTCTAATTGCTTCTGCTCTACAATCTCTTGTTGTCAATCGTCCTTCTGATATGTCATCTTTCAATTTCACTCTTGAGGGGGCATGATGATTGCATCATTTGAATCTTGTTGAATCAATTCTTGAATCAGTTTGATCTAAATCATTAGTTCTCATTGCTAGGGGCATCTCGATGTCTCACATCTTGCTATTTGGTCATCTATCTTTTAGGCATCTGAGCAATCCAACTCAAATCCTCGAGGATCAAGCTTCGTTCTGGAGATGGTTCTCAAAATCTTTTAGGTATTGGGGCAATCTAACTCTAATTTTTGGGAGTCAAGCTTCGTTCTGAAGATGGCTCTCGAAATCTCTCTTAGACCGTTATCTGGGCAATCTAACCTGGGTCTCAGAGGGCTAAGCTTTGTATTGGGGAAATCTAACCTTGATTCTGGAGACAGTCCTAAATTTGCATCTGAATCTCATTCTGGGCATTGGGGCAACCTAACCCTGATTCTCGTCTTCTCTCAAGACGGTTGTCTTCACAATCTAACTTAGACTTTAGAAAATCATGCTTTGATCTATTCGATGTCTTGGCAACCTAACTTAAACTTCTGAATTTCTCATCATCAGTCACTTCAGACTATTCTTTGAATCAACACGCTATTCACACATCAATTCAAAGAGGGGCAAATGTAATACCCTAAAATTGGCACCTAATAAATTCAATTAATTTTGGTGCATTTTTGTCAATTTTACATCTCCAAAGTCCTAGTTTCCTAGGCAATTTTCTCTCTCCTACCTGACTTAATTCAACTTAATGTCAATTGCAAAGACCCTAAATTGCATTAATCAAATATTAAAATTAATTCCTAAAGTCTTCGACTTTTATTAGCTAAATTACCCCTATGATAAATTAATTTAATCCTAAAGTCCTAAGTACTTGGAATTAAATTAAACCCACCCCATTTGGCTAATATACATGAAAAGGAATTAATAATTACTTGTTATTTGAATGGACACTCATTTTTGAATTAACAATTCATAATATTTGAAAGGTCACCCTGTGTGGCATTTTCCATTCTTTTAATAAGTAATTTATGCATTTTTGTCTCAAATGGGAATGAAGAGTCAAGAGTTTCAAATCAAGAACCCCTTCATTCTCTTCTAGGGCTTTTCTATTTAATGAGCCTTATTTATTCATCCAGGAAGAGCAATTTTTTAGAGTAATTGAACTATAGTATTTTTGTGTCTCAATTTCATTAATTCCAAGCTTTATTACATTTTAGTATAATCTTCATTTAGTTAATATTGCATATTCATATACTTAGTTTGGCTTATTTGCTTATAGCTTAGTCTAATTTCATATTTCTTTCAAGTACTTTAGAATAATCTGCACTTCATATTTCCTTTCAAGCTATTTAGATTAATATCATATCTCTTTTAAAGCATCTTAGATTAAATTGCACTCTTTCTAGTTTAATTCAATTTTTGCTTATCATCATAACTTTTGAAAATCCTCCATAGTAGAATCGGTCTTATGGTTGTTGGCTCTCTAATCTGAGAGCAATTAAACACCCCGTCTACATAGGAGGCAACAAGTCACTTCACAATGGATTTCATATTGAGTAAATCATACTCTCTCTTGTAATTCAATCATGTGAGTAATGACCATGTTGCGTGTATAGTTGGATTTGAGGTCCACATTCCACCACATACACCCAGGACCCCTTATGACCCTTTACGACCCTTTACAATTCCTAAGAATACATCTTAGAGGTCTTAAAATGTCGTAAAGGGTCATAAGAGGCTCCTAAGAGGGGCCAAATGATCTTCCACCTTCACGTGGTTGGCCCTATTAAGTAGAGAATGTTAAACTATTCTAGAAACAAAGAGAAGCTCAATAATTTAAGGTCTCAGTCCACGGATAAATTAAATTAGACTTACTATCCAAATTGGACAAATTATTTTTGTTGCACATGGCACTTGGAGTCAAGTGTGTCTCTAAACATTGTGAGCTTTCCATATTCTTTAAGTGTTTTGTCACAATTTTATTTGTCAAATATTGAATTAGAGATTAAGCATTTTCTCACAGTTTTATTCGTACATTGATGAGAATCAATGATGGAGAGTTTTTAGATTCTGAGAAGACGTATATGTAGTGGAGACTAGAAGGGATTTTTGTGGATATTTGCTAGATATGGAGATTTTCTAGAGTGGCTATATACATACGAGGGTTTCCAGATTGAGTACCAAAGCAGAGATGATGATTCAATAACCTACGTCTATAAAACCTTCACAAAATCCCCTTCTTTTGCCTCCACTCATACCTCTTCTCAGAATCTAGAAACTTTGGATAGTGTTTCTCATCCATGCACGAAATGTGCTAATGATCATATAAAATTACTTTAAAGTAGTAAAGGATGTTGGGAACAACCTCTGGATTATGAAGGGATATTCCATTCCGGTGCAGGAGGTATTTTCAAACAAGGAATAAATTTTCCCAATGCTCCAAGCAAAGAATGTCCAAGGTTGCATCTTGCTGGAAAGATGTCTCGCACCATCATTATACTGTGGAGAAGAAGGTGAAGCAGCAAAAGAGTTTTTCTCAAGCTGTGCATGGTGAAACATCGAATCGAGAAATTGGAAATGCATGTAAAGTGACCAATGTTACAAAGGGAGTGGATGGTTTGGATGATGGGTAGAGTGCTAGAAAGTAGCAACCACACCAGAGGGTAGAAAAAAGAAAAGACATGTTGGGTGTCGAGACAAGGTGGATGAGCGATTATATGATCATCTGCATCAACATGGGAAGTTTGTCTTGGGTGTGGGTTGTATTTCAAGGGATAATCTTGGGGGGATAATCTCGTGGATTGGAAGAATGAGGTAGCCAAATTGGAGGATGGGTAGGAAACTGTAAAAGGGAGAAAAAGGAAAAATGAAAAGAAAGCTTTTGACATGATCCTTCATTCTCAAAAAAAGGGTGGAGTTTAGAGAAAACTATGGAGGTGCTTTCTTTCTTTCTTCTGAAGCTTGTTTGATTGATGTGAGTTTACCGAATATTTGGGGAGATAGCTCTCCTGAATGTAGCTATCCCCAGTTCGGGCCAAGTTCTAACCCGTTATGATTAATAAAATTAACAATTATCGTTAAAAAAAATTAGTAAAGTAACATAACAAAATACACAACAATATATATTAATGCAAAGTAACACCTGAAGAAAAATATCTAGACTAATCACCGAGCAGGATGCTGTTGGTGATTACTCTAGATATTTATATTTAGTTGTTTTTTTTTAACATTCCATTATTAGACAAAATTTTAACAAACCTTGGTCGAAACCCTCACAAAGATTGGTCTAAATATCGACCAATTTGTGTCAAAATTTGGCATCGTGGGTTTGGCATCCTAGTCAGATGATCTAAAGATTTTGACCAAAGAAGGTCAAAAGTCTAAAGATTTCAACCTGCTTTGGTCGAAAGTTTGACCTAATGAATTCCTAATAGCGTATGTGAATTTTGACCAAGATTGGTGTAGAACATTCTACCTTAACAGCGATATGTCAAAAATTCAACTCGAAAAATAGCGACCAAACCATTGGTCGATTATTTGACCAATTTTGGTAGAAGATTCGACCAATTGTTCGTCAAAAACAAATGCCAATTGTACTAATGAGGATTAGAGTTGGGTTTCAGCATTTAAGGTGCAGCATTCGAGATTAGAGTTTAATATTTAGGATTAGATTTAAATCCTAACATTAAACTAAATGAAACACAAACCCTAATAGTAAACCAAATAAAATGTTAATCATAACATTAGAAAAACACAAATTTAAACTATAAGCAACCCTTATAAACAAACTAATGCAAATTGTGCTATAACCCTAATTACAAAGCAAATCTACTTTAAACCAAAGTGAACCCTAACTCCTTGCCTTGAAAAATCAACCCTAAGTATAAAAATAAAGCACACTTAACCCTAATATTAAACCAAATAAAACCTAATTTAACTTAACCCTAACTATAAACCTAATAGTAAACATAATTCAACTTAACCCTAACCCTATACTAATTCAAGCTAAACTGTAAATTAAATTGAACCCTAAACTTTAACAAATTTCACATTGAGCACAACATCTAAACCCTAAACTAATTAAAGCTAAGCCCTAAACTAAATTGAACCCTAAAATAGATTTTTAAAAAAATCTAATTTCTATAAAAACTTATATGCTGAGAGATATGCATATAGTTGCATATCAAAAACTTTTAAATAATGCAAACTTTATATAACATGATTTCATACCCTTCTCTTAAAATACATTTTGTAATCTGCTCCTTTGTAAGTATAGAAGATGAAAATTTTGTAACATTTAATGTTAGGACATACAACATAACAAATATATAGACACTTGAAAACCATGAAGCAACAACATTATTTGATTTCCTATAAAATTTTACATTTTTAGGTGGATTGTAATTTTAAAATATTGACTAATTAAATGTATCAACTCTTGCACTATAATATTATATAATAAGATTACATAATTCTAAAACCTAAACTAAATTTGTTACTATAACTAATGGTGGCGACGATGAAGATCGACAGATATTAGAGGTATACAAGATTGTAAAAGGATTAGATCAATTATTATTTTTTCATTGATGTCAAACAATTGATTTCTGATTTATATTGAGTTGTCATATCATTCGAAGTATGATATAAGTTGAATGAGTTAAGAAAAAGAAGTGAAAAGTTGTGAAGTTGAAGAACTTAATTGGGCAGCTAATACAAATCAAACAATGATAAGGTTATATTGATTTACTTATTTTCTACTAAACATTTGATTACATCAAGTTGGTAAAAGAGATTGGTCAAGTCAGTAAACAAAATAGTTTGGTTACCGAGCAGGAAAAGTTATTCGATAAAAGGAAAGTAATTTTTGGTAAAGTGAAAGCAAGTCAAGGCATTGAGTACACAAAGTTAGTTACCAAGTAAAGCAGACAGAATTTTGGTTGAAGGAAAAGGAGTTAGGCACCGAGCAAGGAGCATAAATTAAATACAAGGATCAGAACAACATTTAATGATGAGCCACAGTGATCTGGAAGATTCTAAGGATGAGAAAGAGTTAGTTGAAGATATCTACAATCAGGAAAATTCAAGGTGATGATCTGTGGTATAGATCTAAGTGGCAAAAATTGAAGGTAAAATTTTCAAGAATTTTTAAGTTCCGAGGTGATGATAAAACATTTTACCGAGTTTCAAATTCATTGAATTAGTTTATGAAGATAATCTAATGGTTGAGATTAGTCAGAGGAAAACATAATAAAGGAGATTAAGAGGCAAAAAAGAGTATATATAAAGAATGAAATTGTATAAAGAACAAGCTGGAAAGTTGAAAGGAGGATTAGTAACCGACTGATGCAGTGAAGAAGAAAAAGGTTGAAATCCAAGTCTGAAAGCAGAATTTGATGAAGTGTTGAGGCCAGTGGGAAGTGATGGAATGATGTGAAGACAAAGAGATCATAAGGGATCTGATTAAGCAAGAGGTAGTTGCAAATTTACAAATCAGTTTTTATATTGTTGCTTATTAACACTTGTAGCAGAAAAATCTCTTAACTGATTGGACTTAACAGTCTTATTGTAAAGCCTTTAGCAAGGTGACATTCTAGAAGAGTGTTTAAAAACTTTTAACCAAGCCACTCCTAACAGGGTGAAGATCCTAACAGATCTTAGGCAAATCCCCTAACGGGGTCACATTTAACAATGTGCATTGTAATCTTTAAATAGGTTGGCTTTTAATCGAGCATACTTCAAAAGAGTATTTCTTTAGTGGGTGACAATTCCCACAATGGTTTTTTCCAGATTGGGTTTCCACATTAAATACTAGTGTTATATGTGTTGAATGTTTATTGTGAATGTTATTGTTGATTGATAAAGTTAATTTACTGTTATCAGCTAATATTGAAGTTTGTCTAACTGAGTTGCTACCGAGTTGAATCAGAGAAAGTTTTTAAGGTTTAAAGAATCACTGATTACTAATTCACCCCCTCTCATAATCCAACAATTGGTATCAGAGTTGAGTACTCTAAAAAGGATAAGTTTGAAAGACTTGAGTAAAATATCTAAAGATGTATAAGAGGGAGGCACCAAAGTTGAATAAGGGCAACTTCTCTACATGGAAAAGTAGGATGAGGCTGCACATATCTGGAATTGAAGAGTATGTTATATATTTTCTTGACAATGAGTAATCACCACCGCAATTTGGAACTATGACAATTGAACAAGTAAGAGAAAGACAAGATCACACACAAATCATGATTGAGATATATTCTACCTTCACCAACGTAGAGTTCAATGACCTTAAAGGATGTGATACTACAAAAAAATGTGGCATAAGCTTGCATTCGTATATTGTGGAGATTTGCATGTTCAGAAAGTAAACGTTGAAAGTTTGAAAGGAAAATTTGACTCTATGAGAATGAAAGAAGGTGAAGATGTTATACAATACAGTACAAGATTGAAGGAAATTGTGAGTGTTATCAAAGGTGTTGGAGGACATATAGAAGAAGAAGATGTAACAAGTAAAATGTTGAGGACATTGTTGCCTATATATGCTATCTGAGTGTCTTCAATACAAGAACTGGGATCCATTCCTCAAATGCTTGTTTCACTGGATGCTACAATTGGTAAGTTGATTGCTTTTGAGCTTAATGATTTTGATAACAGTTTACCTGCTACTTCTAAGATTGAGTTTACATTCAAGTAATCTTTGAATGTTGGAAATTTTAGAGAGTCTAGATCTAGTGATGGTTATGCTAGCAGTGCAAGTGAAAGATTTCAAAGTTGCAAGAGTGGTCTAGAAAGTCTGTATGAAGAGGAAAGACAACAAGAAGAGTTTGAAGCTCTACTAGCTAGGAGGCTACCGAGAGAAAAAGGCAAATTACTCTTGAAATGTTTCAAATGCAACAAGATTGGTCACATTGCATCTAGATGTCCTAATAATGACAGTAATGAGAAAAAAGACAACCGAGATAATAACAAAAGGGAGAACAAGTTCAGGAGATACCGAGATTTCAAAAACAAAGGTAATAAGTCATGTTACATTGTTGAAGGACTAACCGATGATGATACAGATGATGATGAAGGTGTAGAGGTTGTGTATGTTTCAATCAAGGATGATTCTGATGAAGAAAGGTATGGAGAAGAAAAAGATTTAATTTCTCATGTTAGGAAGAATGATACATGGATAACTGATAGTGGATGTTCACATCATATGATTGGTGACACACATAATTTTATTATTATGGAAGATCATGATAGAGGTTATGTTAGATTTGGTAATGATGCTCCATATCTTGTCAGAGGTAAAGGTTCTATAATTTTGATAGATAATACACAATGTGATGTGTCTATTGGGTTGAAGGAATAAAGTATAATATGTTGAGTGTGGCACAACTGAATAACACAGGTCACCGACTGGAATTTCATAATGGAAAGGTAAAAGTATTTGATCAGAATGGAGGTCTTATTGCCACCGGTGAACAATCAAAAGGTAACTTATTTTATCTTGATCTACTACAAAGAGTTTCTTATTTGCTAAATTTGAGGATGTATGGTTATGTCACAAGAGATTTTGTCACATGAACTTTGACAACTTAATTAAGGTGAGCAAAAACAATAGAGTAATAGATCTACTGAGATTGTATAAACTTGAAAATGTCATGTGCAAAGGATGTCAAGTTGGTAAAATGACAAAGTCAAGTTTTACAAGCAAATTTTACACTACATGAAGAATTTTGGAATTAGTGCACACTGACCTATGTGGACCTATGAGAACACAAAGCTACTATGGTGGTAGATATTTCATTTTATTTGTTGATGATTATTCAAGAATGATGTCTATCATATTTTTTAATGAAAAACTTGATGTTTTTCAAATGTTTAAGTGGTATAAGGCAAGAGTTGAAAATGAGACTAGAAGACAATTGAAGTGTGTGAGATCTGATAGAGAATGTGAGTTTACATCTAATGAGTTTACACTTTTTCTATAATGAAAATAGAATAAAGAGATGAATGTCTGCACCAAAAATACTACAGAAAAATGGTATAGCATAGAGAAGAAACATATCCATTATTGATTGTGCAAGGACACTGATGATTGAAAAGGGAGAGTCTCAAAAAATTTGGAGAGAAGTAGTCAGTACTACAACTTATAGACTTAACCAAGTACAACTGAAGAAAGGTACAAACAAAACTCCATATGAGATTTGGTATGGTCACAAACCGAATGTAAGTTATTTCAAAATATTTGGAAGTAGATGTTACATTCTAAAAGATGCTAGAAATGGAAAGTTTGATCATAAAGGTGATGAAGGAATATTCTTAGGATATTCTACAAAGAGCAAGGCTTACAAGTGCTTAAATAAAGCTACTAACAAAGTTGTGGAAAGTGCAAATGTAAGTATTGATGAATTTGCAAAGAAAAATGAAGATAGCAAAAAGGAACTTGAGGACTATCAAAGATTTGTATATGTTCAACCTGATGTTCCTAAAACCTTACCGGCAGTACAAACCGAGAAGGAAGCTAAACAAAGAGAGCCACCACCGAATGCTGAAAAAGAAGAACTGCCACAGTCTATCGAGCTTGTTTTAGCAAAGTATGTGAGAAGACACCACTCACCGAGCAAAATTATTAGAGATAAGAATGTTGGAGTTGTGACAATAAGTAACTTGAGAAAGAACACATATTTGATTTCTGAATTTGAGCCAAGAAAAGTAAATGATGCATTGGATAATGAAGATTGGGTTAAATCTATGAAAGAAGAGATAAACTAAATCGAAAAGAACAACACGTGGACTTTAGTACCAAGACCTAAAAATAAAAATGTTATTGGTACTAAGTGAATTTTTAGAAACAAATTGAATGAACATGGTAACGCAATCAGAAACAAAGCAAGATTGGTTTGCAAGGGGTATACACAAGAAGAAGGTATTGATTATGGTGAGACTTTTGCACCTGTTGCTAGATTAGAAGGAGTTAGGATTCTACTAACATATGCAGTTTATAAAGGATTTAAAGTTTATCAAATGGATGTTAAGTTTGCATTTCTTAATGATATTCTTGAAGAAGAAGTTTATGTTGAACGACCAGAAGGATTTGTTGAGAGTATTAACAAGGACATGTTTTGCAAACTTTATAAGGCACTATACGGTTTGAACCAAACACCTCGAGCATGGTATGAAAGGTTGCATTCATATTTGATCAAGATTGAATTTCAAAAAATAAGTGACTACAACAATTTGTATATGAAATGTGATAGTAATGATAAGATTTTGATTGTTGAAATATTTGATGATATTATTTTTTGAGAAAATAACACATTATGTAAATCTTTTGTTGAGGAGATGAGAAAGGAATTTGAGATGTCCATGATTGGAGAGAAAATTATTTATTAGACTATAGATTCAACAAATCAGAGATGAGATCTACATCACATAGTCAAAGTACATCAAGGAGATTTTAAAGACATTTGGTATGGAAGATTCAAAACTGGTTGGAACACCGATGGCTACTAGTTGCAAATTGTACATGAAACACTCTACCGATCAATGATTGATAAGCTACAGTATGTTGTACATAGCAGACATGTTATTGCTCATGCAGTAGGTATTGTTGCAAGATTTTTTGTCAAACCAAAGGAAACACACATATCTACAGTCAAAATAATATTTAGATATCTAAAAGGGACTGAAGATTTTGGTCCACTATACAAGAAAGGAGAAGATTTTGACCTGAAGGTTTACACTGATGTTGATTGGGCTGGAAACATTGATGATAGGAAAAGGACAAGTGGAGGAGCTTTCTTTTAGGAGAAAGATTAGTGACATGGCTAAGTAAGAAGCAAAGTTGTATATCACAATCTATTGCCGAAGCTGAGCATGTAGCAGCAGCTATGAATTGTGCAAACATTGTATGGATCAAACAGCTAGTTGAAGGTATGCAAGAGGAGATTACCGATCCAGTTACTATCTATTGTGATAATACAAGTCCTATCAATATATCAAAAATATGGTGATGCATTCCAAGACCAAGCACATTTCTATCAAGTATCATTACTTGAGAGAACAAGTTCAAAATAAGCATGTGATATTGGAGTATGTGAATTCAAAGGAACAGATAGCAGATATATTTACCAAGCCACTATCGAATGATGTTTTTGAGTATCTCAGAGGTAAATTAGGGGTTCTTCCCCTATCCAATATTCACTAAGGAAAGATGAATGCTACATCAATTCAAGGATTCATTAGAATGTCTATTTAGTGAGTTGATGCTAGTGTTCACTCTTTAGGTGATGCCTGAAGTTGTAAAAATGTTTATGTATGCAATGAGGTATCGTACATACTAGGTATGATCCACTGTCTGAACAAGTTTTTAGGAGTATGTATCTTTGGCATTGTTGTCAAAGAGGGAAAATAAGCTATTAATGATTACAGAGACGAAGGGAGAATAATTCAAAGCAAGAAGATAAAGTTCAGAGGAAGCAAAGCAGTAACCGATGAGACTAAAATATAGAAAGTTAAAGGGAGATTGTTAACTACAGTGTTGTCATCATCAATTTACAGTGAGTGTTGTCATCAATGTCAAAGGGGGAGATTGTTACTATAACTGATGGTGATGATGATGAAGACTGACCGAGATCAGAAGTATACAAGATTGTCAAAGGATTAGACCAGTTATTATTTTTCCATTAATGTCAAATAATTTATTTACGGTTTATATTGAGTTGCCATATCATTCGGAGTATGATATAAGTTGAGTGAGTAAAGAAAAAGAAGAAGTGAAAAGTTGTGAAATTGAAGAACTTAATTGGGCTACTAATACAGATCAGACAATGATAAGGTTATATTGATTTAGTTGTTTTCTACTAAACATTTAATTACATCAAGTCGGTAAAAGAGATTGGTCAAGTCGGTAAACAAAATAGTTTGGTTACCTAGTAGGAAAAGTTATTTGGTAAAAAGAAAGTAAGTTTCGGTAAAGTAAAAGCATGTCAAGACACCGAGTACACGAAGTTAGTTACCAAGCAAAACAAACAAAATTTTGGTTGAAGGAAAAGGAATTAGACACTGAGCAAGGAACACAAATTAAATACAAAGATCAGATGGACATTTAATGATGATCCACAGTGATTTGGATGATTCTAAGGATGAGAAAGAGTTAGTTGAAGAGATCTACGATCAGGAAAATTCAAGGTGTGATCTATAGTATAGATCTAAGCGGCAAAAAGTGAAGGTACAAGTTCCAAGAAAGCCCAAGTTTTGAGGTGATGATAAAACATTTTACTAAGTTCCAAATTCATTGAACTAGTTTATGAAAATAATCTGACAGTTGAGATTAGTCAGATGAAAATATAATAAAGGAGATTAAGAGGCAAAAAAGAGTCTATATAAATGATGAAATTGTATAAAAAACAAGCTGACAAGTTGAAATGTGGATGAGTAACCGACTGATGTAATGAAGAAGAAAAAGATTGAAATCTGAGTCTGAAAGCAGAATTTGATGAAGTGTTGAGGCCAGTGGAAAGTGATGGAATGAAGTGAAGACAAAGAGCGCATAAGGGATCTGATTAAGCAAGAGGTAGTTGCAAATTTACAGAGCAATTTTTATATTGTTGCTTATTAACATGTGTAGCAGAAAAATCTCTTAATTGAGTGGACTTAAAAGTCTTATTGTAAAACCTTTAGCAAGGTATCATTCTAGAAGAGTGTTTGAAGACCTTTAACCAGGCCACTCCTAACATGGTGAAGGTCCTAACATATCTAAGGCAAATCCCTTGACAAGGTCACATTTAGCAATGTGCATTGTAATCTTTAACCAGATTGGCTTTTAACCGAGCATACTTCAGAAGAGTATTTCTTTAGTGGGTGACAATTCCCGCAGTGGTTTTTTTTTCAAATTGGATTTCCATGTTAAATACTCATGTTATATGTGTTGAATGTTTATTGTGAATGTTATTGTTGATTAATAAAGTTAATTTACTGTTATGGTTAATATTGAAGTTTGTCTGACCGAGTTGCTACCGAGTTGAATCAGAGAAAGTTTTTAAGGTTTAAAGAATCAATGATTACAAATTCACCCTCCTCTCAGTAATCCAACAAAATTGCACCATAAATTGAATCTTATACTTTATTTTGTCAACCTTATTGTTGATGTGTGGGGAAAGACTACACTTGGATTCAGTATCCAAGTCCAAAATGATGATTTTGCGTATTTTGGGAGATAGTCAAGCAAGGTTTACTTTCTAATGTAGTCTTATACTCATACTAAAAACTATTATGGGAAAATAAGAGTAGCCCAACCATTCAAGACGAACAGTCTACAATGTGTACTTTTGTTCACTCAAGCGAAATGTCATGGTGGAGAAATCCAAGGAGGCACAAAACAACATTTAGTGAGCAAGGTGTTCAAAGAAATGTGAGTTGAAGCAACAAGATGGTGATAGTCTGAAGAGTGACTTGGAGTCCCCAATTAGGGAGGGGGTTTGGGTATTGTTTCGAGAAAGTCAGCTAGGGCTCACTAGAGAGTCAGGGTTGCATCGGCGAGTTCCAAAGACACAGGATGTTGGGAATTTGGAATCTTCGTGTGGAGCTATAGCCAGGGTGTGAGGTGCATAGGGTGTGTGTCAGTGTTCCAAGAATGGATGCGAACCTAGGGGTGGGTACTTGTAATAGAGTGGTATGGGAGTACTCAGGTAGTGATCAACGACAAAGTTGAAATTGATGTAGACCGCACTAGGGGCCATTTGTTGAAATCAATAAAGCTACTTATTTGCCCCAAATGTTGTGTTCATTGTTATTGTGAATCATTCCGCTAATTATATTGTTGTGGTTAACAAGTTTGTGTGTAGGTGTTGAAGCTTGGATCTTTAAGGGGAAGGCGTAGTTCGGGCTCTCCAAAGCGTCGGTGTCACGCTAGGAAACTCTAGCCCCATGATAGGGGTGAATTACACATCAATGTAAAACAATTATATATAGCTAACCAAAGTGATTATTGCTCTTTAAATCCATAGAGAGAATATTATGTTCCTATTAACAAAATATATAATATTATGTCATTTTATACAAATATAGAATGATATAATTTTTATAAAACAAAAAATCACGTCTCTCCATAATCTCTTACTTTAACTCAGAGGACCTCTTACATGGAATACAAATTTACTACGTAGCAAGGTTTCAAGAATATATTTCACATCAAATATTCACAAATAGAATTCATCTCGGCTAAATTGAATGGCACTCCAAACAAAATATAATTATTTTGCACGTATAGAACAATAAAGATGCAATTAACCCACCAAATGTGTTACTATATAACAAAAATATTATGACAAAACTTTCCACATCAACAATACGACATCATTTAATATATATAATACTATTGATGTAACCATTGCACCCTTCATAGGTGCAAGTGCATATATTAATCAATAAACCATCAACAAAAGATAAGAACGACAATGAATTAAGGATATCTATCTACAAGGTATATTACAAAGTCCTAGATATTTCAGAAGTTATAACTTGAAGGGAAGGGACTAGTTGTACAATTCATCATGGTTCATAGCGATAATTTAAGATTGGTAAGCATTGTTATTCCAAAACAATCATTATCAACGTAATATTATGATAGATTGGCCAAATGGGACTCAAAGTATTATTATCCAACCTTTACATTGAAGAAGGATAATTTATATGATAATTCATATCTACAATTAGTATAGTCAGCAATTAACGTTAACATAGTATTTGGTTGTCGTGATAAGTAGGAGATATTTTCCACAACAAGTCAAATTGTGATATTGCTATCAAGATTCAACTTTATAGTTTTTTTAGTCAAACCCATTAACCCATATTTCCTGAGTAGTGGTTCACACGAACCCATCTCTCATGAGAATGAATGAAACTTTTAGCACTCATTGGATCTAGGCGATGCTCACAGAGGTGAAGCACCAACACTTCCTGAGAGGTCACCCATCCCAGTACTACTCCAGCTCAAGCGCTCTTAACTATAGAGTTTCCTCCATGGCTAAACCCATGCTGCTTCCAACCCCATTTGCAAAACCTTCACCAAATGTTGTGCCTTATGAACCATTCATTAGAAAGCCCCTTAATCTCACCAATTGATAAGTAGGGGATATTTTCCACAGCAAGTCAAATTGTGATATTGCTGTCAGGATTCAGTTGTGTAGTTTTTTTAGTCAAACTCATTGACCCATGTTTCATGAGTAGTGGTTCACATGAACCCATCTCTCATGAGAATGAATGGAACACTTAGCACTCATTGGATCTAGGTGATGCTCACAGAGGTGAAACACCAGGAGGAAATTCATAAGGCACAACACTTGGTGAAGGTTTTGCAAATGGGGTTGCTAGCAGAGTGGGTTTAACCATGGAGGAAACTCTATAGTTAAGCGCGCTTGAGCTGGAGTAGTATTGGGATGGGTGACCTCCTGGGAAGTCCTGGTGCTTCACCTCTGTGAGCGTCACCTAGATCTAATGAGTGCCAAGTGTTCCATTCATTCTCATGAGAGATGGGTTCATGTGAACCACTACTCATGAAACATGGGTCAATGAGTTTGACTAAAAAAACTACACAATTGAAGCTTGATAGCAATATCACAATTTGACTTGATGTGGAAAATATCTCATACTTATCAATTGATGAGCTTAAAGGGCTTTCTAATAAATGGTTCATAAGGCACAACACTTGGTGAAGGTTTTGCAAATGGGGTTGCAAGTAGAGTCGGTTTAACCATGGAGGAAACTCTGTAGTTAAGCGCGCTCAAGCTGGAGTGGTACTTGGATGGGTGACCTTCCGGGAAGTCGTGGTGCTTCACCTCTGTGAGCATCACCTAGATCCAATGAGTGCTAAGTGTTCCATTCATTCTCATGAGAGATGGGTTCGTGTGAACCACTACTCATGAAACATGAGTCAATGAGTTTTACTTAAAAAAAACTACACACTTGAATCCTGATAGACAATTTGATTGTCATCTCAAAAATATGACATTGGAAGGTCGCGATTCAAATTAAGAACTGTGATTGATAAATATGAAGATTACGCAACATACTTATCTCTCAATATCCAAAATTAATATGAACTTAGTAATTAAGAAATGCGATTTGTATCAAAGTGCGATTCATTAAAAAATATATGTGATTACATGTAATCGGTAATCGTTTCTGATTAGTAAATATAACATAAATGAAGAGACATTAATTAAATGATAAATGGTTATTAAGAACTTTATCAAAGGATGCAGATTTTATAAAGGACAGGTCGCATTAGGAAGAGTTGCAGCCGAAGATCCCACACCATTAGGATATATTAAAGGAAATTGGAAATCTTTCCAATCAAGGAATAAGGGATTATAAAAATATTTTTAGTACTGATGATCATCGAAGGATGTATAAGGAAATTATTATTTATATTTGGTATTCAGAAAGGAATACATATCATCACTACTTATCAGGACAGAATATATAATATTATATGGCTGACAGCATACTGATATGATGTATCTTATTTATGAGTTAATACTTATTTACAGAACATTATATCTGATTTCTATTAGGGATAATGATCCATTATGTAGTCATATATATATATGATGAAATCAGAATTATTGATATAATTCTGATTTCATTATTATTATATATATATAGAAGATGCTATTATATATTTAGTCTATCTTTTATTCACTTCCTAATTACATTAAGAGGATAGGTGGGTTTGTTAAGGGAGAGGCAGAGTAATTCAGTGACATGTCGAAAAGTTCCCAAGATAAGGAAGAACCTTGAGGGAGCCTGCTTGTAGACCGTTTCGCGTGCCCTAGCACTGTAATTCCACCATCTTCCTTTGGGTTGATGATTAGGAGAGAAGGAATTAGGACTTAAGTATTATGAATCAACAATTGTTCCTTAATCTGATTTAAATGCATAGTGAAGGATGTTAATCATTGGGAACATTACAAAGACTAAGTTAAATTTCCATTCCCAACTACAATCCAAATCCTAGTTGGAAAATGTATGGTACATTAAGTGAAGTCCTAGTTGGGGACATTACAAGGGTTTTGTGTGGAGGAACTGCAATCAATTCCTAGCTCAAAGACAAGAAAAGCAATCTGATGTGGACCATAATACCTGAAAGTTAAGAGGTGGTGATTTGTTAAGAACCTGAGTCCTACACATATCATCTTGAGAAGGAATCTACAATGCTACAATTGAGAGAGTATTAGCTTCAGGAAGCCAGGAAGCCACTATGGGAGAGATAATGGCACACTAGGAGGCTGATTTGTTTGCTCCAAGACTTTCTATCTGATCGGGAGGTTTTGGATTGGTAGTGGGCATATCGTGGGGGGTAGATTGGTGTAGACCGGTACAACAAGCAGAGAAGAAGCAAAACAGAAGCAGAAAAACTTCAGGTGTAGAGTTGTGAAATGTTGATGAGAGCACTCAGTGGATGATGGAGGTTTTTCATTATGAGTTTTTATGTTTCCTGTTTTGTTAGCTTTTGCTTTAGTGAATGCGATGTAATTATAAGTAGTGCTTCTCTGGTTACAGGGTCGGCTCTGAGTTCCTTCCTGCTTTTCTCTGATACTTGTAAAAGCATTTATTACTTAGGGGTGGGTGCCCCGATACATCCTTCTCTAACTAATTTTTAAAATGCCTTATTCCCTAACATAATACCAGACTGCGTTTCTCCGAAAGCCTGAGTCCAAGGCCAGAAGTCTACTGTCAGTCCATAAGGCTTATCCAACACAAATTTGATGCTTTCATGCTGGGGCCTTTCTTAAGATCCATACCATTCCGTGGTGTATGTGAGAAAGTTGCATGTCAAGCCTTCCATGCACTCTTCAATACAGTGGATGCTTTGATTTGAAACTGTTCAACAAAGATCACAACGTAGTGCAAAGTTAAAATCATACCAGTACATATGATTTACAGATACTGTAAGAACTTTATCTCCAACCAATTCCTTCCAAGGCTTCAAGCCTTTCCCGCACGTTTCATGATACACTATAAGTGTCATTTTTACTCTGTAGAAACCTAATTGAAAAACCTTCCAGCCATTAGTTGCAACTACTAAACAACTCTCTGGAAGTACAAAAGCATCAAATGGAAGCAGACCTGTAAGACAACTATACTTGAACTATAGGTAATACTAATAGCATCGAACATGACAACACATAGCTCATCATAGCAAATAAAATCAAACGGGCCATGGGTGACCTCAAATTGATTTGTTGAACTGAGTAGCAACCAATTGTGGAAAACCACTAAAACACTATAGCCAATAGCATGCAACTACTAAACCCCAAGTACAGACATGTCCTTACACAAACTGTTGTCAGGAATTTAAATGTTGATTTATTTTTTCATTTAAATCAATTAGTCGCATATGATCTATATGCAATTCAACAAACATGTTTACAAAAGTGAACATATTCTGAACTAATAAAATGCAAAGCAATAGGGAAAATTACTACTGTCATTTGCAAGGCCCAGCAAGCTCAACTTTGACCACCACCTGAAATGCACAAAACTTCAATTATTAGAAGCATGTTCACGAAGTTCATCCCTTTTCTTATATTCACCCCCCCTCTTTCAGTGAGGATCTTATATCTCAGCAGATAAACATTGATCTAATCCTATAATGTTGCTTGTGCATCATTTCAAAGCTGCTTCAAGTAGCCCATAAATGGCTGAGGTTTGTCGATGATCCTTGTCAATAATATCAGGCACCAGCTACTCATACTATAACACTTCATATATGAGCTCGTATTCCCTAGAGTGTGAACCAGTAGTTTGGCTGCACCATCTGTTCGCCATTTAGGAGACCGAGAGCTTGATAAGCAATAGCACGGACTCTTATTATTACAAATTGCTTTTGCTAAAGCTGATAAAGTTATCAATCATTTGTTTCTGCTCAAAGATGGGATCAGAGTAGCCCCAATATAGCTCAAATCTTCTGATCATGCAGGACTACCCCTATGTTTGTTGTCCAGTGAACAACACTTAACCTTACAAATTTCTACATTCGTATGAGAAGAACTAACTCATTATTTACCATGAACTTGTAAACAGAGCTAAGAGCATTCCTTGCACCCAAAATAATCTTTACGAAGTCCGAACTCATTTTTCAGCTTTAAATCCTTGAAAAAGACTCACTCTATAAGCTAATAAAAGCGTATTCCTTTCAGGAAAGTCACTCTTGGATCTGTTCCTTGCATCCTGTGAGTAGAAGTCTAGTATGAAACAAGACCTTACGTAGGGATTCTGATAAAACTGTTATAGTTATAGTATGAAGTATCAAAGATCTTTTACAAAGGATTTGGTAAAACCGTAAAAGTGCACAAGTGGCATTAAGTATCAAAAAGAAGTTTAAGTTTGTTGCTCGACGAAACCATACACCATCATAAAGTATTCGATCAAGCATTACAAAAGTATACGATAAAAAGTAAAGGAAGTCATATTGATGCCCAAGGAGTCTCCACTCTAGACTAACGGGCCCAAAAGTACATATGGCAGTAATAGCAAATAAAGGAGTTCCGATAGCATCTCCCCCACAACAACGATAACAAGAAATCTTACAATGGAATGTAAACGATAAAACAGAAAGTAAACTTCAAGTATCCTTTTCTATGCACGATACAATCCTCAAAAATTCAATATTCACATTTTCTAAACTGCCCTTAAGCAGCAAAGCTTCACCATAAAAATGGTGGCATTACAGGGAAACTCAAGGGACAATTTACCTTCAAAATTAAATTGAAGTCATTATCATTCACCAAATTCTTCTTGCAATTCACATAACATGAAATTTGAAATCTGAAAAACAGCTCTGTAAAAAGTTCCTTATGGATGCACAGACCCGTTGATTTGACATTTGACAAACATCAAAATCTGCAACTAAACTTATCATCGGGTCAACAAAATGGTAACCCTAAAGTTATCCTCTTCTATACCAGATGCAACCCTCAACATTTCAACTTTTACATTTTTTCCACAACACTTTTGCAGCAATTACCAACCATAAACAAAAATGCATTAGAGGGAAAATTAAGCACGTTTACTACTATATCCAGAAGTGTTCATGTATCAAATGGTATATTAATATAATTATATATCTTAAAAAGTCGCAGTCTTAATTTTTTTAAAGATGCACCAATCCATTTATTTGTCAGCAAAACAAGATCTCAAGCTCAAATTACATCGTGTCAACAAAAGCATTAATATAAGAATGGGCATGGTCAAATAGTAAATCAATTACTTTTACAAAATGATTCGGTTGTTCTTCATTAATGAATAAAAGTTCTTCAAAATATATCTACTAATAAGAATACAGTATCGAGTGCCAAATGGGTATGATTGAGCCTGACCCAGGTTTGTGAGATAAGTTCAAGCCTAGACTGGGTATTAACGTCTAAAATTGTTATCCAGGCTTACCCCACACGAACAAAAGGCCACCCATTACTTCATCCGTAATTTGGCAAGCAAAAATAATTACAATTACAGTTCATCCAGCAAATACATCTAGCCCATGCTTACCTCTCACTGTGTCAAAGGCGGCCTATAACCTCATCTAAGATTTACCAAGTGGGAAAAATGCGAGTTGTACAAGATTTGCCAAGCGAATCCAAAAACTACACATGGAATTTTGCCATGACACTAATTATGACATTGAAGCAACCGTGGGTATTCTAGCACTTTCGCTCTTTCCAACTTTTTTTCATTAAAGCCTCCATCCGTTTCAGGCCATTTCGTCTGCACAACATATAGATTTGCTTCTCTTGTTCAAGGAAATCAAGCTTCCAAGAACGAAACAGCTCTTCTCTACTCACATGGCTGATTATACGGAGAGAAGAGCTGTCTAATACAATATGATAGCCCTCGGGTAGCGAAAGAATGGACTTATACCCTTCTGGGAGAGGATCGCTAGGGCTTAATTTCACTGTCGGGCAAACAATATCCCTAAAATCTCCCCCTTGTTGAAAATTATGTTTATAATCCATAATCGCATCCGACTGGGGAATATCTTTATAGAGCACAAAATCTCTCCTGTTGGGCTTATCAGAAGAAACAATGCTGATATTTCTGAGAAGGTCTGGAAGGGCGCACAGTGAAAACAATGAGGCTGTTGTATTCTCTCCTTTCATGATATAAAAGTTTTCGGCCCATTTCTTCCATTCTATTGAAAAGGGATCGTATGTCCCGTTTTTTTGGGCTTCCTGTATTATTTGGTTTCTGGATTCTATAAGAACCTCAAATAAGGCAATAAATTCTCCAACACTATCTCCCTCAATGAGCTTGTTCGATGCATTTACTTTTGCATTTTCGGAGGAGAAATAGGGTTTTTTGAAAGATCCTGCACCTATAGAACAAAAATTGGATTTGAAATATTGGCGAGAGGGCTTGCTCTTACCGTTGCACGTTGTTGCAGAGATGTGATGGGTACTTGAATGTCGCCACACAGAGGAAAGTCCTATGCGGAATACTGAAAATGAAGATGCCATCACTGCAACAAGGAGAAAAATTCAGCTTCTCACAGAGAAAAGTAAACTTATGGCATAGGGTTTAGTACTATAGAGGGGCTGCGTTGTCTGGTCACAGATAGGGTCAGAGTCACATGAGCAACAGAAATCTATGGTCCCATCGAGCTGGAATTAATTTTTTAGGAAGGTGTTTTTTTTTTCTTTTTTGATTGGGGGGAGAGAATTCAATAGTTGAGTATTTTAATTTGATGTGGAAATTTTCAATATGAAATTACATTAGTATGTTTTTTTGATGAGGTGTTCAAAATAGTCCCAACAAGAAGTTAGATTGAGAAGGGTCTCATGGCAACATAAAATTGGCTGTCTACGCAGCAACATAATTGCACCTTAGTAAAGAAAATATGTTGTTAACAAAATATGTTAGTAACATGTATGTTAGTCTATTGTATTAATGTGTGTTAGTAATTTGCAAACAAATACAATACACTAACACACATGTTGCTAACATATTTTGTTTACTAAGGTGCAAATATGTTGCTGCGTAGACACAACCCATAAAATTGGTGTCAATAAAAATTGAATATGCTTTAAATTGATGTTCATATCTTCAATTGTCACTGTCGATTGAAATGTGAAGTGAAACAAATAGATGGTAGCACATTTGGTATTCAATGGTAGTAGTGGAAGAATGTTTTTCATTAAAATTGAAGGCTAAGTGTTTCGTCTTTCTTGTAGCTTTCCACTCACAATATCTTTAAAAGAAATTATGGTTTTTGTTCATCTTGTGTTTGTGAATCCAAAATCAATTACATTGCCCAAGTTGTGAAAGTCAATCGAATGGAAGTGTTTGTTAATCCAAATCAATCATCATTTGTTGCAATGGGTGAGAAGAAGAGAATATACAATTACATTTAATGGCATTTTGGTGTCACTATCTTCAATTACTATTTATGTCAAGGGGTCTTTGAGTTGGGTGTCTCTTGATGACAAGTACAAAGTAAGGAGCCTTGTAACAATTGCATGGGCATAGAATAAGGTTTTAAGTCTCTCACCTTACGTCATTGTCCCTAAAATATTGCAAATCAATGCACTTGTTCCTCCTCTTGAATAAAACTCATTTCAAGAAATGATTGTCTCAGGTTTCAAATAAAAACTTCAATCTTACATTTTCTTATTCAAAAGTATATATACGTAAGTAGATTTTGATAGTGCGCACCAACTTTGCCACAAATTTTGTTTTGTCTTTTATTTGAAAGATTTGTTGATGCATGGTAATGTTGAGAGTGGAAACTTTATTAGAACTCATTGTGAAAGGTAATTTAATGACATAACTTTTAACTTTTTTCCAAACTGGGACTTGGTTAGGCTTCAGAGCAATGAAATCTTTGATATCATTGACTAACTCTTTATAAGTGCAATAAGTTGATGTAGACGAATCGATGTGCACACTCAATAGACCAAAGATCTTGTTGGTGTTCCCAACTTATTGCCCAAAGAACTTCTATGAAATAGCCAGTTTTCAATCTTGGAACTATTGAATCAGTGGCCAACTTAATAGGGTGCAATTAGGGATAAGTAACTAATTATAATCTTCTCCACTTTAGGCTTTGCAAAACCTATGCAGGTGAACCCTAAACAACATCCTTTTGATTCTAATTTCCCTTTACTTTGGATATTATGGAAGATTGGTCCTTGATGCATATAATCAAGTATATGTATGGTCTATGATAGTTTGGTTATTTCCTTGATTTGGAAATCTTTGGAGACCTTAAGAACAAGATAATTCTAATCCTAAACTAAGGACTAAAACATAACAAACTTAAAACAACATGAAATGAAAAGGTCAATATTTTTAGTTTTTGAAGGCTTAAGTTACATAGACATAATAATTAGATTAGTGCCTATCTAAGGTGTGCATAGTCAAATAAATATACTTAATCTTGAAAATTATGCAAAACATTGATCAGAACCGAAGTTTTCTACTAAATTAACACCTTATGTCAATGAAGCATATGATTACACACATTAAAGAGTGAAAAAAGTTGTGTACATAGGGGTTTTCCTA
Organism: Chamaecyparis obtusa; assembly: GCA_027943335.1. Lineage (NCBI taxonomy): Eukaryota > Viridiplantae > Streptophyta > Pinopsida > Cupressales > Cupressaceae > Chamaecyparis > Chamaecyparis obtusa. Next base: position 72,078 of record BSBK01003945.1, on the reverse strand, counting down.
ATTCAAACCCCAGCTTAGGAATTAACCTTGAATTGGAAATAAATTGAAATGTAATAAAAAATGTGGTGAAGTATAGAAGAGGTTGGATTTGAAAAGTGGAATGCTTGTACCTTCATAAACCTTCTTGACATCTAAATGCCCATGTTAATGCTTGACATTGACTTGATGTTGACTTTAGGATAATAAGATCATGGAAGCCTTAAAAAATGGTGTGTGTCAAAATGAGGTATGTTATCTTACTTTTATACCACTCCCAACCATTTATGGGTGTTAAACTCGAAGGATGTCAATATAGGTTTAAAATCCCTATTAAAACAATATAACTATTACACAATTTCAATGTAGGGACCAACATCAAGGAATAGAGCAACCAAGTGACCTTGTTCCCTCCAATGCAGTCACAAATTATGATCAAAGGTCCTAATTAAGAAGAAGATTCTAAAATTACATGTACAATTGATTTGGATCAACGATGTCATGCATGGAAGTCCATAAATCCTAAAATAAGGCCTAACTCAATGATAGTAGAGAAGCAAGAGAGTTTTAGTTAAGAAATGGATGATTTTTCAGAAGATGAGGTAGTCAAAAATAATTTTGAGATCCACTTGTCGGAGCAATTGAAGGAAGTTTCTTCTAATAAACCTCTTGAGCATCTTATTCTAGATCAAAAATTGGATCTTATTAGATATAAACCCATCCCCCCCCCCCCCCCCCGCATTTTTCCAAATTTCCCCCCCAAGGTGCACTTGAATTAATGGAAGAGAATATCTTACTTGATGTGGAGGACTAGTTCATTGATAAAATTGCAGAAGAAGAATTAAATGATTTTGATTTTGTATAACCTTTGAAAACTTCTCAGTCTTATTACAATGTTGTTACTCTCACTCCTAAAACAGTTTCCAAGAAATGGAAGAAGTCAAAATTAAAAAAGATTTAAGATGAAAATGTAGTGGGGATTCAATCTACCTTAAATAAAAACTTGACACCAAGGAGGGCATCTCACTTTCCTCATGAGCAATGACTGTTCTTAAACCATGAAATGATAGAGGCATGAATGCCCTTCATAAAAGGAGTGTGATCAAGTGTCAATTGGATTCTAGCGATGTGTATATTTTTATGTTATAGAAAACTAAATTCTTTGATAAATAAAATAGGTAAATTGTTTCCCCTTAATGGGCTTGATTGGGTTAATCTAGTCTCTAAGAACCTCGAGGTGGTGGAATGGGTAAAACCAATAGAGGAGTGGTGGAAAGTAAATTTTAATGAGGCATCAAAAGGTAACCCCAACCCATCAAGAGCAGGGTTCATAATTTGAGACTGGATTGGCAACACTATTGCAATTAGAAGTCAGAAGTTAGAAGATGGTACTAATAATGTGGCAAAAGCATCGACAACCCTTATGGTACTAAGGGTGGCAAAGAGGTTGGGTGTCACTAAGATGCATGTAGAAGGGGACTCACTTATCATTATCCAGGCAATTATCAAAGGACGGACTGAAGCTTGCCATCTTCAAATATTTGTTGATCTAATAAGAGAAGAGTTAACTTCTTTAAATAATTTTAAAATCACTCATGTGAAGAGAGCAAGTAATAAAGAAGTTGATCAATTATCAAACTATGCCTTATCCTTTGATAGGAAAGATGAAATTAGAATCAAAGGTTTTTTATTATTATCAAGTGAAGATTTTGAAATCTAGGCCTTTTGAAAAGAGCATTTATTAAGGTGGTGGATGGTCAAATGGTGATGTACAAGTTGATGATTGCAAAAAACTAAGCTAGGTGAAAAGATGGGGGAATGAATGGAAGGACGCCGCATTTAAGTTGGGAGTGTTACAAAAAAATTGTTAAAATATCCCAAGATGTTTAATTATTACTATAGTAGGCAAAGAGGTGTATTGGAGTGGTGTTGGAGGTTGTAATGGGAGTAGTTGTGACAGTACAATAATGGAGACTTCATTCACTATAGCAGCATCCAAGCAACAAAACCCATTTTTCAGCCCTGTGACAAAGAAACATTTAGAAGGAATGTTTTTGTTCAAGGATGAAAGACTAATAAAATGTGTGCAACTAATCTTGGGTGCAATTTTTGACCAATTGAGGAATAGACATCGAACCAATACAAATGTGTAATCTATGATTTTGGCATGGGGATTACAGCTTGGGGAACCAACGACAAATGTGAAGAGAGCTATGGAAGTAATTGTGCTTGTAGATTTTTGGTAGGGATGGAGTCCATTCTTGAGTGGGTTTTACCAAGAAAGGACATGGATTATAGTGAGGGCATAGAAAATGAAGAGGATGTGGGTGATAGCATGTTTATTCCCCTTATTTGGAAACTAGATCCAGGAGACTCAAAGCACAACAAATAGAGGAATCCAAGTGAGGTTGGGAGGCACTAAAAATATTTTTGGATTTGATGCAAGTTGAAGTGAAATTGGACGAGATGAAAGTCAGAGCAGGGCTCATGGAAGTGCAAGTGCCAAGGAGGCAATGTTCACTAAGGATGAGACACAAGGTTGGCAGGGCTCAAGGTGCCTAATCTAGAAAATGGAATGGAAGCGGAGGAGAAGACCATCTTTGAAGCAACATCATGCATTTTTAAGGATCTGGGTGACAAAGTTTCAATGTTGTTTTTTATGTTGTTTTGAATTGAGTGCAAAACATAGTAGTTGTCTCTAAAATAGTTAGATGTTGGTTTAATTACAAAGAAGGAGATTAATTTTGAATTGCCTAGAATTTGATGTTTATGAATTATTGTAATGAACATGTTAATGGTGTTCTAGGGTAGATGTTGAGATGGGTGTAGAATCAGTTCTTTTTTTCATGTTGGTTAGAAGTGAACTTTAATGATTATTGTAAATTGATTATGTTCTTTCTTAGATTATCAATAAAATGAACTATTATTACTGAGAAAAAAAAAGTAAGTTTTTGATAAGTGGACGAAATTGAAAGTTCTCTCTATGTCTATTTTTAGAGCCTTATGAATTATGGTGATTCTATGGAATCCTTAAAAAGGTTAAATGATAGAGTTAATTATTGTTCTATAGTTGGGGATGCTTTCAAAATTGATTTCTTTATAGTACACTTTTTGGATTATTAAATTTATGGGCCTAATTCAATATTGGGAAAGAAATAGCTTGGGATTCCTTAATTCCTATTTTGAGTTTTCTAAAAGAAGAAAAAGTAATTTGGGGTGGAGATTTTAGTGTCATTATTTCTTTAAGAGAAAAATCAAGGGACATACTCTCCCATTAAAGGCAATGGAAGAATTTTTTGCCTTTATTAAAGACAACACACTCATGGATTGCTTGTCCAATCAATAAAAGTTACCTAGATAATTCAAAATTTCTACCTTATTATAGAAAGATTGAATAGGCTTATCTTAAATCCTTGGTTTGGACTGCGATTTTTTAAAAATGTACTTGCTCAATAGTTTCATTGAATCTAATCTTTTCCATTTTGTTGGTGTAATTAAATATTTAGTAAGTACACTTACTTAAGTTTACTTAGGATAATGCATTTGCATATTAGTTGTCATTGTGACACCTAGGAGTTTGCATTTCATTTTAGCACATGGTTAGGAGAACTTCCACTTTAGGTGTGATAGTTGTCATCACATACCTCTTTGTGTGTGAGATCCACCTTTAGTGCTCTTATCACATTATCATCCTCTCATTGTTGCACATGTTACACATACTTTGATGTAGAATGGAGGATGTTCCACCTTTGGTGGACATGTGATTCCACCTTGTGTGGGTGATATCTTATCATCTCCTTATCATGTAATCTTATTGCATTGCCTATATATTTAGGCACTCCTACTTTGTAATCAATCATTCAATCTATTATTCATTATTTGATTATTTGATCATATCATATTTGTCTCTCTTGTGCTATCTCTTGAGCTTCTAGATCTTGGCATTTATTCTTTGCCTTAGGCAAATTCTTACATGGTATCAAAGCGATATCAAAATTCTTACACATTTCAACTAGATGTTTCTTGAGTGTTAATCTTCGTAAGCTAAGATCTTCCTTCAAATTTCTATATATGTGGTTGAAGATATATATATATATATATATATATATATATGATTGGTGTTTGCATGCTACTTTTGTGGTGATTTATACTATTTTAATTGGCAAAGAAATTGTAGTTTGTAAAGGGGTAGATTAAATAGTGGAGTTGAACACATTTCAAGAAATTTTTTGAGCAAAAGCATATTCTTCAACCATAATTGCAAGAGGTAAATGAACATGTCATTCAATTTGGTATGAGTTATGTCACTTTCGAAAAAATAAAAAAACTTGATGAACAAAAAAGAAGAGATCCTAACTAGGGATGAGATTTACTAGAGACAAATCAATAACATTTGGTTAAAGGAGGGAGACAAAAACAAAAACTTTTTTCATGCCTCCATGAAAATCTAACAACATTCAAACTCTATGTTTTCTATAAAAACAACATTAAATGATGTATTTAGAGATAAGATTGAAATCCAATGGGAGATAGTGATTTTTTTCTCAGCCCTTTTATCCAAGTATTGTGAATAAGATGGACATAAGATAGAAAAAAGAGACTGATTTTTTAGACTCTATTCTAAAGGTGGTATTGGAGGAAGACATTAATTTTTTATTAAAGCTTTTTTTTTAAATTTAGAGGAGGTAAAATTGTTGGCATATGATGAAGATGATCCTATCTTAGATCATGTGATGAATGTTGTAGTGTTTTCATTGTTGACAAAAAGTCTTCTAGGAAAATTGAATCACATATACTAGTGATAAAGATGATTGCATAAGGATTTTTCTAAGTGTTTAGTCTATTGGTGATAACACACTCAGTTGTGGAAAATGTATTGCACGGTGATCTGGACTTTTTAAATGGTGTGATCAATCAGGACATATCTATAGTGTCATGTTTACCTACATCTATGATCGATCAAGTAGATTCGAAGTACACGTGGAGATTTGAGTCAAACATCAACATTACTGGCAAGAACAGTTAGCCAGTCAAGTCATGGTGATTAAATTGAGGTAGTGATCCTATAATTGTTAATGTTCAATTTGTTTTTGAATTGAATTATTTAGAGCCGACATTGAGGATTTCAATTTAATATGTTGGCGGGAACGCTTATGAAATTTGAATGGATTTTGGAGGCTGCCTTCAGTAACACTTTTTAGGGTTGTTCCACTGACCTAAATATTTATATAAGGAGATGAAATCAAGATTTAGGGTTGTTGTTGGTTAATGTGGTGGTTGCAATCTATGAAGGTGATTGTGTAGTTAGGGAAGAAGGGATAGAGAAATCATGGAAGTGGATTTGAGTAGTACAGTAGTGGATCTATCAGACAGAAGGTGCTACATTTAGATCACTTATTGAGTTTCTTACTCAAAGAAAGTTCTAAGAGGCTTGCAGTCAAAATCCTTTAACAAGGTTACTCTTAATAGGGTAAGAAGAATCCTAACAGGTCCAAAGATTAAATCCTCTAACCAAGTGACTCTTAGAAGTATTTTAAGTCCCTTAACAAGGTAGTTCCTAATAGGACTTTGCAATAGACTATAATCGGGCTATAGGTACTCTTAACTGGGTATACCCTTAACAAGGTGATGTAATGGTCATAACAAGGCATATCTTATTGGTACACTAGTGAGATTAGTGGGTGATAATTCCCATCATGAATTTTTCCTCTAATAAGGGTTTCCATGCAAAAATATTGGTGTCCTTATGTTTTTTATTTGTGGATGTTTTATTGTTTATGCTTCTATGTTAAATTTACATATGCATGTTGGTTAATTTGGAAGATAATTGAAAAAGGTTTATGATTTGTGGTTGCACTAATTCATCACCCTGTCCACCCCTCCCCCCCTCTCAATGCCTTGTAAGACTAACAATTGGTATCCGAGTTGAGTTCCCTTGAAGAATCTTAATAGCTTGGGGAGGATCCTTAAGGTAGATATGGAGGGTTTGAGATATCATAGGCAGCTTGAAAGGAAACTTGCAAAGGATGAAAAATTTATTGGAAAGTTGAAGGATTAGCTGAAGCAATCAATAACCAAGAGACAAGAACTTGTTGATCAACTAAGTGAAAGCCAAGATCTTATTCAACAACTATTTAAATAAATTGGATCAAAGGAATTTGAAACTTCTTTAGAAGTTATGTCCTTAGAGAATGAGCAACTATGTAAAGACAAGAAGAACATCAAGAGAGAGTTAGAAGATTTTTCAATTAGAATGGGGGAAGAGATGGAAGTGAGGAAGGTTTCATAAGAAGTAAGGAAAATTATAGAGGAATCTCCCTAAAAGCCAAATATGAAGCCCTAAAAGCCAAGATGGATAAGCTCTTCAAATATGAACAAGAAGTTGGTACATTGCATGCACATGTACATGAGACAAATGAAGAGAATCAATAATCCCTAAGGGAGAATGAAAATCGAAGAAAATAAAATGAGAAGCTGAAAGGTGATTTGAAGGATGCAAATGATCTATTGAACAAATTCAATGAATGTTCTACAAAGCTAGATGAATAAATGAAGAATCAAATAATGCATGGAGAAGGTCGTGGTTTAGGTTACACAAGTTATGAGGTTGGTGAGTCATATGGAATTAAAAAGGACAAGAAAGATGTCAAAGAAACACCTAAGGTGAATCAAAGGAAATATGGTAAGAGATCTTATAAATTGGCTTGTTTCAATTGTCACAAGATTGGACATACAGCTAATGTAAGTAGGATAAATATCATATCTAGTGTTTCAAGCATCAAACCTAATGCTAGACAAAATCCTTTTGATGTCTATTGTTACAATTGTAATATATATGGTCATAGAGCTAATGAGTGCATGAAAAGAATACACAATTAATGGTCACAAGTCAACTAGTAGAATGCTTATCGAAATAGGAACCAATGGGATGTTACTTGTTCACATTTTCACAACTATAGTCAAGTGGCTATTAACTACAAATTGAGAACAAATAGAGACAATGCAGGTCCTTGGAGATCAAATGGTATTGCATGGTTCCATTGTCATAAGATAGGACACATTGCAAGGTATTGTAGATCAAGGAACAATAAGGTGAACCAACTGGTTAACTAGTCAAACAAGCAAAAGGGCAAGCGAATTACAAATATTGAAGAAACCAAGAATCATATGAGAAAGATGTGGATGAAAAAGAAAAGAGTAAAGGAAAATCATCAGAAGATTCCACATCTTCACAGGGTGTGGAGAATTCATCATCAAACTAAGTCATCATCGGCTTAGGGGGAGAAAGTAATGTCAAATATACATAAGAAACCCCTAGATGCATGTTCAGTAAGTTGTATTTACATATTTAGATGCATATGGTTGTTTCAATGCATGATATGATTTTTTGTTCAATTGCATGAAACTTGGTTTCAATCGCTAACAAGATCTTTGAAGGTATATATTGTTTATTATCAACCACTGATGTATTTAATGTTGTAGTGTGTTAGAGGATAAAAAGTGATTTTGGGTCTTATTGTGCACCTACGCATTCAAGAGCTATAGCCAAGAGTGATAGAAGTGGAGTTTAGGAAGATTAACAACAATTGAGATGATTGCAGAAGGATTTGAAGTGATTTTGGTGAATAAATTTGTAAGGTTTTGTGTCATTCGTCAAGAGGTGACTTAAGAGGTATTTTTGGATATTTTTGAGCTTAAATCTATTGTTTTAAGGATGGATACACCTACTATTGTTTATATCACTGATAAACCTAGGCCTGAATTCAAAAGGGCATCTATATAAGTCAATTGAGGATGATCCAAAGGGTTCCCTAACTAGCGTATCCTACAAAGTGTTGCACATAAAAGATGTTAGGTCATATATCCATTGCAAGATTGAAGATTTAGGTGAATCACATATTAATTCATTGTATGAAGAGTTGTGTAACAATCTAGTGCTAAAGGATGAACATAGAGTGATCACTGACAAGGGTATTGAATACGTGATACACTTTCCTCTAACTTTGAGGAAGAACAAGTCATATATGTATTGAGCAGGGTTCACGATAATTTCATATGGCTTGACCGACCCTACAAGATCACAAAAGAATCTATACATGCATTAACTAGATTTTGTGCTACTAGCGAGGTATCACAACTATGAACTATTCCATAGGATGTAGTAACTGAGATAACCAAATCGAAGTGGGACAAGCGTGCAATGAGGATCAACAAAATTCCTGATAAGGAAGTTAGATTTGCATCCATGGTGATTGGATATAAGGTATATCATTCAAGTAGAATCAATAGTGTACCTATTATTGTAATCTATATTGTATATAAGATGATTAAAGAAGATGTTGAGTATGATTTATGTCATGTGATGAGAGATCAATTGTATCCAAACATGGAGAAGATTAAGAAAGATAAAATGCAATTATTCAAATATGGTCAACTGCTTACATGGGTCTATTTTTCTACTTCCAAAAATTTTTCCCTAGTATTGGTCAAGTTACTTGGTCAACTAACACACTGATGGTTATTCAAATGAGAAATTGTGTTAGATTTTTTGGGAATGACTTCACTAAGAATGTATGGGGTTATTTCAAGAATTTCTACAAGAAAATCCATCAAAAAGAAAGGATATTAGCTGAGATTGTTGAAAAGTATGAGAATGATATCTACTTCATGATAGATATTGATACATATTTGATAGAAGCGGTTATACCTAGGATCTCATGGGCCATGCCTATGGGTTATGAGGTAGATACAAATATGTTAACATTACATGTTGAATGTCTATTATCTAAGCCAATAGATCCCAATACTCCCAAGTTTGGAACATACAAGGAGAAGTCCCTTGAAGTTTTTGACAAGTTAAACAAATTGGTCATAGAGAAGAAGATTAGGAAGGAAGTGGAGGAATTTTCTCTAAAGAAAGGGTTCACACAAGAAGCTATTGACAAGGCAAGAGCAATCTATAGGAAGTTGAGAAGGTTGGCACATCAACAACAATTATTGAAGATGATGATGTTGAAGTTGTTTCTTCTACAACTGGTGGTGCCCCAACTGGTAGGCAAACAAGAAGTGCCATAACAATCAATAAGGAGAAACCTTATCCTCTATGAAAGATTCCTGTGATTGAGGCTAGTAACACCAACTAAATATGAGCCTACAAGAACTAAGGGAGCTACTCCTAAAAAAATATTATTGGTAAGAGGAAGAAAGAGAACTCACAAGGATACAAAGAGGTCAAAGGGGAAGTAGAAAGAACTAAGTCAGACGAAGAACAAAATGAACTCAAAGAAAAAGGTAAGAAATTGATGAAGGGTGTTCCCCTTAATACCACAAACACATAACAGAAATAGAGACACAACAACAATTTGCAAGAACAAAAAATGGGCTTCTTATTATCTCCACAAATGTGGAATTGCAAATTTCAAAATTACAATATGCAAAGCCACATGGGCATTTTCCTTACAATATTCTGTAAGACAAAGCCTCAAATGGCTATCCAAAATTGCCCTAGAAAACATTACGAGCCTTCCTTATATAGAGAATTTTCCACCACCTGAGAAGGTTCCAGAATTTTAGCCATTGAGGTCGACCACCTTTAGAATTTTTTTATTTTTTATTTTTATTACATTAGGATCAGCTCAAAATAATTACAAATTATATTTTTAGGTAGCCCAACTTCTAGAGGCCATAACTTTTTAACCGTAGCTCCTTTTGGCTATTTTAACCACTTTTCAGAAATGGCAGGTAGTGATCTACAACAATTAACTAATGCAAGCTCTAGTCAGCTGAGCTTTGATCTCATTTTGGAGCCTCTAAGGCCTTCAAATTTGAGCTCAAAGATTTCGTACCCAAAAACCTCAATAACTTCACCAATACAGATGATATAGTAATGGAACTCAATTGGCAGACTGATATGCCTAAGATGAACCTCCACCTGTGAAATCAGAACATTTCGAGCTCGTATGACCAACTTACTAAAAATAGTAAGTTTTCATAAATAGAAGCTCTACACAAGATAGCCCTTATTGAAAGGAAACCAGAAATAATTTGGGGTGATGCAAGATTGCCCTTAGACCCATGATGCTCCTGCATCAGACACTCAAAGTAATTTGAGAAGTGACCCTGTCACATCTCAAGTGTGCAAAGGAAAACCAAGACAGTTAACCTCCTCCCTTGTCAACCATGATGAATCTTCTACAGGTCGTCCTTTCCATTTGACCAGATATTCTTCATATGTTATGTTCCTTGTGCTTCTGCCAACACGAGTATCTAGTATATCCTCAATCTCCTTGGTAGTTGAAGTAGTTGCTAAAATACTCCATTGTGCTTCTGTGATCTCATCTTCAACACCCCCTTCATGATACTCTGACATATCTAAAATATTAAATACTGGTGAAATATTCAGCTCAGTAGGCAACTCTACTTCATAGGTATTTCCTGAATCATGCTTCTTCAGTATCTTACATGGTGCAAACTTCTTCATTTTTAACTTGTTATATGTACCTACTAGAAATTGCTCTTTCTGCAAATGAACCATGACTTCATCTCCAACCTAAAATTCCTTATGCCTCATTTTATCATATGCCTTAGCCTTATACTGCATATTCATCTTGGTAATGTACTTCCTCACCTCCTCATGGATGTTCTTCAAATGTTTTGCAAAATCCTCAGCTTCAACACTACTTATTTCTCCTTTGTCTATCTTCCTCAACTCAGAAGCATTTATGGGACTACTTCCATATATAATCTGGAATGGGGATTTATCAGTGCTCTTGTTGAAAAAATTATTGTATGCAAATTCTTCCTATGGTAAAATCAAATCTCATCTCTTTGGCTTATCTCCAACCAAACATCTCAAAAAATTCCCCAAACTCCTATTCACCACCTATGTCTGCCCATCAATCTGTGGATGATGTGATGTGATGACTTGAACTTCAAATTTATCTTTAACTTCTTCCACAATGTGCGCTAGAAATATCCAACAAACTTAGTGTCTAGATTTGAAACTATGCTCTTTGGTAGACCATGTAGTCTCACCACTTCTTTGAAAAAAATTCTGCCACATGAACAACATCATTAGTCTTCTTGTAGGGAATGAAATGTGTCATATTTGAAAACATGTCAACCACTACAAAAATTGAATCATGCCCCCGCCGAGTCCTTGGTAAACCGAGAACAAAGTCCATACCGATATCCTCCCATGGCTTCTCTAGTACAGGTAATTGCCAATACAACCCTATATTCTACTTTGCTCATTTTTCTATTTGGTGTAATTTACAACTCTGTACAAACTTCTTGACATCTTGTTGCAACTATGGCCAATAATAATTCTCACTAACCAAAGCAAGGATTTTATCTCGAACAAAATGTCCAGCTAATCCTCCACTATGCTTCTCCTTGATGATATTCTCCCTCATAGAACTTTGTGGAATGCACAACTGACTCTCTCTAAATAACATATCATCCTAGATGATGAAATCCAACCACTTTGTTCTATCTAGAGTAACAGATTTTGTACAAGCTTTCCAAATTTGACCAAAATCAAGATCCTCTAGATACAAACTCTTGAGTTCCTTTAACCCAACCACCTCAATCTGCATCTTTGTGAGCAAAAGTTTCCTTTTGCTAAGAGCATCTGCAACCCTGTTAGACTTTTCACTCTTGTGTTTCAAAACAAATGTGTAACTCTACAAAAACTCAACCCATTTCAAATGCCTCTTATTCAACTTTCCTTGGCTGTTCAAATATTGTAAAGCTTGATGATTAGTATACAAAAAAAACTCCTTAGGAAGAAGATAGTCTCTCCACTTTTTCAATGGTTGAACTATAGCACAAAATTTCTCAATATAACTCCTTGGAGTAGGCCATTCGAGGATAGACTTCACCTTCTCTAGGTCTATTTTTAGACCTTCTACTGAAACTACAAATCCCAAATACACTAACTCCTTCAAAAAACTGCACTTCTTCAAATTAATCAATAACTTCTCTTCCCTTAACTTCTCAAACACCCTACGAATATGCATTATATGCTCCTCTAATGTCTTACTAAAGATCAAAATATCATCTAGGTAAACAATGACAAAATTACCCATAAATACTTTTATAACCTCATTCATGAGCCGTATGAAAGTGCTCAGTGCATTGGTTAGCCCAAAAGGCATGCCTAAACACTCATGCAACCCTTCCTTTGTCTTGAAGGTATTCTTCCATTCATGTCCTTCTCTAATCTGAATCTAATGATATCCACTCTTCAGATCTATCTTTGAGAAATATACAACACTACTCAAACAGTCCATAATATCATCCATCGCAGTAATGGAAACCTATACGTGATTGTGATCTTGTTGATAGCCCTAGAATCTGTACACATCCTCCATTCTCCATTCTTATTTGGTTCTAATACTGTCGGTACAGTACACAAACTCAAACTCTCTCAAATCAACCCATTCTGCAACAACTCATGTACTTGTCTATTCAATTCTTCACTTTCTGTTGGTGTCATTCTATGTGTTGCCTTATTTGGAAAACTGGCTCCTGGGATCAAGTCCATCTGATGACTGATCTTCCATACAGGTGGTAGTCCATAAGGCACATTATCATATACAATATCCTAAAACTCATTCAACAAATCTGCAACTTTTACAGGTGCATCTTCTACTTCCTCTTTACCAGCTTTTGGAATTAAAGAAAAACACATATGCTCATGCCTCATATCCTCTAACAATTTTCTTCCATCAACAAAACTTATTATTACATTACTACACACATTTTCTTCTATGTCCTTCAATAGCTTTAGCTTATGTCGCACTCCATCCTCTGTCAGGGAATAGGTATTTGCACGACCATCATGTATAGCACACCTATCAAACTTCCATGGCCTACCCAACAACATATGGCATGCATCAATAGGTATGATATCACATAGTACCTCATTATGGTATCCCCAATCTTGAACTTCACTAAATTCATTTGGCACTATTCATTGACAATGACCTTGTGGTCATCCTGCACCTAGGCGATCCAGTGTGGACGCAGGTGTTTCTACCTCCCGAGCTTTAACTTTGTGACCATCTCTTCTAACACTAAATTTTTAGTGCTTCCACTATCGATAATTATATCACAACACGTATCCTCACACTTGCACCTAGTGCAAAACAAACTCCTCCTTTGCTCAGGTTCATTCTCACCTCTCAGAAGGACTCTTCTATTAACTAGGACTTCTCCTCTTTCAACATCTTCAAAATGTAATGATTTGGCATCTTCATCTACATGTGCAACTCTAGCCTGGCCTTTAGTTCTCCTATATGTCCTTCCTTGGCATGGAGGACATTCATATTCCCTATGACCTTCTCCATAGTGAAAACATGTTCCACAAAAGCTTCTTCTTCCTAATCCTTGTCCTCTTCCTCTTTGATCTCTATTATTCTGATCATGGAAATGATTGATATTATTTCCCCTCTAATTTTGACTGCTACTAGCCTCATCCTTCTTTTTCTGATCTTCATTTTGGCCTCCATAAGATCATCCATAGGATCTTCCACTACGACCTCTTCCACTTTGCCTGCTCTCAAACTTCTTGTTCATCTTTTCCTCTACTCTTAGGGAAAATTGTTATGCTTCTTCAATACTATTCATTTGGACCAAATTCAACTCCTCCTAAATACTCAGTCTCAACCCATTAAGGTAATAGGTAACTTTCTCCTTATCACCTTTTGCATGGCATGTTCTAATGAGGACTTGATAGAAATCCTTCATATACTCCTAAATATATCTCCCGGATTGCTTTAACCCATACATTTTCTCCAGTAGATCAAGTCTTATAATGAACAAGAATGAATTTTCACTTCAATTTATCTACCATTCAATTCCATCTTGTGGTTTTCTCCTTTCGTATTCTATTTCACTCCAATTGAATCTCTTGCCACCAAATTTCCACATGAACCTTCAGTCTGGTCTTTGCAAACTTGACCCTATTAGGATCCTTGATATCTTCATACTTGAAAATATTCTTCTAATTCATTGATCAAGTCAATCAATTAATTTGGGTTAAGATTTCCTAAAAATGTGGGGACCTCAATCTTAGGTCTTTTCCCAATCTTGGAAATGGCCCAAAAAATCCTTTCCTCCTCTTGGTTCAAAATTTTGCCTTCTCCTTTCTGATCAAAATTTCCTTCTTCTTCAGCTTTATCCTCACTTTCATCTATGATTGTAAGATTCATTCCTTTGTGAATCTCTTCTTGCAATGCTCACACTTTTTTGGGAGGGCTCTAACCTCAGGTCACACACCTATGGCTCTTCCACCATGTTCCCTTTGTGGAGGCAATGTTGTGCTTATCGCTAAAACCCTAAACCATGGTCCTGGTGCAAACTACCTCACAGTCAGTGATTTTTCTACACACTCAGGAACTCATGCTCTGATACCACTTAATGAAGGGTTCTCCCCTTAATACCACAAACACATAACAGAAGTAGAGACACAACAACAATTTGCAAGAACATAAAATGGGCTTCTTATTATCTCTAGAAGTGTGAAATTACAAATTTTAGAATTACAATATACAAAGCCACATGGGCATTTTCCTTACAATATTTTGTAAGACAAAACCTCGAATAACTACCCAGAACTGTCCTAGAAAATACTACGGGCCTTCCTTATATAGGCATTTTTCCACCACCTGAGAAGGTTCCAAAATTTTATCCATTAACATCGATCGCCCTTAGAATTATTTCATTTTTCATTTTTATTACATTAGGGTCAGCTCAAAATAATTGCAAATTATATTTCTAGGTAGCCCACCTTTCGAAGGCCATAACTTTTTAACTATAGCTCATTTTGGCTATTATAACCACTTTTCAAAAATGACAGGTCCTGATCTACAACAATTAACTAGTGGAAGCTCCAGTTAGTCGGGGTTTGATCTCATTGTGGAGCCTCTAGGGCCTTCAAATTTGAGCTCAAATATTTTGTACCCAAAAACCTCAATAAATTCACCAATACAAATGATATGGCAATGAAACTCAACTAGCAGACTGATATGATTACGATGAGCCTCCACCTATGAAATCAAAACATTTCGAGCTCGTATGACCAACTTACTAAAAATAGTAAGTTTCCATAAATAGAAGCTCTACACAAGATAGCCCTTATTGAAAAGAAACCAAAAATATTTTTGGATGATGCAAGGTTGCCCTTACACCCAGGATGCTCCTGCATCAAAAATCCTAGGTGATTGGACCCCCTACTGCAAAATCGGTTAAGACTAATTTTAGTAAGTTTATCTTTGTTGTTACAATTATTGATAAGGTTAAGAAGTGGGATATACTTGTCGATGTTAACAAGTCTTATAATAAATTTAATGAAGAGGATAAAAGAAGGGTTGAGGATGCAGTTGTAGAAAGTATGTATAGGTTAAGTCAAGTACTCATATAAATGCAAGGTCAAATTCCTACCTCTATATGACAAGATTGAAGCTAGATGGAAGGTAATAATAAAGCAAGATAAAGAGCTAATTTAGTATGTTTTACTAAGATTAATGCCTGAAATGATAGAAGAAAAAATGAAGGAAACCTTTGAAAAGGTTAGATCTTCTTTCAAGACCAAGACAAGGGTGACTAGGCTATTGATTGGTGAAACTCATTCAATACAAGATGAAACAAGGGACATTTTGAAAATTTTATTAGGTCATGAAGAAGAACATCAAGAGGAAGAGTAAAAAAAGAAGAGGAGAGAGAGAAAGACCCATAGGTCACACATATAGATGAAGGGTGGAACATTGATGGTGGGAATATCACTATTGATGATATATATGATGATCCTAATAAAACCACAGAAGATATTCCTATTATGGATGAACTTGAGGAACCAAAGGATACACAAGAACAACAGGAAGAAGAACCTAAGGATATGAGAACCGGTCAGGATATTACATATGAATAGGTGGATGCTCATGTTACCATAGGAATAGAGAAAGAAATAGAACAAGATATTATTGATGATACCTCAGTCAAAATTCCTATTGGTAAGCATCAACAAGTACCAAGAATAGAGGCAATCAATGGAGATGGAGATAAGGAAAATCAAGAGAAATCACATACTGAAGATGTGTGGATGAAAGGAGATTAGGAAGAGAAAGAGAAACAAAAAGTGAAGACCACATACAAGGAGAAGAAAAGGTAACTAATTCTCAATCTATTTTTTCTATCAAGCATAACATTTTTGATATGGATGAAGATGACTTACCTTCTATTCAAGGGAAAATAAACTTAAGTACCATGACTCCTAAAGAGATTATTGATATTGCTATGGCCATTAAGTCTAAATAAAAGAAGGAGAATTTGAAACAAGAGGCACATGTTATACTGACTGTAAGAGATATCTTATTTGACTTAGTGCATTAATTGAAATATGATGAGAAGGCCTCACTAATAGAATAATTGGATAATTTGGTCACAACTACTGGAGAGGAGATGAAAAGTCTATCTAGGATGGTGCAACAATGAGATCTGAGAGAGACTATGAAAGGAAGAAGTAAGAAAAGTTGGATCAATAAATTGCACTTGATAGGAACACTTTACAAGTTGTAGTGAACTAGGTGAAAGATGCTCTAAAGGAAGGTGGTAATATACTTACCTCTATCTCTAACTTTTCACAATTCTTGAAAGACTTAGATAAGAAAAGATGTGAAGCTCAACATGAGCTAACGTTATTAGCAGAAAATTTTGATCCTATCAATGATTCAACTACAAGTTTTGGAGCACAAGTAAGTGTTGTCAATCATAAGCTCAAGACTTACAGTAATGAGAAGGAAAAGAGGATATCCACTTTATTAGAGTTTTAGATTCTATTGATTCCTAAGTTGGAGATTTTGAAAAGAGGTGTTAAAGAGGTTGTAATAGTGTTAGTCTCACCTACTTCATGGATGGTAGAAGGATTGGAGGAGCTTGCATATTTGTTGCATGGGTAGATACTTATCAGAGAACCTACTGAACACTTGAGTTAATGATTTATAGATCTTGAAGACCAATTTTGCATATGTATTCAGTAGATTGTAAATAGGTATATGCTACTCTTTATAAATAATTTTTTTCCTTTTGGTTATCCATTGTAATACATTGTAGTAGTGTAGTGAAAAATTGCTAAGTATTAGAAAGGGTGAGTAGATATATTACCTTAGGGGGAGTTATTTTTGTAGTTCTAAATTTTTGACGCTCTGAACTCATTGATTATAGTTTTACAATAGTTGGACACTTAGTCAATTTGTATCTAAGTGTTGTCATCAATGCCAAAGAGGGAGATTGTTGGCATATGATGAAGATGATAATATCCTAGATCATGTGATGAATGTTATAATATTGTCATTGTTGGTAACAAGTCTTCTAGGCAGATTGAATCACATATACTAGTGATAAAGATGATTATATAAGGATTTTTCTAAGTGTTTAGTCTATTGGTGATAACATAGTCATTCATGGCAAATGTGTTGCATGGTGATGATTTGGACTATTCAAATGGTGTGATCGGTCAAGACAAGTACAATAATGAGAAGGAAAAGAGGATATCCACTTTATTATATTTTTAGATTCTATTGATTCCTAAGTTGGAGATTTTGCAAAGAGGTGTTAAAGAGGTTGTAATAGTGTTAGTCTCACCTACTTCATGCATGGTAGAAGGATTGGAGGAGCTTTCATATTTGTTGCATGGGTAGATACTTGAGTAGATTCATGTTTCTTGTTTACCTACATTGTCATGTTTACCTACATCTATGATCTCTCAAGAAGATTCAAAGTACATGTGGATATTTGAGTCAAACATCAGCTTTATTGGCAAGAATAGTTAACCAGTCAAGTCAAGGTGATTAAATCAAGGTAGCGATCATATATTTATCAATGTTCGATTTGTTTTTAAATTGAATTGTTTAGAAAAAACATTAAGGATTTCAATTTACTATGTTGGAGGGATCCCTTATGAAATTTGAATGGATTTTGGAGGTCGACTTCAGTAACACCTTTTAAGATTGTTCCACCGACCTAAATGTTTATATAAGGATATGAAATCAAGAGTTAGGGTTTTTGTTCATTGATGTGGTGGTTGTGGTCTATGAAGGTGATTGTGTAGTTAGGGAAGAATGTTTAGAGAAATTAGAGCAGTGTATTTGAGTAGTACAGTAGTGGATCTATTAGGCAGAAGGTGCTACATTCAGATCACTTATTAAGTTTCTTATTCAAAGCAAGTTCTAACAGACTTGCAGTCAAAATCCTTTAACAAGGTTACTCTTAACAGGGTAAGTAGGATCCTAACAAGTCTAAAGATTAAATCCTCTAGCTAGGTGACTCTCATAAGGATTTGTAAATCCCTTAACAAAGTAGTTTGTAACAGTAATTTATAATAGCCTCTAACTGGGCTATACATACTCTTAATCGAGTATAGTCTTCACAAGGTGATGTAATGCTCCTAACAAGGTAGATCTTATTGGTACACTAGTGACATTAGTGGGTGATAATTCCCACTATGTTTTTTTCCCTCTAACAAGGGTTTCCATGCAAAAATATTTGTGTCCTTGTGTTGTTTATTTGTGGATTTTTTATTTGCTATGCTTCTATGTTGAACTTACATATGGACGTTGGTTAATTTGGAAGATAATTGAGAAAGGTTTATGATTTGTGGTTGCACTGATTTAGCCCACCCTTCTCAGTGCCTTATAAGACTAACAAAAAGAGGAAATGTTCTCTCTTTTACCAGATAAAAGCCCTTGGTCTTGATGGCTCTATTGTTGTCTTTTGTCAAAAATATTGGGATTTTGTTGAGAATGACATATGGCTATCACCTGAAGAAGCTTGTGTAGAAATGATAATATGCTCAAAGACCTTAACATCACTCACATAGATTTAACCCCCCAAAATAGTAATCGTAGAAACTTTATAGAATTGAAATCAATTTTCTTTATAACACAATTTATAAAATCTTTTCCAAGACCATTGTATTAAGGATTGCCAAAGTAATTCCAAAGTTCACCTTTGAAAAATAGGGAGGTTTTTTATCAGGCAAGGAGAAAGTGGAAGTTATGATCATAGTACATGAGATATTACTCTCTATACAACATCAAAAAATCCCAATAGTGATAATAAAACTAGATATGATAAATCCTATTGATAAAGTAAATTGGGTGCTTCTATATAAAGTTCTTAGACACCTACGATTTTCTTTAAAAAATGGTATAAATGAATTTTATCTTATCTCTCTAGTGTAAATTTTAAGTGTTGGTCAAAAACTCCCTAGTTGGTTTCTTTATTACCACATAAGGAATCCTCTCCTCTTCATTCTTATGGATAAGGCTCTTAGTAGAGTAATTTCAACTTTACATAGCTTGCATAAATGGCTTAGGATCTTAATTCCACAAAATCATATAACAAGTACTTGCTCTATTTTTGTTGATGATACATTTTTATTTAGAAGCCCTACTATGCTAGATGAAAAGTCTACTATATACATTTTGGAAAACTATTGTTTCATTTCACGACAAGTTTTTAACCTTGGGAAATAAAAAAAATTCTTCCAAAACATTCATTCTTTAATTGGTGCCTGCATGCACCCTAAAATGGTTGCCTAGACTTTGGGCCCCCATTCATCAATTTATCATTTCCTGAATCAATGCTTTGCAATATTTTCAATTCAAATCAATTTCCTTGATCAAATCATAATTAATTTAAATATTTCAATATTTCCTAAGATTTGATCATTTTATCCTAAGCCTCATTTACTTAAAAGAAAACTTCCCTTTTAATTAAATAAATCATCTTATTAAAAAAAAATTCATCCTTTAATAAAATCCCCACTTAAATATCTCTGTGTTGAAAAATGAAATAAAATAAATAAAAATCCATTTTTCTCTCCACTTTGAATGCACATACTTTTAAGTGGTGGGCCTTTTTCATCTTTTTGCCTCTTAAAAGAATCTTGAGCACATGGATCAACCAAGATTTAATCTCCACCATTGCTCATTTCTTTTTGTCTCTTAATCTTGACCATCCAAGATTCTTTATAAGGAGCCCTCTCCTTCTCATTTTGAGACATCTAGATTTTTTGTATTGTTATGTTGCAGGTTTGGAGAGCAACTTTGGAGAAGATTCTTGAGCACTTGAGCTTGGATATTGCAACTTATCTTTTCTTGTCTTTTTCTCTCATGCCTTCATGGCAATCCATTTAGATTAATATTGCACTTGCATATTAGATTAGATTCATATTTCCTTTCATAGAATAATCTTGCATAAGCATTTCCTTTCATAGAATAATTTGCTTTTATGCATTGTTATCATTTAGAATAGCTTCCATTTTCATTTGCATGCATACTTGACGATCATGGAGACTAGCATTCTTTCTTTTCCTCTTTGAATCTCTCATTTTATGGTGTACTTGCATGGGCACAAACTAGGTCTAATCTGAGGGTCTCCATTAAAAACCCTTGCACTCCATGAATAGAGAGCTATGAGTCACCATTTGAGACCTCATTCTTGAGAAATCTTGGATTTAATGACTCATAGAAGTGTGACAACATTTTAGCACACATTTTTGGTGCCCACCGTGGGGTAGAAAATTGTATTTTTTGCCTCATAGCATTTTATTTTATTTTTCTGATGATTTTTGTGCATTGCTTGTACTTTCGTACGTCACTGTTACGGAGTCTCGCACTGTATCGTGCAAATTTTTGCTAGTATTAGCATTTCTGTGTGCGACAAAGGCATTTTCTTGCATGGGCCTTTGTACTTTCTTGTGCGAGCCTGTATACTTTCTCATGCAGGTTGGTACTTTCTCATGTGACACTGTGTATTTTCTCGCACGACACTGTGTACTGTCTTGCGCGGGCTTTCTGACAACAGAGACCTAAATTTCTAGATTTTCTAGTTTATGCTTGCTATTTTCTAACACTTAATGGTTGTTGTGTTTATTTCCTTGATTCTATTTTCTGAAGCAACATAGCAACAAAGCGCGTTGCTTTGGATTTAAGGTATTATGTTGAAACTCTATAACATTTGGATTTTGGGCATAAAATGAATATCTCATGTGTCTAGCTTGAGTGTTTATTGCTTTCATAGATCACACTTCAATTTTGGGCTCTAATAAAGAAGATAGATTCACTTTCTTGCATATGTATTTCACATAGTAATTAGGCCCTATGAATACTATTTGTGGCATTATTGAGAGAGTGGGTTTCTTGTGAAGCTCTTCTTGACGATAGAACCCCTTGTAGGTAGGGAGGATATTGTTACTATCTCACAATATTACTTGGTTTAGTCCTCAACATTGATCAGTACGTTCTCTCTTGGTCCCACTTAGAGAGCTCGGTAGACATTGTTGTTGACATCATGAACCTTGGTGAGGTGGTTTCAATCTTAGCTTGTCAATGAACTTGCTTGCTATGTTTGGGTGAAGTGAAGAGGCTAGAGGATTATGCTCTACTCCCTTTTTGGGTAGTACCAGAAAATCAGATCCTTGAATCTAAACCAAGTCCCTGTGTAGTCCTTTTTGTGAGTCACCTTGTTAGAGAGGGTTAACCGTAGTGGACACTCCCTTTATTGGGTAAACCATGTGGACGGAACCTCAAGCGGTAATAGCCATTTTTGTCATGGTAGAAACAACCGCTATACAAATATCCTTGTGGAAGAAATCTTCATGGGTGTAGTTTCTTGTTGGGCTATCAGATCTCCTCAGCATATCCAATTGATTAAATTCTTGAAATGTGTCAAAACCCCGATGCACCTGGATTGGAGTTCACCCTCTTGAGATTACAAAAGTTGCAAAGTCAAACCATTACTAAGAACCATAGAGAAACCAAATTTTTACTTGCTAGGACTATGTGAGTGATGGGAAAAACATTTTTAAGAACATACACAAGTAGAATCTTCAAGGAGTATGATAACTCACTATTCTTGTTCATGTGCAAAGTTGCTTTGTCCCTTGCCCATTGTTTAAAGATATTGTTTGCTTGAACTCCTTGATTGTTGTCTTGTGTGTTTGATTGATGATGAAAAAATTTTGATGCATCTAGTTGATCCTTTAAAATGAACAAAAAACTAAGTTCCTAAGTTTACAAACTTGTTGCCAAGCGGCCTGATCCTGTTTTGTTGTCTGGCTTTGTGCACATTCTCGCACGAGCCTGGCATTTTCTCATGCAAGATTTCACTTCCTCACGTGATCCCTAGCATTTCTTCATGTGGGACTACATTCCCTTGTGTGAAACTATCCCCTAGTCTGTCAACCAGTGAGCTATTTGCTGTCAATTACCAACTTGCTATTTGCTACCCTATCATTTATGGTCCTCCTTGGTCAGTCCGGGTTAGATCTTAAGTGCTATGACATGTTACTCAACATCCAAATGAACTTAAATGGTATCAAGTTGCACAAAATGACTCTTGGTCTTCTTTCTTCCACATCTCTCATGTCCTCCTAGTCTCTCATTTCCATCCTTTCTCTTCTTCCTTCACGCTTCTTCCTCTTCTTCCTAAACTCTTCACGTCTTCTTGATTATTTTCCTCTTATTATCTAGTCTACCTTCTTCTATTCATCTCTTCTGTCACTTCCATGCTTGACTCCTCCTCTTCCAGAACCATGAATTTCAACTATCTTGTTATGGAACCTCTCTTGAAAATAGATGATCTCGAACTCATTTCTCAATTCGAAGAGTATTATTCCTCCAAAAATCACATGAGTGATAAATTTATGAAAAAAATAAAAGAAAAATCGATTAAATCACATGCCTTTGCTAGGATCATACAAATGATCCTATCACAACCTCCTTCTTCCAAACATTTTCCATCTTCTAATTCTTCTCAGCCTTCCTCATCTTCAAAATCTTACCATGACTCTTCTAGATATTATTTGCATTCTTCATTATCCAAGTCTTCTTCCTCCACTAGGTCTTCACTTTCCTCTTCTTCACAATCTCGTTCCTCTTGTACTTCTCCCAGGAGTCTTACTTCTCTTCTCAAGACATACCATAATGAGCAACGTGACAATCCTTGTGATACCTCTTCCATAAAGAGTGATATGCCCATCTTTGATGACTATGATGATGGACAATGTAGTGATACCTATGACACCTCTATTCCTAAGAGTCCTCCTAGTCATGTGCTCGTACTTACTAGAAATGGGTCGTCACATTGGATAGATCAGGATGGTGATCCATATGATTCTGATTTTGAAAGAGACTTTGATAATTTTTGTGAACAATACCTAGATGATACATCTACTTCACTTGAGAAATCAAAATCTTACCGCGCTGATTATAAATGTAAATACTATAAGAATCTCTCTTCTAAGAACTCTCATGCTGAAAATAAAGATTGCACTCTCAAGAAAGATTATGTTAATGATGGACCTTTGTCTTGTGATGGTTCCCTTCCATCCCCTACTTCCTCCAATACCCATACATTTCCTAAAGCTTCCAAGTCTTTCAAATCTTTCACAAATCCTTCATCCAACAAAAGTCCTAATATTTTTCATGCGGTTCCCTATAGTTATCCTCAAGGGCTACCTCTTAAAGAAACTCAAGCTAACCTTCACTTGGCTACAAATACTTTCAATAATGCTAAACCTAAAGAGCCTAAGCCTTTATATGCTATAATGCCTATTTCAGCTAGTCCTTCACCATCTCTTCCAAAGTCTTCCATATAATTCCAACATGCTTCTTTGTCCTTAGAAGTGGCTCCATGTCAAGAGGACTCTAAAAATGATAAAGAAAAGAACATAAAGAAAGATCAAGATCAAGAACCCTCCATGTCATTCAATCCTTTTCATGATGTCTCTTATCTGTTTCATGGTTCTTTTGATCATTTACACCCTTTCTCATTCATTCCACCATGTCTTAAGTCTTCTCCTAAGAAAGATCAAGCTACTACTTACACCGTTGAGCTTATTGACAATCAAAATAACCTTACGCCACTTGCGCTTTCCAAAGATGATACTTTCATTAAGGTTATTAAAAATAGTGTTGTTACTTCCAATGTTAAGCCTATTGAAAATCAAGAGAAAAATTATATGCTTATGCTATCCAAAGCTCCTTGTCAAGATCAAAGTCTTCCATCTTCTTGTTCTACCACTCTATGTTCGCTTCCACTTTCTACTCTTCCTAAGTCTTTTCAAGCTCCGAACAATCCTATCAAAGAAGTTTCTCCTATTCAAGATGTTCATGATCCTATTGCAAATCCTAATGCTCACTCTAAAGATGTTGATGTCTTTGGTTTCCATATAGATGTTGATGAACTTATTGATTATCCTTTTGTATTTTCCATGTCCATCCTTGGACCTCCTCCACCAATACTAAAGGCTTCACATCTTCCTTCCATCTTGGGCCCTTATGTCCCTTCAATTTCCCCTCCTAACTCCCCTAATTTTTCATCCATCTTGGGTCCTTACGTCCCTCCATCTCCTATCTTTCCTCAAGATCAACATATATGCATACCCTTGAATCATTTTCATCCACCCACCCATATAAACCAGTCATATCCTCCTTGTTCTTCCACAAGTCCCAAGTCTTTTGGAAGTAGCTTGAATGTTCAATACAAGAAAAAGAAGCAATACAAGAATCCATCAAAAAAATAAAATCACCATGCCTCCTCTAATTGACATGGAGGAATAAAGTCAAAAGAGATATCTAAGAAGAAAACTACAAGACAAGTATGGGTTCCAAAATACATCATTGAAGATATTCTCTCTAAATCATCAAAAATAAATGAAAATCCTATGGCTATATGGATTCCAAAGTCTCTCTTGAAAGAGTTTGATGTTGAGCAACAAGTGAAGTTGACATTCAAGCTTCCAAGGGCTTCCACTTTATCTTCTTTCAAAAATATTCTTTCATTCCATGTGCTTAAACCACAACCTCTGTTATCCATTCACCATATTCCTTCACGTATTATTTCATTCATGTTTCCTCCATCCTCTCACCACCCTTCAAGGTGTGTGTTGATGTTGATCTTTCCTTCCTTTCCATCTACCCTTTCACAATCCTTCCATTCATTATCCTTCTACCTTCTATCCTTTTTCCTCATTTGCCTATTCCTCCTATCTTCCAACCTCACTCACCTTATATAAAACTTTATCCTCCATTTTTCTCTTCCATCTTCCTTTCTCTATCAGCATCTTTGAGCATATCATTTTGAATCCTTGGCATATCATGGTTTATCCTTTCAAGGAGCATCATCTAAAAAGCTTACCTTCTTCCAAAAAAAAAATTCAAAAAATAGAAAAATTCAAAGAGAAAAAAAAAATTAAAAAAATTGAAAACGTGCCTTGGTGGAAACCTAGAAACAGGTGCCTTGGTAGTAAAATTAAAGAGAAATAAATTCATCCTATGGTGAAAACCACTCCCTTGTGGCACCTTGGATAAGTACCGTGATGAAAACCTAGCAATCAGGCATCATGCGTAGTTCTTCTACATATTTCATCCATTCCGTCTTCTCTCTTTGATCTTGACAATGTTGACCTATACACAAACATTTGGCTATCTTGTGAGCTATCTTATGATAATCTTACTTTCATTTCATTCATTTTTAGCCTTCATATTTATTTTCCTCCATTCATTCTAGCCTTTCACTAGCCTTTTCCCCTTTGGTCTTAATCTAATAAAAAAGAGTAAAACACGATACTATGAAGCCTCTTGACATGTCTACTCCTTTGGACTGCATCCTTTCCTTCTTTTGCATTACGCTTTTGTGACTTATCCTATGTTGGCCTTTCATTGCTTGTCCAAATGTGCTTTACATGACAATTTTTCCCTAGCTTGGGTACTCTTGAGGAGTTTGCCCTTAGGATTTCTTCCCTTTATTCTCCTTCATTCTCTTGTCTTCCATCTCTTCCACCAACTTGCTAATCCCTATTGTTCTCCACCTTGCTATACATTGGGACTACACGATGTGATCTTGCTTGGGAGTTTGATGCCCATTCTATTTGGGGGCATCCTTTGTACATACTTATTGATCCTGAAAAAATCCAAAAAAATGGTATATTGTCAAAAATTTTAAAAATTAGAAAATGTCCTGAAAAAGTGATCATCTTAATGAAAATCTAGCAATAGGCGCTTTGATGTATCTCAAAAAAAATTATATATTTCAAAAATACCAAAAAAATAGAAAAATTCAAAAAAAATAGGAAAAGTGCCTTGGTGAAAACCTGGAAACAAGCGCCTTGGTAGCAAAAATATAAAAAAATTATTAAAAGTCCTAAAAAAAACAAAAAGGAAAAATTGCAATAAAATCCAAGTGGTGAAAACTTGGAAACGGGTGCTACTAGAGGCCTTTGCACCCATGTTTCTTAGCACGTGTCCTTGACACTTAGCCTTTCTCCATCATGCCTTGTCCTTGTTGCCTTGGTTTGGAATTGGTCTCTATCTTTGTCTAGGGGCATAACTTTGTTATTTTTGGTCTCTTGGATGCGTTAGTCTTTAGGACATCTCACAAACTATTTTTTTCAACACAACCCCTAACATCGAGTGTTTTTCAACACTTATCGGCTTGGTCTTACCCAGTTTTGTCATGTGATCTTACCTACTTGCAAGCATTTGATCCTTATCCTCTAAACTCAATATCAGTTAACACACTTAAATTTTTAAACGCAACACTTAATGCTTGAGCTCTGTCATGATCTTTTGTTTGTGTGTTGACTGTTATTGATTTTTGTTGAGTGTCCTTGTCTAATAAGTCTCTCTGGAATGCATAGCTAGAGGACTTGGGGCATGGGGCATGTTTTTACTTTCTTTCTGCTTGTGGGTGTGGTCTTGAACCTCTTGAGTGTCTCTTGTTGTTCCCTTGAAACACATAGGAGATTTGAGACATCATCCTTGACTATTTTTACACAACCATTCTTATGGTCATCCTGGTGTCTATGCCTTGATGAGAGCATGGTTTTGCTACATTAAAATGGGTAAGCTAACATCAGAGTCATCTTGACCTTTATGTCTTTGATACTTATGTTAGAATCTTTCCACATTCCAATCTGATATAAATCACATTCATATCTTCATAGTTGTGCTTGTGACTAGTGATGATTGTGTGATTTTTCGATGTCCATTAATAATGGCCCAATGATGAAAATAAGTTCCTTAACATTCTCTAATGAATGATGAACACAAAAATCCTATGTTACAATTGCTCTATTGCAAGTACACCTTTGTATTTTCATGTAGCTTGCATTGTTAGACTTCATGTTAATTTGCATTTTTAGGCTGCATTAAGAGTTTGAAAGGGTTTGTCTTCATCTTTCTTTTGGAATTTTAATCAACTGTGATCACATTTTGATCTTCATTTCCTTATCTTCTTTCATGATCTCAATCAAAATTTTCTATCTTAAACAGTTGATTGATTTTGAGGCAAATTCTCTTTCTTCTCTCCATTTATTTTCACCTATTCCAAACTTCGATCTTCCATTCACTTTCACCCCACTTCTTTTCTTCTAATTCAACCTTGGGGCATAATATTTCATGTTTGATGATCTACCTTAGTTCTGTGATCCTTATACCTTTCATCTTACATCAAGAACCTTATCTTTAGTTCGATTTGATCAAATTTATCAATTCACTATTTCTCCTTTATCTTATTTTGATTTCGATCACGAGGGTGCAGTACCTATCAAAATTCAATCCTTGATTCAGCTTTATCAATCTTATCAATTTTTTCGCTTGAGGCAACCTTGCTTGAGACTTGACAATTATCTATTTACAGGGGTGTTGGCCTTGTCTTTCTCAATTAGCTTATCTTTGTCCTGATGTGTTCCCATCCATCGATCACACGTCTGGGTTGTTTTGTGATCCCAAATCGATCTCACATTTCAACTTTATTCTTTGACTACATGTGTTCCCATGTAGATCACGCATTAGTCAAAGAGGGGCAAATGTATGCACCCTAAAATGGTCGCCTAGACTTTGGGCCCCCATTCATCAATTTATCATTTCCTGAATCAATGCTTTGCAATATTTTTAATTCAAATCAATTTCCTTGATCAAATCGTAATTAATTCAAATATTTCAATATTTCCTAAGGTTTGATCATTTTATCCTAAGCCTCATTTACTTAAAAGAAAACTTCCCTTTTAATTAAATAAATCATCTTATTAAAATAAAATTCCTCCTTTAAAAAAATCCCCACTTAAATATCTCTTTGTGTTGAAAAATGAAATAAAATAAATAAAAAATAAATAAAAATTCATTTCTCTCTCCACTTTGAATGCACATACTTTTAAGTGGTGGGCCTTTTTCATCTTTTTGCCTCTTAAAAGAATCTTGAGCACATGGATCAACCAAGATTTAATCTCCACCATTGCTCATTTCTTTTTGTCTCTTAATCTTGACCATCCAAGATTCTTTATAAGGAGCCCTCTCCTTCTCATTTTGAGACATCTAAATTTTTTGTATTGTTATGCTGCAAGTTTGGAGAGCAACTTTGGAGAAGATTCTTGAGCACTTGAGCTTGGATATTACAACTTCTCTTTTCTTGTCTTTTTCTCTCATGCCTTCATGGCAATCCATTTAGATTAATATTGCACTTGTATATTAAATTAGATTCATATTTCCTTTCATAGAATAATCTTGCATAAGAATTTTCTTTCATAGAATAATCTTGCATAAGAATTTCCTTTCATAGAATAGTGTTCTTTTATGCATTGTTATCATTTAGAATAGCTTTCATTTTCATTTGCATGCATACTTGATTATCATGGAGACTAGCATTCTTTCTTTTCCTCTTTGAATCTCTCATTTTATGGTGTACTTGCATGGGCACAAACTAGGTCTAATCTGAGGGTCTCCCTTAAAAACTCTTGCACTCCATGAATAGAGAGCTATGAGTCACCATTTGAGACCTCATTCTTGAGAAATCTTGAATTTAATGACTCATAGAAGTGTGACAACATTTTAGCACACAGTGCCCACATTTTTTTAGTATTTAAATTTAAACAAAATTATCTTATGTACATCTACCTAGGGATCGCATTATTTACAAGAGCTCACAAATCCTCTTTTTTGTCTAATATTCTTGTAGCCATTTGTAGGCAAGTTGCATCTTGGAAAGTTATGTGGTTATCATTCATGGACAAAATTACTATGATTAGGGATAAGCTTTCCACAATCCCAAATTATTTTCTTTTAATTTACAAAATAAATTCTAAAAGGAGTACATGATGATGTGACCAAATAAATTAGGATATTTTTGTGTAGATAAAACATGGACAATAGTAGAAAAAATCACTTCGCTCATGCAAGAAACTATGTTAAAAAAGATATTTGGTGGTTTTGGGTTGCATAACTTGGAGGCAAGGAGCCGGGCACTAGGAGAAAAACTAACTTGGATCATGTATGCAGTACCTCTCTTGAAATGGATCCAAATCATGAGATCGAAGTATCTAGATTTGAATTCACTAAAAAGAGTATTCACAATAAAGAATCCTATGGATGGCTCTAAAACATGGAATTTTGTCTTGACGTGTTGTAAAATAATTGCTTATTATCTATCTTTCGTAGCAAATAATGGAGAAAATATTATCTTGTAGGAGGACTCTTGGAATGGGTAACACACTTTGTCCACCATATATATCCTTTAGGAAACATATTAGTAAGGGACT
>BSBK01003945.1:0-40000 GCA_027943335.1 Chamaecyparis obtusa | reverse complement strand
TGCTTGCGGTGCTCGGTCGACACTGCTGCTCAGCGATGCCTGGCATGCTCAGTTAATTCACTGTCGCTCGATAGTTCTAGCTTACCAACTAGAGTTCTGTGTGATTTGTTGAGCTGACTTAGTGCATTGATTGTTGGTAGCTATTGTTATAGGCTGACATGCTGAATTAAATGTTTGTATACATTTGTAAGCCGACTTGTTTGGAATTTAATTATTTGTTTTGGGGAGTTAAGGGTTTCATCCATCTAACTTGTGGCTAATGACTAGTATTTATAGGATGTTTGGGTAGATGTTTAAAGGGGAGACAACTTAGCAGATCTGGGAGATCAAATGCGAAGCTTGAAAGCTGAAGTTGGAAAAGTTGTGGAAAAGATCTTGCATGATCTTGCAGATTAGATTGTTTTCTGATAGTTGTTTGTAGCAGAGCTAGGGATTTGCATACTTGGGAACAAGGAGATTTCTTGGAGGCTTGTGAGCTCAAGTTTAGATCTTCCTTAGGGTTTCCATTAGCTTATGATTGTCTTCAGAGCTGAACTAGCTAAGATTGTATTGGATCTAGTTGTGGATCTTCCAGAATTGTTTCATTTTGTAATTGGCCCTAACCCATAAGGCCTTACAATCGAGCATGTTAATGCAAATTACTTGAAACATTTGTGGTGTTATCTATTGTGTTGGGTATTCCACTGTGTAATTTTATTGGCTACAAGGTTTGGCCTATCCTTCATTAGATCCACCATCCTTGACTGCATCAGGTGGTATTAGAGCCAAAGTTTTGTTCCTGTTGAAGCTGATAGTTGATCTTGAAGGTTAACCTAGCAAGGTTGATATTAAGAAGTTGATCTTGTTGAATCAAAGATTGTGCACAATCTAGATTGCAGATCTGAAGAGACAGAAGAAACTAAAGTGGAAGAGTTTGCAAGCAGAAAAGATGGAGGACTTGTATGTGAAGAACCAATTTGGGATTTATGTGTTGAATCCTGAAAGATGTTCTTCTCACATGTGAACATATTTTGGAAGTTGGGGTGTTTGATGCAAGGGCATCCAAGGTTAAGGCAGGGACATTCTTTGTCCTTGGTGAAATTGCATGGGGTGTTGGTAGTTTGGTTGGTGTTACTCAGTTGCAGCCTTAACTGACGGTCTCAGTCATTGAAGGAAGCTCGGTCACTAAAGGAACTCAGCAGTCTCTGGTGCTCAATGAAAGTGTTACTCAGTCATGCCTATGGTGCTCAGTCGACACTAGTGCTTGGCGATGCCTAGCGTGCTCGGTTAATTCACTGTCGCTCAGTAGTTCTAGCTTACTGACTCGAGTTCTGTGTGATTTGTTGAGCCGACTTGGTGCATTGATTGTTGGTAGCTATTGTTATAGGCTGAAATGTTGAATTAAATGTTTGCATACATTTATAAGCTGACTTGTATGGCATTTAATTTTTTTTTTAGGGAGTTAAGGGTTTCATCCAGCCGACTTGTGGTTGATGACTAGTATTTATAGGATGTTTGGGTAGATGTTTAAAGGGGAGACAACTTAGCAGATCTAGGAGATCAGATGCGAAGCTTGAAAGTTGAAGTTGGTGAAGTTGTGGAAAAGATCTTGCATGATCTTGCAGATCAGATTATTTTCTGATAGTTATTTGTAGCAGAGCTAGGGATTTGCATACTTGGGAACAAGGAGATTGCTTGGAGGGTTGCGAGCTCAAGTTTAGATCTTCCTTAGGGTTTCCATCAGCTTTTGATTGTCTTCAGAGTTGAACTAGTTGAGATTGTATTGCATCTAGTTGTGGATCTTCTATAATTGTTTCATTTTGTAATTGGCCCGAACCCGGAAGACCTTACAGTTGGGCATGTTAATGCCATTTACTTGAAACATTTGTGGTTTTATCTATTGTGTTGGGTTTTTCACTATGTAATTCTATTGGCTGCAAGGTTTGGCATGTCCTTCATTGGATCTACCATCCTTGACTGCATCAGGTAAGTATAGTGTGAAACAAAGTTATAAATCCTTGACATATGAAGAGAAGATGGACTTAGGGAAATGACTAGCCTTATAAGCTATTCTCAAATATTTCTTACATCACCAAATTCAAATATTTTTATTGGTAGGCCCTTCATAATTGGTAGTTACAAGCTTGTGATTTTGGGTATTGCACAACCCTTTAATTGTATTCTTTGTGGTAAAATAGAGGAAATAATGAATCACCTTCTCCTAAATTATGATTTTGCATAGTCTTATTAGAAATGGGTTTAGAGTAAGTTAGGTTGGAGGGTTGGAGCTCCCATTTACACATGTCATTTACTAATTCCTTCCAAAACTTGTCTTTATTGATAAAAGGCTCTCCTTTATATTTTTTTATAGTTGGTAACACCTACAATCACATTCTGGAACATATGATGTTACACAACAATATAATTTATAGAAAAGAACTCTCATACTTGAAAAAAGTCTTGTTTAAGTTGGAAACAATAATTTATAAAATGGTAATGATGAATGTTCTCAACAAATTTCATATTATTCACTTAATAAAAATTGAATGGCTCTAGGTGGGAAGAGGAGCTGGGGAGGTTTTTCAAAATTTGAAGTTGCAGAGGGGGAAGATGTTGACGATGATGAGAACTCTTGTAGCTTTGGGCAAGCTTGTTCTATGGTTGGGGTTTGTTTTCACCCATATGGGACTCTGTGTATGGGTGTTGGCTAGTTGTGTGTAGTTGGGGCTTCTTTGGTCCTTGGGGGATCTGGGGTTTCAATCACTACAAATAATAGTGATGATTTGGGCATTCTAGATGGTTGCATCTTGGCTCAACTTCATGTAGAAGCCAACATTTTTGAAAAGGAAGGGTTTGTGTTTCTTTTTAGTGCCCTCTCTACCATTTTCAATGAAAATACTTTGGTTTCATCTTGGGGGTCGAAGGGTTTATGGGATACACAAGCCTTTTTTCAAATCCTTGTCATTATTATAAATGATTCTTTTTTTTAAAAAGTTTATGTGTCTTGGTAGGTTGAGAGATTTAAAACCCCTTTGTTCGTGATGGATCTATGCATGTATGGTGTTTTTGGGAAGGGATGTGACTATCCTATGGTTGGTGACTACACTATAGCCATTAATCTAGATTGTGGATGCTTACATTCTAGGCTCCATCTTCTTTTTGCAGGTACCATTGTTGCCTTGTCGTAGTTCTAGCTTTACACAACTTTCTTTATTGTTGAGGTGTGATGCAGGGGCATTCTTAGGTCCTTAGTGAATCTACATGGTGGTGTGTTATTTGGTCGGTGTTACTCAATTGCAACCTTAACTGATGGTCTCAATTATTGAAGAAAGCTCGGTCGCTTAAGGAACTCGGTGAAGCTTGTGGTACTTAGTGGAACTGTTGCTCAGTAATGCCTGCATTTCTCAATATTACTTAGCTTGGTCGGTTGTTTCACTGGTGCTCAGTTGTTTCTCTGGTGCTTGGTAGTTCTGGTTTACCGGCTAGAGTTATTGGTGATTTGGTTGGCCAACTTGGTGCATTTATTGTTGGTAGATTTTGTTGGATTCTCCTATGTGGATCTGGAGGCTGACATGTTGAATTTAATAATTGTAAGGCTATTTGAGAGTCGACTTGTATTGCATTTAATATTTTTTTGTAGGAGTTAATGGTTTCATCCAACTAACTTGTGGTTGATGATTAGTATTTATAGGATGTTTGGGTAGTTGTTTAGGAATTGAGATAGGAGGTTCTGAGAGCATATCTAAGGGTAGCAGATAAGTGAAGTTGTGGAAAAGATCTTGCGTGATCTTGCAGATCATATTGTTATCTGATAGTTTGTAATAGCAGAGCTAGTGGTTTGCATACTTGGAGACAAGGAGATTGCTTGGCGGCTTGCGAGCACATGTTCAAATTTGCCTTAGGGTTTCCATCAGTTGTTGATTTGTCTCAGAACTGAACTAGTTGGAGTTGTGTTGGGTCCTTTTGATCTTGCTGAATTACTTTTGATTGTAATTGGCCCTAACCCGTAAGGCCTTACAGCTGGGCATATTAATGGAAAATATGTTTTAAAACATATCTTGTTGTGTTATTTCATTGTGTTGTTCTGAACCTGCAAGGTTGGACTATCCTTAATTGGATCCACTACCTTGACCTGTGTTAGGTGGTATCAGAGCTGAGTTGATCTTATGGAGTGAAGGTTGACCTAGCAAGGCTAATCTTGCAAAGTTGATCTTGTGGGAAAAGAGATCGTATGATCTAGGTTGCAGACCCGTGGCACTAAACTTATGGAATCTTGGCCTAGTTGTTTGTGCAAGGTGGCAGGCTGATCTAACTTGCATACAACTTGGAGGTTGTCACAAGGTGGTCAGTGTAGGGTTTTTTTGGAGAGGGTTTTCTTATCTTTAAGGATGCCTCTGAGAAGATTGGACCCTAGAGTGATTGCAAATCTCTATGATACTGTGGAATCTAGGATTACAAAGAAGGTAAATTCTGATTTTAGATCAGAGATGGAGTTGATGAAGAATGGCATGGTCATTGAGATCATGAGAGTTGTTACTGGTGTACCTCTCAATGTTGGTACTAAAGATGGTTATGAGGAAGCTGTTGAAGACTTTGAAGCTGCTGGATCTAGTGGTGATGATTGGAGGGATAGATCTAGTGAAGATAGAACTGGTCAATTGCATAGATCTGGAGCTCGATTAAGTAATAGTTATCGAATGGAAGTTTCTACTTTCTCTGGTACTTTGAAGCCTGAGAACTTGATTGACTGGACTGGTGAACTTGAAGATTTCTTTGAGCTGGAAGAAATTGAAGATCCTTTCCGGGTGAGAATGGCACAGACAAAATTGAAAGGACATGTTGCTCTTTGGTGGAAATAATTACAAAGAGATAGAGAAGATGAAGGTGAAATGAAGATCAATCAATGGAGGTTGATGGTGACTAAGTTGAAAGCTAAGTTCATACTTGCTGACTATGAGCTTGACTTGTTTAAGAAGTTGTAGAATCTAAAATAGAAGGATTTGTCTATTGAAGATTATACCGAGGAGTTCTACAAGCTTACTATTCAGTCTGGACACAAAGAACTTGGTAAGGAAAAGGTAGCTTGGTACGTGAATGGTTTGAGATTCAATATTCAGGATGAGCTTGGTATGTTGAAGATTGATTATGTTGAAGATGCTTATCAGTATGCTCTAAAGGCAGAAGATAAGTTGAAGAGGAAACAACATAGTAATCCCCTAGGGAAGGAAAAGATTGATCACTCAGTGAAGGATAAACTGATTGCAGAAGATGAACAGAAACTTGTAGAACCAAAGAAGAAGACAGGCAGAGTTATCTTTAAGGGAACTTTCCATAACTGTGGTGAAGAAGGACATCGTTCTTTTGAGTGTACATAGAAGAAGCTTGGTGGCCGATGAACTACTGTGGTGAATGAAAATGTTGAGAATGAACCTAAATCTAAGAACTTTCTAGTTCGGCAAACATTGCTTGGTACAAAGGAGGAACCTTGTCAGAGGAGTAACTTGTTTAGGACTCAGTGCAAGTCTAGAGGTAAATTTTGTGATGTTATTATTGACAATGGTAGTACTGATAACCTTGTTGTTGAGAACATGGTTCAGAAACTTGGTTTGAGTAGAATGAGACATCCACATGCTTATAGGATTGGCTTTTTGCAAGATGATCATGCTCTAGAAGTAAGAGAACAATGCTTTATTGATGTTCAGATTGGCTAATATAAGGATCTTGTGTTATGTGATATTGTGGAGATGAATAGTTGTGATATATTGCTCGATAGACCTTGGCAATATGATTGCAAAGCTATGTATGACTGTGTGAAGAATGTGTTTACTATCGAGAAGGATGACAAGAAGTTTTCCCTAATGCCTTTGCTTGATACAACACTCGGTAGGAGAAGTATGAGTATCGATAGCCAAGTTGAGTTGGTAGATCTTGAGAGAATGAATTATCAGTTTGGAGAATAGACATGTGTGTTATCAAGGGAAGACTTGAAGAGACAGAGGAAGCTGAAGTGGGAGAGTATGCAAAGTGAAAAGATGGAGGACTTGTATGTGAAGAGCCAGTTCAGGGTTTATGTGTTGAATCCCGGAAGATGTTCTTCTCACATATGAACATCTTTTTTAACCTGGGGTGTCTAATGTAGGGGAATTCTAGGGTCCTTGGGGAATCTATATGGTGGTGTGTTATTTGGTCGGTGTTACTCGGTTGCAACCTTAACTGATGGTCTCAGTTATTGAAGAAAGCTCAGTCGTTGAAGGAACTCGATGAAGCTTTTGGTGCTCAGTGGAACTGGTGCTCGGTAATGCATGTGTTTCTCGATATTGCTTGGCTTGGTCAATTTTTTCACTGGTGCTCAATTGTTTCTCTGGTGCTCAGTAGTTTTGGTTTACCAACTAGAATTCTTTGTGATTTGGTTGGCTGACTTGGTGCATTTATTGTTGGTAGCTATTGTTGGATTCTCCTATGTGGATCTAGAGGCTGACATGTTGAATTTAATAATTGTAAGGCTATTTGAGAGCTGACTTGTATTGTATTTAATATTTGTTTGTAGGATTTAATGGTTTCATCTAGCCGATTTGTGGCTAATGATTAGTATTTATAGGATGTTTGGGTAGTTGTTTAGGAATTGAGATAGGAGGTTCTGAGAGTAGATCTGAGGGTAGAAGATAAGTGAAGTTGTGGAAAAGATCATGTGTGATCTTGCAAATCAGATTGTTATCTGATAGTTTGTAATAACAGAGCTAGTGGTTTTCATACTTGGAGACAAGGAGATTGCTTGGTGGCTTGTGAGCACAAGTTCAGATCTACCCTAGGGTTTCCATCAGTTATTGATTTGTCTCAGAACTGAACTAGCTAGAGTTGTGTTGGGTCTTGTTGTTCTTGCTGAATTACTTCTAATTGTAATTGGCCCTAACTCGGAAGGCCTTACAGTCGGGCATATTAATGGAAAATATGTTGTAAAACATATCTTGTTGTGTTATTCTGTTGTGTTGTTCTGAAGCTGCAAGGTTGGACTATCCTTAATTGGATCCACCATCCTTGACCTCCATCAAGGTGAATGGAGTGGTTGGGTATCTATCTGTATAGGCTACCCTACTATTTATGAAGCCCATTTTTTTAATCTTCTACATATTTCTATATCCCCTACAATGAGACATGGGTTTCTTTATACAAATGGCGGAGAGTGTTTTGTAGTTATCGCCACTATGAGAAAGGGATTTTTTACCATTTAGTTGTGGGCTTCTATGAGGGGGGATCAATTTATTCTCCCCATGCATGTTTTTCTACACTTTATTGACTATGGAAGTCAGGGTTTTTGTTTCCTATGTATTGAGGACACACTGTGTGTTGATTCAGAGGGGTCTCTATTCTAGTTTTCTATTTTTGTCCATTTTATTGATGTAGTAGATTAGGAAGGGAATTTCTTGAGGATGGCCATGGTTGTGGTTTTATGTTCTTTTTTAGGAGTTTCCCCACCAAATCAATTTCTTGTGTGGTGATTTTGGCTCTTTGTTCTACTTGAGAGAAAGGGTAATTCATTTTCCTTTGGTGAGGTTGTGCCTAGTTTTTGGGGTTTTGACCTTGTTCTTTTAGACCCACCCCGTCTTGGGGATTTTAGAAGTTGTGGAGATATTGTCTTTGTATGTAGTTTTCGTAGGTGTCACCTTCAATTTGTTGGTTCTTCTCTTCCTTATGTTGTGACCAGTGGGGTTTGGTATTTCTTATATGTTCAGGAGTGTTGAAGTCCTTCTAGAGGGGTGTAGTGCTTCTTGCACTTATAAAATTGATCCTTTGTGGATTTACTTTGGATTTTTTCAAGGTTTGTTGAGATCTTTTGGTGATGAAAAGAATGCTCCTATCATGACTAGAGGTGTGGTGGGTTGTGATCTAACTGACATAAAGGTGAGGCTCCAACTTATTGAGAGGCTGAGGGATGTTTACAGGTCTTCTTTGCTTCTCCCTATTTCTACCTTGGGTTTTGGGGTAGATTTTATTCTCCCTTTTTAGCTTGGTTATGATGATTGTTTTTGTTAATACTGGGTTTATTTTTCTTTTTTTGTGTGTTTTTGTTTAGATTGTCCATCCTAGTAGGTATGGACAGTGGTCTTATTTCTTCTAGTGGCTAGTTGATTGCTAATATTTTTCAAGGGTGTGTCCTATTCTTTGATTTTTTTGGTTGAAATTTGTAGTTGACTGTGTGATGAAGTTACTCACCTGCATGAAATTAAGATCTACTAACATCAATCTAATCAAATACAATGCAAATTTAACTAAAATTGAAATTATAATCTATATTATCCCATGGATCTCTAGATAGAAGTGGTAAGTGAAGCTCTCAGCTACAATCCTCACTAGTGACACCTCTAAAACAAGAAATGATGCTGCTACAATGCTTATGCTATGCTTCTATGATGATTCTAGCTCAATAATGATGAAATTATGATACTAAATGCTTAAAATACTCAAATTGCTCTTAGAAATGATCTCAATTGCCTATAGTAACAATTCTATGCAAATGAAATTCCAAGATGGAAATGTTCTCCAAAATGCCTCATACTTATAGTAATTTCCCAAGGGTAGGGGGTGGAGTGAAGTAATCATGGTTATCTCATGGTTGAGTCAAAAAACTTTGCATTGTCCATAAATGGGGGGACAAATGAGGGGACAAGCCTTTAAACGATTTCAAATCTTTGGACAATTTAAATGTTTGAGTGATTTATGTCCTTTTGTTCTCAATTTTCATTGGTTGATCACTTTGTTGAAAGAAAATAGGATTTATTAAATTCAATTAATTAATTAAATTTATCCATGGAAGGGTAATAGGTTCATTTTGATTTTTGATTAAACAACTACATAATTAATTAATTAAAATCAATTATATATTATTTTTGGCCCTTTTAAGCTTCAATTTAATCATTTAACATCATTATTTAATAATTCCTTTGTTTTAATTGATTTTGTTCAACTTTATTTAATTATGTCCCTTTTAATGCATTTTAATGATTTTGAACCATTTAATTGATTTTTCCATTTTGAAAAGTATTTGTCCAATTCTACGTGTCTACACTGACAATGGGGCTATGTTGGACCCAACTGTGGTAGAGTGTTTTTGGTTTTGCATGGTAAGGAATTGGTGCACTCAATGTGTTTCTTCATCTTTCATTGTTCCTATTGATGTGGACAAGTCTCCTATGGAGGTGGGTATTTTCTACGTGGAGGAGGAGTTTGGTAACTTTGGATGACCTTCTCCTTTCTATGGATACTTGTATGTGGATCAAATTTTTGGTTGGCTCTCCAATGTGTTATTATCTTCCTTTTTACTCCTATATTTGAGGTGGGATCCTCATCTATTGCTATGGAAAGGAGTTTTGTAGAGGAGGGGAACTGCTTCGATTGGTAGGGTGTTTTAGTTTACTACAAGATAGTTTTTAACATAATTTTTATATCCTTTGTAAAGGCTTGGGGGGACCCTTCAAAATTCCTCAGTTATTTTTCCCTACCTATTTGGCTGTTGGTTGTCTTCTGTTAATGGCCTATTTTGGCCACTATGTTGTAAGTGTTTTGTAAGTGTCTCTTTGTTCTAAATAATATTTTAAAGAAAGGTGAATATTTTATTGATAGTGTTCCCTTTGAAGCCTTGGATTTTAACAACCATCACCTTTTCTAATGTTTTGTTGATCACTCCACAACCCTCGTGCTTTCATTCTATAAGGGGTCAACACCCTTGTTTTGATTATTCTTCAATATCAAAAATAACTTTTATATTAAGAATAGTTCCTCTAATAGAAGCCATTTGGTGTTAAAGAAGCGGTATGTCATTTTAATTCTAAATCAAGGATCATTCCCAAAAATAAAATTGACAAAAGAAAAGTAAAATGGATTATGCATCCACCAAATAATTTCAAATTTAATTTTGATGGGGTTGAAAAAGGAAATCTAGATATCTTGAGTGTGAGATGTGTGATTATAAAAATTAGGGTGGATTTTGAAAGGTCCTATAATTGAAGTTGCTTCTAGGGACTAATAATGTAGTTGAGGCATATGGTCTTTTGGCACAAATAAAACTAGCTCAATCATTGAAAATCAAACATTGCCAAGGGGACTCTTTGAAAGCTATTGTAGACACCCAAATTTGATCATGATTTTTTATTAATTTAACTTGTAACTATTATTCTAAGCCTAATAATTAATTAAATCATATTTAATTAGTTATTGTTAGCCCTTTTGTAATTAATTTTATAATTAATTATAATTTTAACTATTTTTCTAAGGTTTAATTAATTTTAATTAATTAAAACCAACCTTAGCCTAATATCCCATTTCTCCTAAATAGTGATTAGTTTTTAAATTTTAATTAATTAACCAATCCCTTGATTCCTAACTCCATTAACATTTCTTCCAATTTTTAGCTCTTTTCTTACAAAAAAGTGACCTTTCTTTCAATTTTTGTTTTATCTCTTACAAACATGTGACATGTGGCATGTGGCATGTGGCATGTGGCATGTGGCATGTGGCATGTGGCATGTGACATGTGACATGAACATGCATGTGTTAGATAACTAAGAGGGGGGGTGAATCAGTTAAGTCCAATTATACTATAGTCCCAAATACTCCTAGATGTATAAAACAAATCTTTCAATTAATCTAAACAACTTGGTAAAACTTTATCTATGCCTTTCTATTCATTAACCGAATACTAATAAATTAACTAGTGTATATATCGATCAAACCATTAAATGTAATGTGTAAAGTAAAATAACAAATCATCACACCCATACACATATAACACTTGATTTTTAACGTGGAAACCCTATTAGGGGGAAAACCACCTGGGACTGGTACCCAAAATAATTTCACTCTTCTGAAGTGAGCTCAGTTAAGAGCCAACCCTGTTAAAGGTTACAAAACACATTGTAAGGTGTGACCTTGGTAGAGGATTTATCACTAATAGTTCTCCATGACCAAACATTCGCTATGGGGTCAACATGAAAACAATTAACATTCATTGAATATCATAATGAAATAATAAAGACTATTAAGTCCCACTCGATTAAGAGATTTATCTGTAGAAATGGTTAGAATGCAACAATAAATGATTTGATTCAAATATAACTTCCTTTACAAATTTTCAGATATATGCTAAGATCATAATAATCTGGCCATCATAATCACTTCAATTTCTTGTATCCTCCAACTTTGTTCTGCTTGGTTAAGTCCTTTCTCTGATGCTTGATGTAGTCCGTAGATTTGCTCAGTTCTTTCTTCAACATGTCTGACCAGCTTCACATGAATGCAATCTTCTCACGCACATCATCATTTTGAATCTCTTGTCTCCTTTTATAGACATGATAAATCATTTTCTTCTTATCCATAGATTTTGTCACTTAATATTCGCCGTTGATTTTGTTGCTTCAACCTTCCTTGGAACTTGTGTCTCAAACATGTTTCATTCATCATCATTCGATCATCCTTGAATTTTTTCAGTCATTTGATCTTCATAAAAAAACTTTATCTTTAACCTCAAAATCATCCACATTTGTCCATCTCATCATATTTAGTCGGAAGTCATATGTTCCATATTATTTATTTCACTTGGTCAATACTGTGATGTGTCAGTGACTTCTTACTCAGTTAACACTGTACTTGATATACACTACACTTTCTCAATGTACAATGTTTCAACTTGGTGTATACTAAGTTCTTCATTCACCAACCACATAAATTTGTACATTCTTGATCTTCAATTCTTAACATAATTATGTAATACAATCAAATCACTAACATAATGTCATAGACTCATCAATAAGTTACCCAATGAATACCATATCCATATCTTTCTCATACATCTCATCTTCATGTTAATATCTCATTCCTTCACCATTATTTCCTTCTTTAGATGTTTATAACTATCATGATAAGTACAGTCAAAACTAGTTGACATCAATGATAATATAATAACTGATTTAATGTGTCACATATACATTTGTAGCTCAGTGATCATCAATCTCTCCCTTTGAAGTATTCAATCAGTTGTAGTATAACAATCTCTCCCTTTGATATTGATGGTGACACAATATGAAATATACCATAGTACCAAACATCAGTCTACAACTTTGTATGTATATGTTGTGACTCGGTAAGCTCTCCCTAACTTATGCCTTTACTATGTTTAATCACTAAACAATATCAATGTCTCTCCCTTTCAGTTAGCTTTAGTGCTAACTGATATCCATGTATCTCTCCATGTTTTTCTAATCATATCTCTCCCTTATTTCATGCAATCATCTCTCCCTTATCTAAATATTTCATGTAATTTCTCTCCCTTTGACAGCAATGCCAAAAAGAAAATAATCAGCTCTTTAGTAGCCAAATCAGTATCTCTTTTGTTCAATTTAGATTCTTGTACCTTGCATGTACATATATGAAATTTCAGCTTGTCTTCCATCTTTCACAACATTAAGAATCCCAAAGTGTGAACATCATGCATCAACATCATTAGATCTTTTGATAAAGTATAGGTTAATGCAACCTCATGTCACCTTAGTGACTGTTAGATAGGAGATGGACCCATAGTCTACTTCTCAAGTATTCAAATGTGTCCTTCGATAAGTGTTTAGTGAATATATCAACAATTTGCTATTGTGACTTTACATATTCCAATTTGACTTGTTTTTCTTGAACTTGCTCCCTCAAATAGTGATACTTAATAGATATGTGCTTTGTCTTTGCATGCATCACTGGATTATTTGAAATATTAATAGAACTTATGTTATCATAATAGATTATTACTAGATCAATGATATCCTCATTCATACCTTCCAATAGTTGCTTTATCCATGCAATATTTGAACAATTAGCAGCAACAACAACATATTATGCTTTGCAATGGACTGAGAAATGCAATCCTATTTCTTACTTATCCAAGTAACCAATATTTCTCCTAAAAGGAATGTTCCACTAGTAGTGCTTTTTCTATCATCAATGTTTCCATCCCAATTCACTTCAGTGTAAACTTTCAGTTCAAAATTGTCTTCTTTCTTATACCATAAGCCATAATTTTTATTATTCTTCAAGTATCTCAAAATTCTTTTCACATCAATCATGTGTGATTCTTTAGGATTAGTAGAGAATCTAGATACAATTCCAACCATATGTGCAATATCTTGTCTACTATGCACAACATACATCAATTTTCCAATCATTGATCTATATAAGGTTTGATTTACCTCGGTTCATTTGTCATCCTTTGTAAGCTTGCATCCGGTGACCATAGGTGTACCAACTAGTTTTGAAACTTTCATACTGAATGTCTTCAACACTTCTTTGATGTATTTAGATTGTGTGAATATATATATCTTCCTTCTTTTGTAGTATTTTTAATCCAAGAAAAAATTTGATCTCACCAAACATCAACATTTCAAACTCTTTCCTCATTTCATCAACAAAAGATTTGCATAAGTTATCATGACCTCCAAATATGATATCATCAACAAATTTTTTAGCAATAAGAATCTTGTCATCAGTTTCACATTTCAAATACAAATTTTTGTTGTCAC
Organism: Chamaecyparis obtusa; assembly: GCA_027943335.1. Taxonomy (NCBI): domain Eukaryota; kingdom Viridiplantae; phylum Streptophyta; class Pinopsida; order Cupressales; family Cupressaceae; genus Chamaecyparis; species Chamaecyparis obtusa. Next base: position 26,468 of record BSBK01003945.1, on the reverse strand, counting down.
TTGTTCTAACAAATCTAGTTCTTATGAGATAAGAATGTATTCTTTCATACCATGCTCTTGGTGCTTGTTTTAGTCCATATAATGCCTTGTGCAACTTACATACCAGGTTCCTATAATTAGGATCAAAAAAACCTTTAGGTTGTTCAATGTATACCTCTTCCTCAAGTATCCCATTTAGAAATGCAAATTTCACATCTATCTGATATACCTTAAATCCTTTGTAAGAAACATATGAAAACAATATTCTTACTCCTTCAAGTCTAGCAATGGATGCAAAATTTTCTCCATAGTTAATTCTTTCTTCTAGTTCATAACCTTTTCAAACTAGTCTTACTTTGTTCCTTGTTACATCTTCATTCTCATTCTATTTGTCTCTGAATATCCATTTAGTTCCAATCACATTTTTGTCTTTAGGTCTTGGTACCAATGTCCATGTCTTATTTTTTTGTATTTTCTCAATCTCTTCATTCATTGCCTTAATCCATTCATCATTTTCTAATACATCTCTAACTATTTTAGGCTCAAATTCACAAAATAAACATGTGTTTTTTCTTAACTTACTTGGAGTCATCATTCCTACTCTTTTATCTCCAATTATCTAATCTTGTGGATGGTGTTTTCTCACATACTTTTCAAGTACAAGTTCAGATCTCTGATCTTCAATGTGTTCTCCACTTGGTGCATGATCACCAGTCTCATTAGTAACTATTTGTTGATGCTCAGTCTGCAAAGATTGTTGCTCAGTAGCATTATTTTTTTGCTTGGTAATGCTAGACTGTTGCTCAGGTAGAGTTTTAGGTTCTTTTAAACAAATCTACCATAGTCTTTTGGTTCCTTTTTCCTTTCTTCATCATTATTTTTTGCAAACTCATCAACTCTCACAATTTCACTTTTAATCATTTTTTTATTAGCCTTGTTCAAACATTTATAAGCCTTGCTTTTAGTAGAATATCCTAGAAATGTCCCTTCATCACCTTTTGAATAAAATTTTTCATTTCTATCATCTTTCAAAATGTAACATCTACTTCCAAATATTCTAAAATAACTCACATTAGGAGTGTAACCATACCATAACTCATAAGGTTTCTTATTTGATTCTTTCTTTAGTTGAACTCGATTCAGTGTGTAAACAACAATACTAACAACTCTCCAATACATTTGTGCAACATCTTTTTCAATCATTAATGTTCTAGCACAATCAACAATTGATTGGTTTCTCCTTTTAGCAATCTCATTCTGTTGGGGTGTCCTTGGTGCAGATACCTATCTCTTAATTCCATGCTCATTAGAAAAATTAGTGAACTCATCATAAATAAATTCACCGCCTCTATCTGACCTCAAGCATTTCAGTTGCTTACCACATTCTTTTTCCACTTTTGCTTTGTACCATTTAAGCATTTTGAAAGCTTCTGATTTTTCTTTTAAGAACATGACAGTCATCATCCTAGAGAAATCATCAACAAATAAGATAAAATATATGTCTCCATAATAATTTTGAGTTCTCATTGGACCACATAAGTCAGTAAGAACTAACTCCAAAATAGCATTAGATGAGTAATGTTTGCTCTTGAAACTAGACTTTGACATCTTACCCATTTGACATTGTTCACACATTACATGGTCAAGTTTAGATATGCTCGATAAACCTATAACTTTCATTTTCTTACTGATCTTAACCATGTTGTCAAAGTTCACATGACACAACCTCTTGTATCATAACCATACATCTTCATTTTTAGCCAACAAACAAGAAGTTTCAACATTCTCTAAATAGAATGAGTTATCTTTTGATTATTCACCAGTACCAATCAAATTTCCAGCCTCGTCATATATTTTCACCTTTATATTCTCAAATGCAACTTGGTGAACAATGTTATTCAATTATGCTACACTCAACAAATTATAGTTAAGTCATTTCACCCAATATGTATTTTTGCATCTGATCTTATTATTCAACAATATAGATCCTTTTCCTTTTACTTGACAAGGTGTATCATTTCCCATTTTCACAAATCCACCATTATAATGTTGAAGATATTCAAAATTTTCTTCATCACCAATCATATGATGTGTGCAACCACTATCAATAATCCAAGTATCATTCTTTCTAACCTTACAAATAAGTATTGTTTCAACATACCTTTCTTCTTCTTTGGAATCTTCCTTCAATACAACAAATACCACTTCTATGTCTTCATCAATTTCGATCTCGATATCATCATCTTCATCTTCAACGAGGTAACATGTCTTCTTTCCTTTATCTTAGTAGTCTCGGTTGTTTTTTGCCATACTGTCGGTTGCATCTATGATCTCAATAATTTCTTCTATCATTCTTCCTTTCATTAGATCTTTCATTTGTTTTCTCATCTTATTTCCTATCAAGACATCTTGCATAATATGACCAATCTCTTTGCATTTAAAACATACCAAAGGTAATTTACCTCTATATCTTCCCTTGCCTTTTTGTAGTCTTCTAGCTATTAATACTTCAAGTTCATCAAGTTTACCTTCTTCACTTTTACTTCCACTTTCATTTCTTATCTTGTCTATTGCTTGATCTTCCAATTTTTAGAGATGACATAAATGCATATTCTACCTTAGGTAACATACTACTATCATAATTGTTAAGCTCAAATGCAGTCAATCTACTGATCAAACTATCAAGTGAAATATTATTACCAAGAGCCTCTCTCATTTCATGAATTGCGGAGACTCTAATAGCATAGGATGGTAACAATATTCTAAGAATTTTACTTACTGTAGTGTCTTCATCAATAGTTTAACCTACTCCTCGGATAGCATTCACAACTTCCTTGATTTGATTGTTGTACTGAGTGATGTTTTCACCTTCTTTCATCTTTGTATCATCAAACTTACCTCTTAGACTTTTAGCTTTTGCCCTTAGTACATTCACATCTCCTCCATGAACTAGTGTAAGCTTATCCCACATCTATTTTGTAGTTGTACATGTCTTAATATCTTCAAATTCAGCATCTGATAAAGGAGAAGCAATCTCGATCATCATAGCATTGTGTTCTTGTCTTTCTTTCATCTGGTTGACAGTTAAAGGACCAGTGGGAGTTATAAACTCATTTTCCAAGTAATATGTTACAGAATTTCCAATCCTTAATAGATATAACTTCGTCATTCTTTTCCATGTTAAGAAGTTGTTTTTGTTCAGCTTTGGGACCTCTCTCTTATACATCTTGTGATCTTTTACTTAAGTCCTTCAAACTTCTTCCTTCAAGCACTCTTGCTCCGATACCAATTGTTAGATAATTGAGAGGGGGGTGAATCAGTTAAGTCTAGTTATCCTATAGTCCCAAATACTCCCAAATGTATAAAAACAATCTTTCAATTAATCTAAACAACTCGGTAAAATTCTATCTGTGCCTTTCTGTTCATTAACCGAATACCAGTAAATTAACTAGTGTATATACTGATCAAACTAGTAAATGTAATGTGTAAAGTAAAATAAAAAATCATCACATCCATACACATATAACACTTTTTTTCTAGCGTGGAAACCCTATTAGGGGAAAAACCACCTGGGACCGGTACCTAAAATAATTTCACTCTTCTAAAGTGAGCTCGGTTAAGAGCCAACCCTATTAAATGTTACAAAACATATTGTATGGTGTGACCTTGTTAGAGGATTTATCACTAACAGTTCTCCATGACCAAACATTCACTATGGGGTCAACATTAAATCAATTAACATTCATTGAATGTCATAATGAAATAATAAAGAAAATATTTTTTTTAATCAGTAAAAGGCCAAAGCCAAGAATTTTATTAATCATAAAAAAGTGTTACAAAAATCCCACTTAGTGCAAGTGCTAGTAGGAAAGAGTGGGGCTGAGAAAACCTCCAGCCTTGCCTAGGACCGTAGTCTAGATTCTGATACATGATGTTTTAAGAGGGCATTCCCTCCTTTTACAAATTTATTTGAAAAACATAGAATACAAATATGGTTTGTTTGAACCCTCTTGTCCTTGATTGAAGTAACTAACATTTTGTTGTTCTTTTTGCAATAGGCAAAGATGGAGAGTCTCCTTTTGGTGTAAATAGATTATGCCCTTACTGGGATCTTATCTTATCAATCTAAGTGAAATTACATTGTAGTTTAGAATAGAATTACTAATATAAAAGCCTAACTCTCCAGCAAAAATACACAAGAGAGGTTTTTCCTTTTGTGACTTATGTTCCTGCTTTACCTGTAACAACTCAAATTCTTGACTAAGATCCACGTTAGTATGATCAAAACTATTTTGTAACTTAACACTGATTCTAAAATTTTCTAATAATAATAAAGTATGTATCTTGTTGTTACCCTTTCCAAGTATAAATTAAAATGGGAAATGAGTTCTCCTTGTCTACTCCAAACCTGCAAAAATATGCTATAAAAATTACCTTATACCGGTTAGCTTCTAGGTTATCCATAGATGACTACTTTTGAATGGAAGAGATAAGAGTCAAATGAAAACAAATCCTAGCCTAAGAAATCATTAGAGTTAATCAAAAAATGGTCTTTGCTATGAGATTTAAGAGAAAATAATTAATCTACAAATTTTTAAATAACCTTACCTATAATGTAATTTTAGAATAATTTGCTATTCTAGTTCATACATAGTATAAGGATAGAGAATTTGTTACAGAAGTTTAGAAGTTACTAAGAATAGAAGTAGGTAATGTATTCCTATTTTACAAAGAAGATACTAAGCTATAGATATATTAGTTTGATATATCGAGCAACATATAATATTGTAAAAAAGTATAGTAATTAACTATTGCCTAGAAAGAAAACTTATAGGCTATAACACATTTTTTTCTGGACCACTACCCTCCATCTTATAAGCATCCCTAATAATAGAGGATGATTAGGAATTAGTCTAAACCATTTGTCTAAGGATATGAGGGATCCTCTATTTCTTCCTTTTAATATCTATTTCCCCTGAATCGAGCCCTTCCATCTTATTACTATCTCTATTACTAAAAGGTAAAACTACTTGACTAGAAACTGTGGCTCTTTTAATTGTTAATATCCATGTTACTGTCTGCGACTGAACCTTAAATGGTTAGGATTCAACAACTTTCTTCCCCGTGTGAGAATGCATTTGTATGTGTGTGTGTGTGTGTGTGTGTGTGTGTGTGTGTGTGTGTGTGTATATATATGAGAGTATATATATGTGTGTGTGTGTGTGTGTAAATGTATATGAATCATGTCAGTAGGGGTAAGCATGTTTTAACGAAAGGATAGATAAATGAGTGAATATGAAGTAATACTTCCATAGTTAAAGCAAGTATAAACCATCTTACTATTAAAACTATTAGAATAACTGAGAGGAGGGTGAATCTGTTAGATCAGTTATCTTACAGTCCCAAATACAAAGATGTACCCTATAAAATAATTCCAACAAATTATGCATCTTGATAACATAAAATATCAATATGTCTGTCCAGTATACCGATTACCAGTAATTATCCAAATGTGATTACCGACCAAATCAACTATGCAGCATGTAAAGTATGATAGCAAAACAATCATCACAAATAACACATAACTCAATGATTTAACATGGAAACCCTGTTAAGGGAAAAACCACCTGGGACCAGTAACCCAAAATAATTCACTCTTTTGAAGTGAGCTCGGTGAAGAGCTAACCTATTTAAGGTTACAATACACACTATTAGGTGTGACTTGGTTAGAGGATTTATCACTAACAGTTAACTTTTGACCAGCATTCACTATGGGGTCAATAAGATAACAATGTACATTCCTTGAATGACATAGGGTAGAATATAAGACTGTTAAGTCCACTCGGTTAAGAGATTTTCTAAATCAATGGTTAAACTAATACAGTAATGATCTGATTCAAATACAACTCAATTGTAAATATTCAAATCTATGCTAAGCCCATAGAAATCCTCTTATCATTAATCAATTTCACTTCCTCAATATTCTTCAACTTACTTTCACTCGATAAATGGTTCTCTAACACCCGGTAAACTCCGCATCTCATTTCTTTCAATAACCAGTATGATCAAGCATGCACATGAATAAAGTCTTCACGTGAAATATTTTTAGTCTTCTTCTTTTTGGCATGTTTCAATAATGAAACTCATATCTCTTATATAGATAAGTAAACCATTTTCATATCAGCCATTAGATTTTTCCACTTAATATCATTTGTATATTTTGCCTCTTAAACCTTCCTCGGTAGATGTGTCATTAACACATTTCAATCTCATCCTTTAGAACTTCTCTGAATTTTGTTAGTTATGGATCTCATAACAAACTTCATCCTTAATCTTGAAATCATAACAATTTCTAGCTCATCAAATTCAGTTGGTTGTTCTTAGCATTTCATGTTTTCATCCACACTCGGTTGAAATGCGTCCGCAATAACTAGTTAAACTAGCTCGATTAACACTGTTAGTTGGTATACACTGCACTGGCTCGGTGTATACAGAAATCTTCAATTACCGACCACATTAACATGTTCAATTTCAAATCTCTTCTTCATAGTAGATTAATTTAACATACTCAAGTCAACAATATAAAGTCGTAGACTCATCAATAAGTTACCCAATGTTTTCCTAATCCTTATCTATCATATCCATCTTTTCCTCATGTAGATATCTCAGTTCTTCATCTTTTCTTCCTTCAATAGATGTTTAGATTTTTGTAACTAACATGATAAGTACTGTCAAGACTAGTTGACATCAATGAAAATATATTGACTGATTTAATCATCTTACATATCATTTTAGTAGCTCAGTGATCTCTAATCATTGTTTCTTTAGTTCATTCAGATATTCAATCAGTTGTAGTTCATCAATCTCTCCCTTTGGCATTGATGGAAATGCAAGCAATATGAAATATGTCATACATATACCAAACATGTATTCTACAACTATGTAAGTAAATGATGTAGCTTGGTAAGCTCAAATTTAATATGTTTAATCACTACAAAACATAACAACATTAAAAGTGCAGACTCTCACTGTGGATTTGATCTTTTCAGTTCTCAGATTCCCTTTGTTCTCATTAACAAGTATTCAAGTCTCTCTCTTTCTCTTTGTTCTCAACAACTGATTTTCCATATTCATTATCTCTACCTTTGACAACAATGCCAAAGAAAATATACAAACAGCTCAGCAGCAGCCAAGTAATTCTCTATTGTTCGGTTCATATCTTGTACCTTCAGTGTACACATAAATAAATTTATGTTCCAGCTTCTACAATCTTTCACAACCTTAGACAAAATCCAAAGTGTGAACTATGTGAATCAACATGAATGATCTTCTGATAAGTATAGGTTGATGCAACCTCCAGATCACCTCAATGACCGGTAGACAGGGGATGGACCCCAAGTCTAGTCCTCAAATATTCAAATGTGTCCTTCAGTAATGGTTTAGTAAAGATATCAGCAAGTTATTCCTTAGGTGTTACAAATTCCAATTTCACCTACTTCTCTTGAACTTTTTCCCTCAAGTAATGATACTTAATTAATGGATATATGCTTTGTCTTTGAATGCATCATAGGATTCTTAGAAACATTTATAGCACTAGTGTTGTCACAATATATAATCATCAAGTCAGTGATTACCTCATTCATCCCTTCCAACACTTGTCTAATCTAATCTATATTTGAACAATTTTTAGCAACATCAACATACTCTACTTGATGAAGGGTGCTCCCCTTAATACCACAAGCACATAACAAAAATAGAGAAACAACAACAATAATATGCAAGAACAGAAAATTGGCTTCTTATTATCTCCACAAATGTGGAATTACAAACTTTCAGAATTACAATATGCAAAGCCACATGGGCATTCCCTTACAATATTCTGTAGGACAAAGCCTCGAATCAATACCCAGATCTACTACCCAGAACTTCCCTAGACAACACTACGGGCCTTCTTTATATAGGCAATTTCCACCGCGGGAGAAGGTTCTAGAAATTTAGCCCTTAGGGCCGACCAAACTTAGAATTATTTTATTTTACAATTTATTACATCAAAGTCGGCTCAAAATGAGTTTTGAAACCCAAACAGAAATTTTGAAGAAAAATTATTTTTCACCATTTCAGGTGACCCAACTTCTGAAGACCATAAGTCATCACCCGTTGACCCGATTGGCTATTATAACCCCATTCTGGAAATGCCACGAAGCACTCTACAAGCTTGACTAGCGCAATGCGCCTGTCACCCAAATTTTCAACCTCATCCAGGGCCTTTAAAGCCTTCAAAACTAAGTTCAAAGTTTCTATACCCTGCTGCCAATACCAAAAATCTTCAATATCTTCAAAACTAGACCTGATCTAGCCATGAAACTTTGCTAGCAGGCTGATATGACTGAGATGAAACTCCATATGTAAAATTAGAACATTCCGAGATCGTAAGACCAACTTACTAAAAATAGCAAGTTTCCATAAATAGCAACTCTGCACAAGATAGCCCTTATTGAATACAAAAAATAGAAATATTTTTGGGTGATGCAAGATTGCTCTTACACCCAGGATGCTCCTGCATCAGACACCTGGGGTAATTTGAGAAGTGACCCTGTCACGACTTAGGTGTGCAGAGGAAAACTAAGATAGTTAACCTCCTCCTTTGTTAGCCATGATGAATCTTCAATACGTCATCCTTTCCATTTGACCAAATACTCTTCATATGTCATGTTCCTTGTGCTTCTGCCAACACGACTGTCCAGTATGTCTTCAATCTCTTTGATATCTGAACTGGTTGCTGGAATACTCCACTATGCTGCTGCAACCTCATCTTCAACACCTCCTTCATGATAATCTGTCAAATCTGAAATGTTAAACACTGGTGAAATATTTAGCTCAGTAGGCAATCCTACCTCATATGCATTTCTTGAATCATGATTCTTCAGTATCTTACATGGTCCAAACTTCTTCATTTTCAGCTTGTTATATGTACCAACTGAAAATCGCTCCTTCCGCAAATGAACCATGACTTCATCCCCAACCTGAAATTTCTTATGCCTCATTTTCTCATCTACCTTAGCCTTATACTGCGCATTCATCTTGGTAATATGCTTCCTCACCTCCTCATGGATGTTCTTCAAATGTTCTGTAAAATTCTCAGCTTCAGCACTACTTATTTCTCCTTTATCTATCTTTCTCAGCTCAGATGCATTTCTTGGACTACTTCCATATACAATCTAGAATAGTGATTTACCAGTGCTCCTATTGATAGAATTATTGTATGCAAATTATGTCTGTGGTAAAATCAAATCCCATCCTATTGGCTTATCTCCAACCAAACATCTCAGCAGATTTCTCAAACTTCTATTCACCACCTCTATCTGTCCATCAGTCTGTGGATGATGTGATGAACTGAACTTCAAATCTGTCTTCAACTTCTTCCACAATGTCTGCCAGAAATATCCAACAAACTTAGTATCTCGATCTGAAACTATGGTCTTTGGCAAACCATGTAGTCTCACCACTTCTCTGAAATCTAATTCTGCTACATGAACAGCATCATTAGTCTTCTTGCAAGGAATGAAATGTGTCATCTTCGAAAATCTATCAACTACTACAAAAATTGAATCATGTCCCCACTGTGTCCTTGGTAAACCAAGAACAAAGTCCATATTGATATCCTCCCAAGGCTTCTCTGGTACAGGTAATGGCTGATACAACCCTGTATTCTGCTTCACTCCTTTTGTCATCTGACATACTCTGCAACTCTGTACAAACTTCTTGACATCTTACTGCAACTGTGGCCAATAATAATTTTCGCTAACCAAAGCAAGGGTTTTATCTCGACCAAAATGTCCAGCCAATCCTCTGCTATGCTTCTCCTTGATGAGATTCTCCCTCATAGAACTTTGTGGAATGCACAACTGACTCCTTCTGAATAGCATATCATCCTGGATGACAAAATCCAACAACTTCATCCTATCTAGAGTAACAGGTTCTTTACAAGTTTTCCAAGCTTCACCAAAATCAGGATCCTCTGGATACAAAATCTTGAGTTCCTTGAACCCAACCACTTCAATCTGCATCTCTGTCAGCAATAGTTTCCTTCTGCTAAGAGCATCCGCAACCCTATTAAACTTTTCACTCCTGTGTTTCAAAATAAATGTATAACTCTGCAAAAACTCAACCCATTTCAAATGTCTCTGATTCAACTTTCCTTGACTATTCAAATATTGCAAAGCTTGATGATCGGTATACAAAACAAACTCCTTAGGAAGCAGATAGTGTCTCCATTTCTCTAATGCATGAACTATAGCATAAAATTTTTGATCATAAATAGAATATTTTCTCTTGGCATCATTTAACTTCTCACTGAAATAAGCAATAGATTTACCTTCTTGGCTCATAACAGCTTCTATTGTAGTACCACTAGCATCACAATCTACTTGAAACACCTTATTAAAATTTGGAAGTGCTAAAATAGGTTGTTCTGTAACTTTTTGTTTCAACAATTGAAAACTCTTTTCTGCCCCATTAGTCCACTTAAACTCTTTTCTATCCCCTTTCATTATTTCAGTCAAGGGTCCACAAATACTGCTAAAATTTTTGATAAACTTTCTGTAAAAGCTAGCCAAACCATGAAAAGATCTTACCTCAGTAGCACTCCTTGGAGTAGGCCATTCAAGGATAGCTTGTACCTTCTTTGGGTCCATTTTTAGACTTTCTGTTGAAACTACAAATCCCAAATACACTAACTATTTCTTCACAAAATTGCACTTCTTCAAATTAATCAACAATTTTTCATCTCTCAACTTCTCAAACACCATATGAATATGTATCATATGTTCCTCCAATGTTTTGCTAAAAATTAAAATATCATCTAGGTAAACAATGACAAACTTACCTAGAAATTCTTTCAGAACCTCGTTCATGAGCCGCATGAAAGTGCTCGGTGCATTGGTTAGCCCAAAAGGCATGACTAACCACTCATACAGTCCTTCCTTTGTCTTGAAGGCAGTCTTCCATTCATCTCCTTCTCTAATCCAAATCTGGTGATATCCACTCTTCAGATCTATCTTTGAAAAATATACAGCCCCACTCAAACAATCCATAATATCATCCATTCATGGCAATGGAAACCTATACTTGATTGTGATCGTGTTTATTGCTCTGAAATCTGTACACATCCTTTACTCTCCATTCTTCTTTGGTGCTAGTACCATTGGTACAGTACAAGGACTCAGACTCTCTCAAATCAACCCCTTCTGCAATAACTCATGTACTTGTCTGTTCAACTCTTCACTTTCTGCTGGTGTCATTCTATGTGCTACCTTGTTTGGAAAACTAGCTCCTGGAATCAAATCCATCTGATGACTGATCTTCCTTACCGGTGGTAATCCATCAGGTACATTATCAGATACAATATCCTGAAACTCATTCAACAAATTTGCAACCTCTACAGGTACATCCTCTACTTCTTCTTTACCAACTTTTGGAATTAAAGCAAAACACACATGCTCATGCCTCATACCATCTAGGAATTTTCTTCCATCAACAAAAGTTATTCTTGCATTACCACATACCTTTTCTTCGGTCTCCTTCAATGGCTTTATCTTATGTCGCACTCCATCCTTTGTCAGGGAATAGGTATTCACACGACCATCGTGTATAGCACATCTGTCAAACTTTCACAGTCAACCCAACAACATATGACATGCATCCATAGATATTATATTACATAGTACCTCATCTTGGTACTCGCCAATCTTGAACTTTACCAGGCACTGTTCACTGACCATGACCTTGTGGTCATCTTACACCCAGGCAATCTGATATGGATGTGGGTGTTTTTGTCTCTTGAGCTTCAACTTTGTCACCATCTCTTATGACACCAAATTGTCAGTGCTTTCACTATCGATAATCACATCATAGCGTTTACCTTCACACTTGCATCTAGTGCGAAACAAGCTCCTCCTTTGTTTAGGTTCATTCTCACCACTCAGCAAGACTCTTCTGTTAATTAGTGTTTCTCCTCTTTCAACATCTTCAGAATTTGATGATCTAGCATCTTCATCTACATGTGCAACTCTGGCCTGGCCTTCATTTCTCTTGTCTGTTCTGCCTTGGTGCTGAGGACATTCAAATGCCCTATGACCTTCTTCTCCACAGTGAAAACATGTTCCACAGAAGCCTCCTCTTCCAGATCCCTGTCCTCTTCCTCTTCCTCTCTGATCTCTATTATTCTAATCTTGGAAATGATTGGAATTGTTTCCTCTCTGATTTTGGCTACTACTGGCCTCATCCTTCTTTTTGTGATCTTCATTTCAGCCACCATATGACCGTCCACCAGATCTTCCACCACGACCTCTTCCATTTTGTCTACTCTCAAACTTCTTATTTAGCTTTTCCTCTACTTTTAGGGCAAACTGGTATGCCTCCTCAATACTGTTCATTCAAACCAGATTCAACTCCTCCTGAATGCTTGGCCTTAACCCATTAAGGTATCAGGCAACTTTCTCCTTATCAGCTTCTGCATGGCCTATTCTGATGAGGAGTCGATAGAACTCCTCTATATACTCCTGAACAGATCTTCCTGCTTACTTCAGACTTTGCATTTTCTTTAGTAGGTCAAGCTCATAATCAACAGGAATGAACTGTTGCTTTAATTTATCCACCATCCGATCCCATCTTGTGATTTTATCTTTCCCTCTTCTATTTCACTCCAATTGAATTTCTTGCCACCAGATCTTCGCATGACCTTTCAATCTGGCCTTCGCAAATTTGACCCTATCAGGATCCTCAACATCTTCATACTCAAAATATTTCTTGCATTCATTGATCCAGTCAATCAATTCCTCTGGGTTAAGATTTCTAGAAAATGTAGGAACCTCAATCTTAGGTCTTTTCCCAATCTTGGAAATTGCCCGAAAAAGTCTTTCTTCCTCCTGGTTCACAATTTCAGCTTCTCCTTCTTGATATTCTTCTTCAGCTTCATCCTCACTTTTGTCTCTGACATTAAGATTCATTCCTCTATGAATCTCTTCTTGCAATGCTCACACTTGTCTCTGCAGCTCTCTAACCTCAGGTGTCACAGCACCAGCTCTTCCACCACGTTCTCTTCGTGGAGGTATTTTCGTGATGCGCGCTGAAACCCTAACCACGGTCCTGGTGCAAAACTGCCTCACAGTCGGTGATCTATTTACACACTCAAGAACTTGGCTCTAATACCACTTGATGAAGGGTGCTCCCCTTAATACCACAAGCACATAACAGAAATAGAGAAACAACAACAATAATATGCAAGAACAGAAAATTGGCTTCTTATTAGCTCCACAAATGTGGAATTACAAACTTTCAGAAGTACAATATGCAAAGCCACATGGGCATTCCCTTACAATATTTTGTAGGACAAAGCCTTGAATCAATACCCAGATCTACTACCCAGAACTGCCCTAGACAACACTACGGGCCTTCTTTATAGAGGCAATTTCCACCGCGCGAGAAGGTTCTAGAAATTTAGCCCTTAGGGCCGACCAAACTTAGAATTATTTTATTTTACAATTTATTATATCAAAGTCGGTTCAAAATGAGTTTTGAAACCTAAACAGAAATTTTGAAGAAAAATTATTTTTCACCATTTCAGGTGACTCAACTTCCGAAGACCATAAGTCATCACCCGTTGACCCGATTGGCTATTATAACCCCATTCTGGAAATGCCACGAAGCACTCTACAAGCTTGACTAGCGCGAAGCGCTCGTCACCCAAATTTTCAACCTCATCCGGGGCCTCTAAAGCCTTCAAAACTGAGTTCAAAGTTTATGTACCCTGCTGCCAATACCGAAAATCTTCAATATCTTCAAAACTAGACCTGATCTAGCCATGAAACTTTGCTGGCAGGCTGATATGACTGAGATGAACCTCCATATGTAAAATTAGAACATTTCAAGATCGTAAGACCAACTTACTAAAAATAGCAAGTTTCCATAAATAGCAACTCTGCACAAGATAGCCCTTATTGAATACAAAAAATAAAAATATTTTTGGGTGATGCAAGATTGCTCTTACACCCAGGATGCTCCTGCATCACTACTTCAGCAGTGGACTAAGAAATGCATGCTTGTTTCTTGCTAATCCAAGTCACAAGCCTTTCCCCTAAAAAGAATGCTCCACCGGTTGTGCTCTTCTGGCCATCTATGTTTCCAGCCCAATCTGCATCGGTGTAAACTCTAAGTTCAAATTTTCCTTCAAATGTATACCATAATCCATAGTCTTTTATTTTCTTCAAGTATCTCAAGATTCTTTTCACTGCAACCATATGTGAATCTTTAGGATTGACAGAAAATCTAGCCACAATCCCCACTGAATGCGCAATATCAAGCCTATTGTGTACAACATACATCATTTTACCAATCATAGATCGATACAGAGTCTAATTTACTTCTCCAGATTCATCATCTTTTATAATTTTTAGTCAGTTACCATCGATGTTCCCACTAGTTTAGCATATTCCATGCCAAAATTTTTCAATACTTGTTTAATGTATTTTGATTGTGTGATGAAAATCCCATCTTTCTGTTGTTTAACCTGCAAATCTAGAAATAATTTAATCTCTCCAAACATAGACATCTCAAATTCCTTTCACATGTCATCAACAAAAGATTTGCAAATCTGATCTTTTCCACCAAAGATTATATCATCAACAAATATCTCAACAATCAAAATGTTATCATCGAATCCTCCTTTCATGCAAAAGTTACTATTTTCACTAGTTCTTACAAAATCAATACTTATAAGATAAGCATGTAGTCTTTCATACCATGCCCTCAGTGCTTCCTTCAATCCATACAAGGCTTTGTGCAGTCTACATACCATGTCTTTTTTATTCTGGTCAAGAAACCCTTCTAGTTGTTCTATGTAGACCTCCTCCTCAAGAATTCCATTCAAAAACACTAATTTCACATCCATTTGATATACCTTAAATCCCTTATGTGCAACATAAGCAAGTAATATGTGAACTCCTTCCAATCTAGCAGTAGGTGCAAAGGTTTCACCATAATCAATGCCTTCTTCTTGTGCATATCCTTTGCAAACAATTCTTGCCTTATTCCTAGTGACCTCTCCATTTTCATCCAGCTTATTCCTGAAAATCCACTTAGTACCAATAACATTTTTATCCTTTGGTCTAGGAACTAAATTCCATATTTTATTCTTCTCAATTTGTTCAATTTCCTCATTCATAGCATTGATCCATTCCTCATTTTCAAGTGCATCCTTAACATTCTTAGGTTCAAACTCACAAACTAAGCATGTGTTTTGTCTTAACTTACTTTGGGTCATCATGCTAGCTTTCTTATCTCCAATTATTTGATTCTCTGGATGGTGTCTTCTAACAAATCTTGCTAGCACTTGATCTCTTCTCTTCTCATCATTATGTTCAAATACATTTTCCTACTAGGAAGCTTCTTCCTAATTCTTGGTTTCCATTTTCTGATTCTCAGTAGCATTTTCTTGATGCTCGATAGACTCATCCTATGGCTTCGGTAGATAATATAAATCTTCAACATAAGTAAACCTACCATAATCTTCTGGCTCCATCATGCTTTCTTCATCATTCTTTTCAGCAAACTCATCAACTCTAACATTAGTACTTTCTATCATCTTATTAGTAACCTTATTCAAACATTTATAAGCTTTACTCTTACTAGAATGTCCCAAGAATATTCCTTCATCACCTTTAGAGTCAAATTTACCATTCCTACCATCTTTCAGAATATAACACTTGCTACCAAAGATTTTGAAATAACTTACACTCGGTGTGTATCCAAACCATAACTCGTAATATAGGTTTAAGACATATATTGTTGTGCTAACTACCTCTCTCCAATACATATGTGTAACATTTTTATCAATCATCAATGTTCTGGCACAATAAAAAATGGATCGGTTTCTCCTTTCAGCAATTTCATTCTGTTGTGGTGTTCTAGGTGCAGAAACCTACCTTTTTATACCATGCTTATTACAAAAGTTAGTGAATTCATCATAAACAAACTCACCTCCTCTATTAGACCTTAAGCATTTCAATTATTTTCTAGTTTCTTTTTCAACTTTAGCTTTATACCATTTAAACAATTTGAATGCCTCGGATTTTTCTTTCAAGAACATAACTGTCATCAATCTAGTATAGTCATCAAAAAACAAAATAAAGGAACTATAGAATAACTAAGAGGGGGGGTGAATTAGTTAGATCAGTTATCCTATAGTCCCAAATACAAAGATGTATCATATTAAATAATTCCAACAAATTATGCAGCTTGGTAACATAAAATATCAATCTGTCTGTCCAGTATACCAATTACCAGTAATTATCCAAATGTGATTACTGACCAAATCAACTATGCATCATGTAAAGTATGATAGAAAAAAAATCATCACAAATAACACATAACTCAATGATTTAATGTGAAAACCCTATTAAGGGAAAAACTACCTCGGACCAGTAACCCAAAATAATTCACTCTTCTGAAGTGAGCTCGATGAAGAGCCAACCCTGTTAAAGGTTACAATACACACTGTTAGGTGTGACCTAGTTAGAGGATTTATCACTAATAGTTAACTTTTGACCATCATTCACTATGGGTTCAACAAGATAACAATGTACATTCCTTGAATGACATAGGGCAGAATATAAGATTGTTAAGTCCACTCAATTAAGAGATTTTCTGAATCAATGGTTAAACTGATATAGTAATGATCTTATTCAAATACAACTCAATTGAAAATATTCAGATCTATGCTAAGCCCATACAAATCCTCTAATCATTAATCAATTTCACTTCCTCAATATTCTTCAACTTACTTTCACTCGATAAATGGTTCTCTGACGCTCGATAAACTCTACAACTCAGTTCTTTCAATAACCAGTCTAATCAGGCATGCATGAATAAAGTCTTCATGCAAAATCTCTGTAGTCTTCTTCTTTCTGACATGTTTCAATAATGAAACTCATATCTCTTATATAGACAAGTAAACCATTTTCATAACAGCCATTAGATTTTACCGCTTAATCTCTTTCGTCCATTTTGCCTCTTAAACCTTCCTCGACAGATGTGTCATTAACACATTTCAATATCCTCCTTTAGATCGTCTCCAATTTTTTTCATCTATGGATCTCATAATAAACTTCATCCTTAATCTCAAAATCATAACAATTTTCAGGTCATCAAATTCAGTCAATTGTTCTTAGCATTTAATGTTTTCATCCATACTAGGTTGATATAGAAATGCATTGATGATAACTAGTTAAACTAGCTCAGTTAACACTGTCAGTCAGTATACACTACACTGGCTTGATGTATACATAAATCTTTAATTATTGACCACATTAACATGTTCAATTTCAAGTCTCTTCTTCGTAGTAGATTAATGTAACATGCTCAAGTCAATAATATAAATCCATAGAGTCATCAATAAGTTACCCAATGTTTTCCTTATCCTTATCTGTCATATCCATCTTTTCCTCATGTAGATATCTCAGTTCTTCATCTTTTATTCCTTCAACAAATGTTCAGATGTTTGTAACTAACATGATAAGTACTGTCGAGACTCATTGACATCAATGACAACATATTGTTGAACCTACAACTGATTGTTGAAACAATGATTGAAGATCACATGAAAAGTAGTTGTATAGATATACAATATGTTAAATCAGTATTATGTTGTCATTGATGTCAACTAGTTTCTTATTAGTTTGACAATACTTATCTTGTAAGTTATCATTACCGAGACATCTGAAGAATCGTGAAAGAAGGTCACAACAGATAAGGATAAGGAATGCATTGGATAACTTATTGATGAGTCTTTGATCTCATTATATTGACTTTATTATGTTGTATTCATCTATTATGGAGAAAGGAACTAAAAGACACAAAGCAGTGTTGGTCGGTAAAAGAGAACAGTTTAATGTTTACCGAGATCCTCAGTGTAAACACCGACGATAGTATACACTGATGCAGTGTGTTGTATACCGAGCACAAGTTTAACCGATGAAGGTTTACTAACGCATTTCTTTGTTAACTGAGGAGAACAAAAAAGCATTTAATGATATTGTCAACTAGACAATTTGACGACAAAACTAATGAGCTGGATTTGCATGATTTCAAGGTGAAAAGTCAAAGTTTGTTACAAGGATCTACGGATAACAAAATTCAAGGAAGATCTAATGAAGGAGATTGAAACGTGTTAATGACACATCAACCAAGGAAGTTTAAAGCAGCAAAATTAGTGGATATGATTAAGCGGCAAAATCTGATGGATGAAAATGAAACGGCTTACTTATTTATTTAAGGAGAAAGAAAATATATTATATTAAGAAGAAATAAGGGGGAGGAGATACTGCAGAAGCTGAGCATGAACTAGCATTCATGAATTTCTGATCAAACGGGTTACTGAACCGAGCTGCAGAAACTAAGCTGCACAATGAACAAACCGAGCTACACAAAGCATAGAACTGATTGTTTGTAAGTGATATTGATATTAGATCTGAAGTGATATATTGGTCAGAAAACATTGTTGTGCATAACACTAATCTGCAACTGCAATTTATTGTATTAAGGTAGATCAACCTACTGTTACTTTCTAATAATTGTAAACAGTGAAAATCTCTTAACCGAGTGGACTTTTAAGTCTTATTTGTGTTTCATTCTGACAAGTGAAACATTGTTATTCTGTAAATTAGCACAGTGAGTGACATAAGATTGAAAGATAACTTCTAGTGCAAAATCCTCTAACCAGGTCACACCTAACAGTGTGTATTGTAACCTTTAATAGGGTTGGGTCCTCACAGGCCTCACTTCAGAAGAGTGAAATTTTTGGGTTGCCGGCTCCCAAGTGGTTTTTCCCTTAATAGGGTTTCCACATTAAATCATTGTGTTATGTGTTTATTGTGATGATTGTTTATTATCATACTTTACATTTTAGCTATTTGATTTGATCGGTAACTACTAAAGAGCTTTAACTGAAGATCGGTAAAAACACTGACAGTGAATCATATATATGTTCACCGACTAATAGAAATTAGAGAAATAATATTTTGGATTACTCATTTTTATTTTGGGACTTGGATAACTGATTCACCCCCCTCTCAGTTATTCTAACAATTGGTATCAGAGCTGTTTGGTTGCTTGAAATAGAGTTTTAAGGACTTGAGCATAAAGATCACAAAATGAGTAAGAGGGAAGTGCCTAGACTGAACAAAGACAACTTCTCAGTATGGCAATAGAGAATGAAATTGCATATAGCTGGAATTGGTGGAGATGCACTACATTTTATGAAAACTAGCTATAGTGAACCAACTAGTCCTCTAACTATGGAACAACTAAAAGATAAGCATGATCACAACGTAGCAATGATGGAACTTGTTGCTGCCTATACCGACATTGAATTTGAAGAAATCAAAGGATTGACTACTGCTAAGGCAATGTGGGATAGATTAGAGCAAGTATACAGTGGTAACACATCTGTCAAAAGAGCTAGAGCAGAAAGCTTAAGAGGAAAATTCGATGAAATGAGAATGAAAGAAGGAGAAAATATTGTTGAATATTCAAATAAAATTAAAGAGGTTGTTTATGCTATACGACCTTTTGATGGAGTAATTGAAGAAGAGACTATAATTAGCAAAATCCTCAGAACTTTGCTACCTGTCTATGCAATCAGAGTATCGGCAATTCATGAGAACCAAGACACATCCAATCTTACACTTGATACTTTGGTTGGTAAGCTTACTACTTTTGAGTTGAACAATTTTGATAATAGTGTTGTACCTTCTGTTGAGTCTGCTTTCATGTCTTCTCTGAAGATTAGGAAATTTAGCAAGAAAAATAGAAATAATGATGACAGTAATACTGATGATGACTTTGATGAGCTTGAAGCATTAATGGCTAGAAGATTACTGAAAGGTAAAGGGAGATATAGAGATAAGTTACCCTTGGCATGCTTTAATTGTAAGGAAGTAGGTCATATTGCTGCTAGATGTCCTCAGAAAAGAAATGATGATGATGAACCGAGAGATAAATCTAAAGGAAGTTATGGGAGGAGAGTTAACAGAAGCTACCGACATAGTAATAGAAATGACCAAAAGGACAAAGGTAAAAAGGCTTGTTATATAGCTGAAAATACTAACTCTAAGTCTGATTTTGATGATGAAGAGGTAGTGTTTGTTGCAATGAAGGAAGATTCAGAAGAAGATGAAAACCAAGATGAATCTACCCTAATCTCATGGATAAGAAAGAATGAAACATGGATCATTGATAGTGGCTACACACATTATATGACAGGTGATGTAGATAAATTTGATGAATTAGTTGAATATAATGGTGGATCTGTAAGAATGGGAAATGATGCCCCATGCACTGTGAAAGGTAAAGGTACCCTTGTAATTAATGATAGAATAAAATGTGAGAATGCTTACTGGGTATATGGATTGAATTACAATTTGTTGAGTGTGGCATAGCTAAACAATTCAAGCCACAAACTGGTGTTTGAAAATAAAAAGGTGAAAATCTATGAAAATGATGGAAGACTTGTTGGGACTGGTACTCAAACCAGAGGTAATCTTTTTCAACTTGATATTGATGAGTCTTCTTGCCTACTTATGAAAGATGAAGATGCTTGGCTATGGTACAAGAGATTATGTCATGTAAACTTTGATAATATGATCAAAATCAGTAAAAAGAAGAGAGTTAGAGGTTTACCTAACTTATCTAAGCCTGATCATACTTTATGCCATGAATGTCAGAAAGGGAAAATGACCAAATCTAGTTTTAAGAGTAAGGACTTCTCAACAAAGAAGATTCTTGAGTTGGTTCATACTGACTTATGTGGACCTATGAGAACTCAAAGCTACTATGGTGATAAATACTTTATTCTCTTTGTTGATGATTACACTAGATTGATGACTGTGATGTTTTTGAAGGAAAAGTCTGAAGCTTTCAAACTGTTTAAATGGTATAAGGCTAAAGTTGAAAAGGAAACTAGAAAGGAAATCAAATGTCTTAGATCAGATAGAGGTGGTGAATTTATATCTTGTGAATTTACTAACTTTTGTAATGAGCATGGAATCCAAAGGCAGGTGTTAGCACCGAGAACCCCACAACAAAATGGTATTGCTGAGAGAAGAAATAGATCAATAATTGATTGTGCTAGGACACTGATGATACAAAAGAATGTCGCTCAAAAATTCTAGAGAGAAGCTGTGAGCACTTCAGTCTATGTGCTTAATCGAGTACAGTTGAAGAAAGACACCAACCGAACACCATATGAACTTTGGTTTGGACACAAGCCCAATATCATAAATGAGTAGATGAAGGAACCAAAAGATTACAAACAGTTCACTTACTATGAGTTTCCTGAGTTTCAACCGAGGACACCACAGACTACTGCAACCGGCCAATAGATAAATAATGTACCACAACTAACAGAACCAACTAAACATATTGATGATCAAGGAGGAGCTCCTGAGCAAGCTAATGAACCAGAATAGAATGCACAGTAGAATACACAACAGGGTGCACAAGATATAAGATCTAGGATACTGGCAAGATTTTTCAGAAGACATCATCCTGAAGGTCAGATTATTGGAAATAAAGATGCTGGAATGCAAACAAGAAGCAAAACAAGACAAGGTACTTGCTTAGTTTGTGAATTTGAACCTAAGAATGTACAAGTTGCTTTGGATAATGAAGAATGGGTCAAAGCAATGACTAAAGAGATTGAGCAAATAGAAAAGAATAAGACTTGGACCTTAGTACCCCAACCTAAAGATAAAAATGTTATTGGTACTAAATGGATTTTCAGAAATAAGCTAAATGAAAATGGAGAAGTGACAAGAAATAAAGCAAGACTTGTATGTAAAGGATATGCACAAGAAGAAGGAATTGACTATGGTGAAACATTTGCACCTATTGCAAGACTTGAGGGTGTCAGAATGTTACTGGCATATGCTGCACATAAGAAATTTAAGGTATACCAAATGGATGTCAAGTCTGCTTTCTTGAATGAAAAACTTGAAGAGGAGGTCTACATTGAACAGCCTGAAGGATTTGAAGATCCAAACAACCAAATATGGTTTGTAGACTGCACAAAGCAATGTATGGACTGAAACAAGCATCAAGAGCATGGTATGAAAGGTTGCACACCTATCTGTTAAGTATTGGCTTTATCAGAACAAGTGATAATAGTAATTTATATATGAAAGGTAACATTGATAATACTATTATCATAGCTGAAATATTTGTTGATGATATAATTTTTGGAGGTAGAGATATTGTATGTAAAGCATTTTCTAATGAGATGCAAAAGGAATTTGAAATGTCTATGTTCGGAGAGATTAAGTTCTTTCTAGGACTATAGGTGATTCAGCATAGTGATGGAATCTTCATCACTCAATCAAAATACATAAAGGAGGTATTGAAGACATTCGGCATGGAAGATGCAAAACTAGTGGGAACACCGATGGCTACTAGATGTAAGTTGACAAAGGAAGATGAGACTACCGAGGTAAATCAGACACTTTACCGATCCATGATTGGTAAGCTGATGTATGTAGTTCACAGTAGACCAGATATAGCTCATGTTGTTGGAATAGTTGCAAGATTTTCTCCAAATCCCAGAGAATCACATATGATAGCAACAAAAAGGATATTGAGATATCTTAAGAAGATAGAAGATTATGGTTTATGGTATTCAAGAGATGGAAAGTTTGAACTGAAAGTGTATACCGATGCTGAGTGGGCTAGTAATGTGGATGACAGAAAAAGTACAACTGGAGGAGCATTTTTCTTTGGAGACAGACTTGTAACTTGGACAAGCAAGAAGCAGAGTTGTATTTCTCAGTCAATAGTTGAAGTTGAATATGTTGCTGCTGCAACAAACTGCTCCAATATAGCCTATATCAAGCAAGTGTTGGAAGGTATGAATGAGGTGATCACTGATCCAGTGACTATATATTGTGACAACACTAGTGCTATAAACATATCAAAGAATCTGGTAATGCACTCAAAAACAAAGCATATATCGATTAAGTATCATTACTTAAGGGAACAAGTGCAGGAAAAGCAAGTTAAACTGGAGTTTGTTACACAAAAGAACAACTTGTAGACATTTTTACAAAGCTTCTATCGAAAGACACTTTTGACTACTTGAGGAATAGACTTGGGGTCTGTCCCCTATCTATTGGTCACTAAGGTGATTTGGAATGCTGCATCAGCCTATTATATCAGAAGATCACTCATGTTGATGCTAGCATAGATCGCACTTTGATTAAGTTCAAGGTTGTGATTAAATTTGAAGAACAGATGGAGATATTAGTATACTGAGATACAATGAAGAGGTTTGGACAAGACTGATGTTTATTTATTTTGTTCATTTGGCATTGTTGTCAAAGGGAGAGAATAGGCAAATATGAATGAGCGAAAGGAAGAGTTAAGGGTGAGCATACTGAACAGGAAGAGTTAAGGATGAACTATTTAAGGGAGAGCTTATGATAGACAGTGTTGTAGAGTATATGTTTGGTATGTGTTTGATACATTCATATTATTTGAGTTGCCATCAATGCCAAAGGGAGAGATTGTTGAACCTACAACTGATTGTTGAAACAGTGATTGAAGATCACATGAAAAGTAGTTGTATAGATATACAATATGTTAAATCAGTATTATGTTGTCATTGATGTTAACTAGTTTCTTATTAGTTTGACAATACTTATCTTGTAAGTTATCATTACCAAGACATCTGAAGAATGGTGAAAGAAGGTCATAGCAGATAAGGATAAGGAATGCATTGGATAACTTATTGATGAGTCTTTGATCTCATTATATTGACTTTAGTATGTTGTATTCATCTATTATGGAGAAAGGAACTAAAAGACACAAAGCAGTGTTGGTCAGTAAAAGAGAACAATTTAATGTTTACCGAGATCCTCAGTGTAAACACCGATGACAGTATACACTGATGCAATGTGTTGTATACCGAGCACAATTTTAATCGATGAAGGTTTACCGACGCATTTCTTTGTTAACCGAGGAGAACAGAAAAGCATTTAATGATATTGTCGACTAGACAATTTGATGACAAAACTGATGAGCTGGATTCGCATGATTTCAAGGTGAAAAGTCAAAGTTTGTTACAAGGATCTATGGCTAACAAAATTCAAGGAAGATCTAACAAAGGAGATTGAAATGTGTTAATGACACATCAGCCGAGGAAGTTTAAAGCGGCAAAATCAGTGGATATGATTAAGCGGCAAAATTTGATGGATGAAAATGAAACAGCTTACTTGTTTATTTAAGGAGAAAGAAAATACATTATATTAAGAAGAAAGGAGGAGGAGATACTGTAGATGCTGAGCGTGAACTAGAATTCATGCATTTTTTATCAAACAGGTTACTGAACCAAGCTGCAGAAATCAAGCTGCACAATGAACAAACTGAGCTACACAGAGCACAGAACTGATTGTTTTTAAGTGATATTGATATTAGATCTGAAGTGATATATTGGTCAGAAAACATTGTTGAGCATAACACTGATCTACAACTGCAATTTGTTGTATTAAGGTAGATCAACCTACTGTTACTTTCTAATAATTGTAAACAATGAAAATCTCTTAACCGAGTGGACTTTTAAGTCTTATTTGTGTTTCATTCTGACAAGTGAAACATTGTTATCCTATAAATTAGCACAATGAGTGACATAAGATTGAAAGATAACTTCTAGTGCAAAATCCTCTAACCAGGTCACACCTAACAGTGTGTATTGTAACCTTTAACAGGGTTGGGTCCTCACAGGCCTCACTTCAGAAGAGTGAAATTTTTGGGTTGTCAGTTCCCAAGTGGTTTTTCCCTTAACAAGGTTTCCACATTAAATCATTGTATTATGTGTTTATTGTGATGATTTTTTATTATCATACTTTACATTTTAGCTATTTCATTTGATCAGTAACTACTAAAGAGCTTTAACTGAAGATCGGTTAAAACACTGATAGTGAATCATATATATGTTCACCGACTGATAGAAATTAGAGAAACAATATTTTGGATTACTCATTTTTGTTTTGGGACTTGGATAACTGATTCACCCCCCTCTCAATTATTCTAACACATATTGACTGATTTAATCATCTTACATATCATTTCAGTAGCTCGGTGATCTCTAATCACTGTTTCTTCAATTCATTCTGATATTCAAGTAGTTGTAGTTCATCAAAAACCATATAAATTCATAATCTAAATTGAAAAAGACTTATGAAGATGATCATAAAGGAGAAAGCCAAAGTTACATAAGATCCCTCACCTAAAATCTTAAAGAAATCAATAGTAATCTTAAATCCTTTGGAGGAGATCCTTCATAAACACAGTACAAAAAGAAATCCTACAGATAAACAATAACAGCATAAGGATTCCTAGCCTAAAGTCAACACAGAGTTGTCTGTGTTGAATTCAAGATAAGAGATCCTAATAAGGAATTGAGTCAAGCAAGACCATAACACAAAAAATGAAAATAAATAGCTATTCAATCATTTGAACCCTGGCCACCTTAGTGAGGAAAAGAACCTTAGCATAGAATAAGTCTAAATTTAGATAGTCAGACACCTTATTTAAAAAAAGAAACCATTTCTAGAAGGGGAATCTAAGTAATGACAATGGCAGGGACTGCCAACATTTTGTGAGAAATAATTTGACAATTGTTCATATACTAAATGTCTGCCCATTGAGTCCTCATATTTGAATCTTTTCATATCTTAGAGATTTCTAACAGATAACATTCTATTTGTACATCCAATAAGTGATTACCCATTATGTTAGCCTTATCATTTTTTAAGAATTAAAATGGAAATCCATCCTACGGGAAAGAAGATAAAATTAAAATACAAGGGAACATAACTGAGAACCAAAGTACAAATTACAATAATAAGAATACCTTCCCATATAAAAACATACATACCCATATGTGTGTGTGTGTGTGTGGTGTGTACATATATATATATATATATATATATATATATACATTATATATATATATATACATATATATATATATATATACATATATATATATATATATATACATATATATATATATATACATATATATATATATATATATATACATATATATATATACATATACATATATATATATATACATATATATATATATACATATATATATATATACATATATATATATATACATATATATATATATACATATATATATATATATATATATATATATATATATATATATATAGATATATATGTATACATATATATATACATATACATACATACATACATACATACATACATACATATATATATATATATATATATATATATATATATATGTATATATGTATATATATATATGTAGATATATATATGTATATATATGTATATATACATATATATATACATACATACATACATATATATATATATATGTATATATG
>BSBK01003944.1:2500-92889 GCA_027943335.1 Chamaecyparis obtusa | reverse complement strand
TCATTTTTCTTACCTCTAGTACTAGAACCAAAGAATAATTAAGAGTAGAGGATGTATATAGACTTTATAAATATAAAAAATATTAATAGAAATTATAAATTTCCCTTTTTTAAGGATCAATGACATCGTAGATTGATTGAGCCAAGATAAGTACTTCACCAAGATAGATCTTAAGAGAAAATATTAGAAAATCTAAATTAGAGTAGGAGTTGAATAAAAAATAGCCCTCAAATAAAACCTGATAATTATAAGTTGTAAGTTATAAATTTATGGGCCTTTCAATTCTCAAAGAACATTCCTGTAACTAATGGACAATGTGCTAAAGGAATTTTTGGGTAAACCTTTTTTTATTAAGTGAAAATAGGTTTTGAAGGGGACCTGAAACTCATTCAACATTAAGAAGAAATACACATCATCAAAGAATAAAAAAGGACCAAACAGTAAGGAAAAAAAATTTGGCAACCAAGACCAAAAGCCAGTGAAAGGACAACAACTATTACATGGCCAACAAACATAAATAAAAGGGATAAGAAATCCTCCAAGAAGAGACAAAATTAAGTGAAATTATTTATAAGATATGTCGCTTCCATCTCAAGATGTCTCATGGTATCAATAGCTTTCTTTAAGTCATATATAGCCTTATTAGCATTCTGCACCATCTTCTTTGTGTCAGCATGGGTTCTCTTACGAGGAACATAAGGAACATCAACATGACTGGTGTCCTTGTCATCAACAACCTACACAATAGCTTTCTCCTTTTTGGTGTTCTCCAGCTTGGCAATGAGGATCCTTATAAGGTATTCTGAAGAAACCTGAAGGATCTTAAAAAATTTCTCGTCGATCTTCTTAAGAGTATTCTCTAAATCAGTAAGTCTTTTTTCAACAACAAAAAACCTATCATCCACCTTCTTAAACCTTGAAGCATAGGATTTTTTTCATGGCTTCAGCATCATTAACATCCTTGGTGAGATCTTTGAGATCTTCAGGGAAGGAGCTATACTTACTAGCACCAATAGCCTCTAGAAATTTCAATTTGCTGATGAAGGCCCTCTAATTTATCTTCATTTCTTTCACCTTATTGAAAACCCATTTAACAAGATCCTATAAAAATCCATTGCCCATTCATTAGAATTCTATAGCACAATCATCATGGGATCCTTGCTAAAATTATAAAATTTAGAAAAGGTATCTTCCTCACTATGGGTACCCATATCAACATCAGTATTAACAAGATCACTCTAAGGAAGACAACCACCACTAGTCACAAGCTTAAAAATACTATCCTCTTCCACATTATTCTTCAACACATTCTCAAGTGTTTTCTTGGATGATAGAGGTGGGAAAGGGATAACAAAGTCCACATTAATAAAATGAACAAGGCTATTAGGAACACATGGAGCATGAATATGGGAGGAAAGAGGGGTATTCCTACCAGCACCACCAGGGTTTCTTACAATAGAATCCAAAGTCTTAGGTGTTAAAAATATTATTTATTACTTGGATGATATTCTAGTTATAACTAATATATTGGAATATCATTTAATGGATATTCATAATGTCTTAAAAAGTGTAGAGATGGATTATTGTTGATTAATCTCAAGAATTTAAAATTGTGAAGAAAGAATTGTACCTAGGGTTTTTGGTCTTACAATATGGTATTTGAATGGACCCATAATAAGTAGACACTATCCATTAATGTCATACCATTTAGAGTTCTATAGAGGTGAGTGTTGGAAAATACAATTGAAATAATTGTTATATTTCTATTCATGTCAAATCTTAATTGCTGAGATAGTTTCTATCTAGTAAAGTACCATATCTTTTGATTCATGAAGAGGATTCAAAAAGAGGAAATAACAAGAATACTTAGTGGAAAGGTTGAGTTATTAGAAACTACAATGAGTACTTGATTAGTTGGCACATTGGAAAAGTAATGTGTTGTTTATCTATAACACCAAGCAAAGAAGTGAGTTATTTTAAGCTTAGAAGAAAACAGGAAAGAAAGTTTGAAATCTTAGGCTTAACCGAGAAAAAGGGAAGAAGATAAATAAACTCTAGCGTAAGCTAAGCGATGCTAGTTTTCACTGAGCGCCAGTATCAGTTGAGAAAATTTTAGTGTTGACCAAGCATCAATAATTACCAAGTATCAAACAATTAACTGAGAGAAGATAGTAATTGTTGAGACTAAGAATTTTAGTAATCACCGAGCTATCTAGTGATGATCAAGAAAATGAACACAGTATTGACCGAGTCTCAATAATTTCTAGTTTATGAAGTAATTGAGATGCCTAGCTGACATATTTGAATTCTTAGGATATGTAAAATTTGTTGAAGATAAGGATGAATGACTTGGAACATTTAATGCATGGTAAACTATTTTCTTATGGATTCAAGGAGAAGTTTTGAGAAGTATGTAGGAGGAGGAGAATGAAATGTTGGAAGGAGTCGATGAATCTAACCTAAACCTAAGATCTATGGAGATGATTAAGAAGCAAAAGATTAAGCTACCTAATCAAGGGGGTATAAGGATGACCTAGTTGTAGGTTATGCAGTGTGAGGAAGAGGTAGGTTTTGTTGATTGCGTAACCTAAGAAGAAGGATGAGAAGAGTTGTAAAGAGATGAATAGAGTTGTGGTGATTTCTTAAGGGATTTCTAAGAATATAAGAGATGGAGATGACAATCAAGGTTTGTCAGTAAATCAACATATGAGCTATAGTGGATATGTATTTCCAAGGTGAGTTGTATGTTTCAGATCAAAACCTTTTGTTACATTCTAACCATTGTATCAGTTTAAATCCTTTAATCAAGATTGACCTAACAGTCATTTGTAAATCCTTTAATCAAGGTGACATTCTAATGGGATGTTCTTAATCCCTCTAACAAGACCACTGCTAATAGGGTGATTAAATCCTTTAGTAGGGTCATACCTAGTAGTGTGTATTGTAACCTTTAATAGGGTTGACTCCTCACAAAGCTCACTTCAGAAGAGTGAAATTTGGTAGCATGTTGTTGGTGGTTTTTCTCAAATTGGGATTCGAAGTTAAATCTTGGTCTCTTAATTGTGTGAATGTTATTTGATTTTTTATGTTTTATATTTTGTAAGTTGATTACTCTGGAAAGTGGAGTGCAAATTTATGTTACTAGTTATAGTCTATAGAGACTGAGGGGATTGTTGAATCAATCTAAGTTGGTTGAAGTGTTTAAAAGTTCAATTGGTACATTTGACCTAAGGATAACTGATTCACCCCCCCTCTTAGTTATTCTAAAATCATTCTAATAATTGGTATCAAAGCTAGTGGTACTTGTAGGGAAAAATTTTGAAGGTACTTGAAGCTAAATATCAAGATGTACAAAAAGTAGGTACCAAATCTGAACAAGGAGAACTTCCTTGCATGGAAAAGTTTAAAGTTACACATAGCTGGAATCAATGATGCAACAAAATATTATATGAAAGATTATTACATACTAGTACTTGTACCTATGACAGCTTAGTAGATGAAGGAAGAACAAGAGAAAAATCAAGCAATGTTTGAGATTGCATCAGCCCTAAGTTATCTTGAATTTGAAGACATGAAGAACTGTACCAATGCAAAGAAAATATGTGACACACTGACATCTATCTATGGTAGAGACACAAATGTGCTAAGAGATAAATTTGAATTCTTGAAAGGTAAATTTGATGAATTAAGAATGTTACAAGGTGAAACCATTGTTCAATACTGTGCCAGAGCTAAAGAGGTAGTGAATGTTATTAGAGGAGCTAATATAAATATTGATGATGAAACTATTATTAGCAAGGTTCTGAGAACCCTACTTCTTATTTATGCTATTAGAGTTTCTACAATACAAGAACTGAGATGTGATCCTGGTAATAACTTAACCTTAGAAGGTCTTGTTGTTAGACTTACTGCTTTTGAATTGTAAAATTTTGATAATTTCACTTCTCATAATATTGAATCTGCTTTCAAGTCTGAATACGTTATTCAAAAGTCTAAGAAAGGAAAAGAAAGATGTTTGAACATTGACAGTGACAGTGAGACTTCTGATGATGATCTTGATGATCTTGACGCACTTATGGCTAGAAGAGTACCAAGAGGAAAAGGAAAATTTAAAGGTAAACTTCCTATAATTTTTTTTCATGCAAAAAAGTTGGTCATATTGCAGCAAGATGTCCTCATAGGAAAGACAAGGATGAGAGAAGGGAAAAAATGTACAAAGACAAAAGGGATGAAAAGATCACATAAGGTATAAGGACTACAAGGATAAAGGTAAGAAGTCTTGTTATATTGTTGAAGAAGAAAATGACAGTGAATCTAGTGAGTGTGATGATTATGATGTAGACGTTGTTTATGTTTCCATGAAAGATGGTTTTGATGAAGATGAGAAAATTGCACTTATTTCATATGTGAGTAAAGTTGATAGATGCAAAATTGATAGTGGTTTCTCATGTCACATAAATCATGATAAAAGTAAGTTTGAAACCTTATATCATTACAAAGGTACCAGTGTTAAGATTGGTAATGATGCACCATGTCTTGTGAAGGGAAAATGATTAATAAGATTGACTACTAAGATCATATGTGACAATGATTATTGGGTTGAAGGACTTAGCTATAATTTTTTGAGTGTTCCACAATTAGACAATTCTTGTTACCGAGTTGAGATTCATCACAAAAAGGATAAGGTATATGATGCCACTAGTGTACTAATTGGAATTGGAGAATAGAAATGAGGTAATTTGTTCTATCCAGACCTATCTAAAGAAACAAGTTTGTTTGCACAATTTGATGATGTATAGCTATGGCATAAGAGGTCCTGCCATGTGAACTTTGGTAAGTTGGTAAGCATTAGTTGGATGAAAAGAGTTAGAGGTTTACCAAGATTGAATAAAATTGATAATGTAATTGTAATCAATGTCGATTGGGAAAAATGACAAATTCTAGTTTCAAGAGAAAGACACAAACTTTTGATGATATTTAGGAATTGGTTCATACTGACCTTTGTGGACCTATTGGTGTGCAAATTTACTATAGTGATAAATATTTCATTAATGTTTCTTAAGGAAAAATCTAATGCATTTCAATTTTTTAAGTGGTATTTGGAAAAAGGTGAGAAAGAAACAGGTAAAATCTTGAAATGTCTGAGATCTGACAGAGGAGAGTTCATATCTAATGAGTTCAACATATTTTGTAATGATAGAGGAATTAAGAGACAAATGTTTGCACCAAGGACACCTCTATAGAATTGTATAGTGGAGAGAAGAAATAGATCAATTATGGATTGTGCTAGAACACTGATGATAGATAAGAATATTTCACAAAAGTACTAGAGAGAAGTAAGAAAAATTGTTTATACCTTGAACCGAGTACAAGTCAAGAAAGATAAAAATGCTACTTTTGAGTTATGGCATGGTTAAGAATCTAATGTGAAATAATTTAAAGTCTTTGGAAGTAAATGTTATATACTCAAGGAAAATAGGAATGGAAAACATGATGCTAAAAGTGATGAAGGGATATTCCTAGGTTATTCCAATAAGATAAAACCTTATAATTGTTTGAATTCTAACACTTAAAAAGTTGTGGAAAGTAAAAATGTTAGAGTTGATGAATATGTAGAAAAGAATGAATTTGAATGTAAGAAGGAACCTAAAGATTATAGATCTTTTGTATACATGGAAGGAGAGGCCAAAAATTTATCTAAACTAGAAAACAAAGTTGTTGAGCAACAACAAGAGCCTGCTGAGTTACAACAAGAATATGTTGAGCAACATGAGGATGTTGTCTAGAAATTGTGAGAGGAAGAAAAGATACAAAATGAACCTAAAGATAAAGAGTAAGAAGAAAGGAGACTAGAGCCTACATTAGCACAATATGTGAGAAGACATCATAAGGCATATCAAATCATTGGAGAAAAAGATACATGAGTTATGACAAGAAGTAAGTTGAAAAACCAAACATGCTTGTTATGTGAGTTTGAGCCTAAGACAATGAAAGATACTTTGGAGAATGAAGATTGGATTCAAGCCATGAATGAGGAAGTTGAGAAAATACAAAGGAATAAAACCTGGATAGTAGTGCCTAAACTAGAGGACAAGAATGTTATTGAAACAAAGTGGGTGCTCATAAATAAGTTGAATGGACATGTAGAAGTCACAAGGAACAAAGAGAGAATGTCGTATGAAAAGTCTATGCATAGGAGGAAGGCATTGAATATGGGGAGACATTTTCACAAGTTTCTAGATTGGAAGGAGTTAGAACTCTACTTGGATATGCAGTTTACAAAGGATTTAAAGTGTATCAAATGGATGTCAAATCTTCAATTCTGAGTGGAATAGTGAAAGAAGTATACATTCAACAACCAAAAGGATTTTTTGATCCAAGAAAGAAGAAAATGGTTGGTAAACTATAGAAAGCACTGTATGAATTGAAACAAGTACCTAGAGCATGGTATGAGAGATTTCACAATTACTTGGTAAAGATTGGATTTGCAAGATCAAATAACAACAACAATCTATACTTGAAGACTGGAAAAGGTAAATGGATATTATTAGCTAAAATATTTGTTTTTGATATCATATTTGGAAGGCAAGATGCCCTATGCCAAACATTTTCAAATGAAATGTAAAATTAATTTGAGATGTGTATGTTTGGAGAGGGGTGACCCCACAATAGTGGGTCACAATTTTTTAGACATGTTGATTTTTGTTGAAATAACACATTTTTAATAAAATATGATGATTTAAGCCTTGAGAGGTTCCATTTGAAGGAATTAATTACAAATGGTTAGCTCACAACCTCTTAGATTAAAAAAATATTGATATAACATATATACTCCTCATTCATACCTACAATGGAGTCTCCTTCACACCCATTAAAATGTTGACAAACAATCACTTCAACTTTATGTTTTGGCAGATCAAATGAATCCATTTGAAAAACCTATATATGTAGTACAATACTATTTGGAACAAGATTTCTAATGAATATAATTTTAATACATATTGAGTTCATTATCACTTTTAAATATTACTTTAACTAAACATAGGTTGTTTGGTCCTTCAACAACCTATCTCTTTGAAATACTTCAGGAAAAATAGTAACTTACAAAAATAATAATAAAAAATTTATAGGAAAAGAGTATTTTTGTTACCTTTCTATATAAAAAAAAGAAAAATGAATTTCGGTATACGCATATCCAGTTAGAGCGATCCAAGTGACCTTATGTCTAAATTACAGTTATTTTCAATTTAGAACTTAATAAACTATGAAATATTGACCCAAAATGAATGAAACAAATTGCATCCTTTAGATATTTCATTTACAAATATAATCTAGAAATAATTACATAATTATCATATTTTTAAAAAAATTATGCTAATCCAAGTGACAGTAACTCCTTAAAAACACTATTTTTTCACACAAACCACTTTTCGAAGGTGAAGGAAAAAGGAATTTAAATGAATATTTTAAAAAAATAAAATAAAATATTTAGAAACTAGAAAGAAGATTATGAAAGACTCTAGTTTACATCATCTTCAAATTCCTAATATTTTTACAGCAATAGGTGTTCGAAAGTGAAGTTTTTCTCAGAATGTTGATCTCTGTGTCAAAGTTGGCCAAAAAGTGGGACACACTATTGTGGGACCACCCAGTCTAGATCAAATTATTTATTGGTTCACAAGTTTATTAGATGGAGAAAGTTATCTACATTGTTCAATCTACTGGAAAAAACTATGAAACAATGATGATATAGTTGAAGTGAATCAAACTTTGTATAGGTCTATGATTGGAAAGCTACAATATGTTATCATAGCATACCAGATATTCCATTAGTAGTTGGGATTGTTGCAATATTTTTTGCCAATCCTAAAGACAATCACATGATGACATTGAAAAGGACACTGGGATATCTAAAAGGAACTGAGGAATCTGGATTGTACTATAAGAAGAATAAAAAGTTTGAACTGAAAGTTTATACTAATGTAGATTGAGCAAGAAATGTGGATGATAGAAAGAGTACAAGTGGTGGTACATTATTTCTAGGAAAAAGACTAGTCTCATGGACAAGAAAAAAATAGAATTGCATTTCCCAATCTATAGTAGAAGCTGAATATGTAGCAGCAGTAGTTAATTGTTCAAACTTAGTGTGGATTAAGAAATTTTTGAAATGTATGAAGGAAACATTATTGAGCTAGTTATTATTTTTTGTGATAACACAAGTGCTATCAATATATCAAAGAACCTTGTGATACACACTAAGACTAAGCATATTGCTATCAAGTATCATTACTTGAGAGTGCTAGTTTGAGACAAGGAAGAGAGATTAGAATATGTGAATATAAAGGAATAATTAGTAGATATATTCACTAAAGCATTACCGAAGGATGCTCATGAGTATCTAAGAGATAAACTAGGGGTGATTCCCCTAATTAGGGCTACCTAGTATCATATAGGATTTTAGCATCAAATGTATTACTCAAAATATCTGACAAATTGATATAATGGAGGTCACACTTTAGGAGATGCCTAAAGTTTTAAGAGTACAGCACAAGATGTTGATTAGTTATAAGCAAGATGATTGAGGGAGTATATAGTTCAAAGAGCTGAGATGAAAATGTCTACATGGTGAAGATGAATCTATTTGGCATTATTGTCAAAGAGGGAGAGATTTAGTAACCTAAGGGAGAGATTCAGTAAAATGGATGCACAGACAAAGGGATAAATCTATCCAAGAAGGAGCCAATATTTGGATGAGAATCAGAATGAAGCTAAGGATATTAATGAAGATCTGAACATAGAGAAATTTGACATAATTTTCTTCATTACATACTTTTTGGATTCTATGGTAACTATGCATATGGATTTTATGGTGTTCCATGTGGTGTTTCCATCAATGCCAAAGAGGGAGATTGTTGCGAACTACAACTGAAACAATTTTTATATTGCTATTGATGTCAAACTTTAACTGGTGAGATAACTGATATCTAGTAAATTACCATATCATTTGATTGATGAAGATGATTTGAAAAGAGGAAATAACAAGAAGACCTAGTGGAAAGTTTGAGTTATGAGAAAATATAATGATTACTTGGTTAGTTGGCACATTAGAAAGGTAATGTGTTGTTTTTATGTGGCTCTTCACCTTTCTTGCTCTGCTCAATATTTTTTTTACGTTTCTTGGGAGCTTTGTTCCTAGTGATGTTAGGATGGAAGGGGACCTCAATCACTGTAAGCCTAAGAGCTGCAAGAGCTAGAAGGATGAAAAGGAGGTTTGGGAAAAGCTACAAAAAGGTGGACTTACCACTTTCATGGAGAATTTGCATGGTTTTGATGAGGAGGTTACCATGAATTTTGTTGAAAATTGGAATGACAACATGGTCACCATTGTGGGATTGGATGTTAAAATTAATGAGGAGCTCATCACTGAGGTCTCGAGCCTTTTCTTGAGAGGGATGAAGTTATACAAAGACAAGAAGGTCTCTACTAATGATATTTTCCAGTTCCCTAAGGACAAAGAGGAAGCTGAGAAACTGATTAAAGATACTGGGGGCTACTATGACATCCTTAGCTTCAAGGAGATTTGGTAGGTATAAAAGGGTGCATTCCTACCATTGTTTCCATATTTTCCATTTCAAGCACAAGATTAGGGTCTCATTTCCTTTTTACTTGCTTACTTCCCTTCGGCAGAGCATCACTGAGCACAAAAGGAAAGAGAATAACCCCATTCTATATGAAGGGCTTATTCTTGTCATTGTTGAGAACATTTCCAAGAAAGTGACCCTTACCCACTCTCCCCTCCTCTAGGGTGGGTCTTCCCTAGCTAATAGAGGTAGGGAAGTTCTGGATTTGATGGGATCATCCTCTAAAAAACCTAAACTGGATAAGAATAAGGGCATGGAGAGTGACTCAAAAGGGGCCAACGTTGAGGGTTTTTCATATTTTAAAGGGGTTCCACTGAAAAAATACTAAGAATGATAGTATGGATTCTCTCTGATAATGGGAGTGATAGGAGGTGGAGGGGAACAAAAAAATTGAGGTCGTGCTAGATTTGGGCACTCAGAGTGATCATGGGGGGTAGCAGGTCCCTATCATTGTTGATTATGCCAGCTTTATGGACCATGATGTCCCCATCTCTCTGAACAATGTTTTTGTTACTCAAGAAGTGTCGGATAAAAAAAAAGTGATGTGAGAGGTAAGGAGACCCTCCGGGATAAGGATATTTGGTCATCTTCTAGAACTATCCCCTTTCTTACAACTATTGACATTCAAGAGGGGAACATCCACCTCCTTAGAGAAGCTTTGGAGGAAAAAATTGACTCTCCTTTTGGAGTTGTGAAAACTACTAAGGCGATGTCCATATGCTCCTTTCATCTAGTTAAGTGGTTCTTTCATGAAATAAAAACAATGAGCCTCAATGTCAGATCTGTCTTTTCCAAGGTGGACATTATTCAAGAAAAAATGGGGATCGAGTTGGATGGGATGACCAAAGCTAGGGAGAATAGCGATGAGGTGGGTTTGATGGAGTAGGAGATTGACAAGTTGGAGACTAGCGTCAAGAAGATCATGACAAACACCAATCAGTTTATAGGGATCATGGTCGACTGCATCAACAACATCTAGCAAGAGTTAAATGTTGGTTCCCCTATTAAAATTGATGATTCTAGTGAGGATGAGGGTGCATTTGGACTAGGAAACCACACCAACTCATCTAAGAAGAAGAAGATCTAGGAGAGAATTATGGAGCTTTCAGACCTCAATGTGGCCATCACTAAAATGTCTAAGGTTAAGAAAGACATGGAAGCTACTCTATTGGAGTATGCTGAGTTCCTATGTTTTTTTACTCTTTCCATGTTTTTGTCATTGGGTAGTATTTTTTGTTTACTATTTATAGGCTATTTTTTGTTCTGTGGTCAGGTGTGCTTACGAACTGGCTTTCTGAGCCATGCTCTTCTTTGGGGGTTTTAATGTATTATCTTTATTAACTCATTGTAAGGTGTTTTAGGTCCCCAATTAAAACCTTTTTTTACAAGTATTCAAAAAAACACTAAGTGAGGAAGTCAGTTGTGTTGAAACTTAGAAGAAATGAGGAAAGAAACTCTCAAAGCTTAGGCTTAACCAAGAAAAAGAGTAGAAGATAAATAAACTTTAGTGTAAGCTGAGTGATGCTAGTGTTGTCTGAGTGCCAGTACAAGCCAGGAAAATTTTAGTGTTGACCAAGCATCAGTAATTACTGAGTATCAGAGAATTTACTGAGCGAAGATAGTAATTTTTTAGAAGAACAGTTTTAGTAATTACCGAGCTATCTAGTGATGACCGAGAAAATGAACATAGTATTGACTAAGTATCATTAATTTATAGTTAATGAAGGAATTGAGATTCCCAGATGACATAGTTGAATTCTTGGGATATGTAAAATGTGTTAAAGATAAGGATGAATGAACTTGAGAATTTAATGCATGGCAAACCATTTTCTTATGGATTGACGGAGAATGAAATATTGGAAGGATTTGATGAATCTGACCTAAACCTAATATCTACAGATAGGATTTAGTGGCAAAATATTAAGCTATCTAATCAAGGAGGTATAAGGATGACCTAGTTGTAGGTTATGTAGTGTGAGGTAGAGGTTGATTTTGTTGATTGATAAACCTATGCAGAAAGATGAGAAGAGATGAATAGAGTTGTGGTGATTGCTTGAAGGGATTTCTGAGAAGATCAGAGATGGATATGAAAATTAAGACCAGTCAGTAAATCAGCATATGA
The DNA here is from genome assembly GCA_027943335.1 of Chamaecyparis obtusa. Lineage (NCBI taxonomy): Eukaryota > Viridiplantae > Streptophyta > Pinopsida > Cupressales > Cupressaceae > Chamaecyparis > Chamaecyparis obtusa. Next base: position 81,126 of record BSBK01003944.1, on the reverse strand, counting down.
GCTACACTAAATCTATATTTGCAAAGTGATTTGTATGCTTCAGATCAGAACCTATTATTACTTTCTAACCATTGTATCAGTTTAAATCCTATAATCAAGGTTGACCTAGCATTTATTTTTAAATCCTTTAATCAAGGTAACATTATAATGGGATGTTCTTAAGCCATCTAACAAGGCCACTTCTAAAAGGGTGATTAAATCTTTTAATAGGGTCACACCTAGGAATGTGTATTGTAACCTTTAAAAGGGTTGGCTCATCATAGAGCTCACTTCACATTTCTCCTTATATTGTTTTCAGATAGTTTACTTCAATAAATGAGTCACTAATGTCCTTAGCTTGATTAATTCTAGTTGGCATGATACTTTTGGCTTCAAGGATGTGATTTTAAAAATTGATAGTATTTATACTCTAGATTTGGTAGACCTCGAGTGTTTACACTTTAATTACATTTCTTGGTGAATGCAAGAAGATGTGTAACATGTATAGTGATAATTTTGGTCTTAGTTATGGAATTTGGTAGCCCACTTTTAATTACTCCCCATAGAGGGAATGTTTAGTGCTGACCCAATTTATATTTTTTTTGTCCTTGCATGGCCAATAGCGGTAGACTTTGGAAATAAAAAGTTGGTATCTTTATCAAAAATAATTTATTATGTGTATATTTGTCTGGTATATGAATTTATTTGCATGAATTGTTTTCAAGTATTTGTATTCATAATAAAAATGTACAAAACATAAATATGATTTATCTATGTAATTGCATATGTTGAGTATGAAGCCTTGTAGAGAGCACTAATAAATTTAATGTATTATCCACTTGAAGTAGTGAGTTCAATGTGACTAAAAGCATATTCATTTTATTTAAGTTTTATATCATTTGTGCATACTTTATCTCTAATCATTCTTCATCAAAGTAGTGAGCCCTTTGGTAGTGATCATTCTTTAGGCAGTGAGCCTCCAACAGTAATCCTCTAGTAGTGAGTCTTTCTTTTAACTTGCAAATTCAATAATTGGTATCAAATCTTTGGTTCATTGGAAAATAGCTTAACCACTTAAGAATATCTTTATAGCACAAAAATTGATACTCCATAGTCTTGATGGATATGAATATGGTCACTAGAAAGTGGAGGTGAGAGGGTGGTTGGTATCTCTCAGTTATAAGACTTGGAAGGAAATTGAAATTTAGTAAGTGAAGCTAAGAAATGTTCCAATGACTTTGAATGAAATTAAAGCTTATGTAGATGATGAAAGGGAAAGGAATGTGATTTTTAGTGCTATATCAAAATTTAAGTTAACTAAAGTTGTATCTCTGGGTACTACTCATAATGGTTGGAATAAGCTAAAAGGTTGTTATGAAGGAAATGATATGGTCAAACAAGATAAGATATAGAATACTAAGCCAAATATAAAATTTTATTAATGAAATAAGATGAAAAAATAACCATGTACCTATAAAAGATTGATGATATAGTGAATGAGATCAAAAGACTTGGTGGAAATATCAAAGAGAATGATTTTGTGCAAAAGTTCATCAAAACTCTAACCAAATCTTATAGTTCTAAGGTTTTCGAGCTATATAGGAATAATAGAATTTGAATGAGTATACCTGAGAACAAATGTATGGATCTTTAATTTTATTTGAAATGAGAGAATTTTGCATTACTAATATATGGACTAAAGAAATCACATAGAGCCTAGTAGGTAAGGCTTAACAAGTATTTACTGAAGCAAGAATTTTTTGAAACATACCATTGATAGTAATATCTACTTTAAGGTTGAAGCAAGTAATACCTTGATTGTAGTTACTTGTGTGGATTATATTATCTTTGAATGACATGATGTTATGTGTAAGAACATTTCTAATGAATTTGAGATGTACATGACGGAGAAAATGAATATATTTCTAGGCTTATAAGTTAACTAGATAATTGAAGGTATCTTTATTTGACAATCACAATATGTCAAAGAGATGTTAAATAAGTTTGGAATGAAAAATACTTAATCAATATTAATTTATATGATTACTATTTGTAAATTAAACAAGGATGTAGAATCTCCTATGGTAGATGAAAGTAAGTACTGGTAAATAATTGGTAGATTGTTATATTTGACTACTATCAGATCTAACATTATGCACGTTGTTTTTGTTGTAGCTATATTTCAAAAATATATTAGAAAAACTCATTTTTATACTGTCAAAATAAGTCAAATACTTCGAAGAAATAGAATATTTTGGTCTATGGTATCCTATAAAGTTAGGCTTCACCTTGATGGCTTACATTGATGTTGATTAGGCTAGATGTGTGGATGACATAAAAAGTACAATTAAAGGTGCATTTTTCCTTGGACCTCAATTGGTAACTTGGTCAAGTAAGAAACATTACTTAGTGTCTAGATATATATTTCCAAGGAAGAATATATTATTGCTTCTTCAAGTGGCACATAAATACATCAATAAAATAGACTTTGAGACATAATGGAATAAATTTTGATGATCTCACTTCTATATTGTTTGAAAATAGTAGTGAAATTAATATTTCACATAATTTAGTGTTGAATTCAAGGACAAAACACATAACAATTTGATATCACTTTTGGAGAGAAATTGTTTTAGAGAATGAGGAAAAGATTCAATATGTACTTACAAAAGAGAAAATTATTAATATTGTCACTAAGACATCATCTAAGAATACTTTTGATTATGTCTAGGAGAAATTGGGGGTGATTTCTCCTCCTTATTAGATCTAAATACATTTGGTATACATTAGTCTAGTCAACTTAAATTCTATCTTTGATTTGGACTAATGATTGGTGTTGGCTATTAGAGAGAGTTATGTACTATTGTGAGCTGAATTTTATATCTTTGGGAAATATTTTAAAAATGAGTAGTTGTTCTACATCTTTGGCCTTTTCCATTTATGTCAAAGGGGGAGAGTGAAATATGTTTGAAAGAAGTCCCGGGAGGGAGATTAATTTTCTACCATTGATGTTTTGTCATTAATGAAAAATAGGGAGATTATTGCAATATTGAGCCAAACATGTAACATTAGACAAGTGATGTTTGGGTATGGATGTTTGTTATTTTTTACATTGATGTAAACACATTATTGCATTGATGATTTTTATGTAGTAATGATGAGATTTTATTTTTACATATTATTTATGTTTCAAATTTTTTGATAAATTCTTTTATGTTTTTACCACAATTTGGGGTTATATATTTCAATATTTTTTAGTTTGAAATGTAGTGTAGTGGAATTGATATTTACCTAAATATAACTATAGGTGACAGTATTCTGTATGTGAAATATGTGCTTCACATTTCTCTATATGTATTGTATTTTGATGGTGTGATTATGGAAATGAGTTATTAATTTCCTTAATTTTATTCATTTCAATTGGCATGAGACTTTTGGCTTTGGAGATATGGTTTAAAGGATCTATGGTGTTTCTACTCGAGACTTGGCCAATCTAAAGTGTTTAAACTTCAATTACTTGTCTTTGTGAATGTAAGAAGATATGTAATGTGTATGGTGATATTTTTGGTCCCAAATATGGTGTTTTGTGGTCCACTTCTAATTACTACCCACTATGAGAATATTTAGTTCTAACGTAATTTAAATCTTGTTTGGTCCTTTCATGTTTGGTACTGCAAGACTCTAAAAGGACAAAGTTGGTATAAATAGAAGATTAATGATTTGCGGCTTGTTGTGGCATATGTTTATTTTTGTGAATTCTATACAAGTATGGATATGTGTGATGGAAATGTATTTAAGAGGATCTATATTTGTGATTTTATAAGTTGAGGGCAATGTGTCATACAAAGTAGTGTGAAATTCAATGTGTTATATATTGGAAGTAGTGAGTGAAACGTGACTATAGGTCTTTTCATTATGTTGAATTTGTGTATCAGTAGTAAATATTTCTCTCTTATCCTTCTTCATCTAGATAGTGAGCTCTCTATTAGTGAGCCTTCTTTGGGTAGTGAACCCTTGGGTAATGAGCCTTTATTTTGTCTTATACATTAAACACCTAAGAGTGATATAAATAGTTTTGTAATAGGCTATTGTAGATAACTATAGAAAGATGGATGAATTTGAGAGAATGAGAAAGAAAATATTCTAGAGAGATTTGTAGAAAAAATGAACAATTTTTTGTTGGAGAAAAAAGATATATTTAAAATTAAGAATAGTGGGAATATTAAGGGTCATTGAAAAGCTATAACTTATTTTTATTAGATTCCACTAACTTGGGAAAGTGTCAAGTGGGATAAGGTTGTATAAATATTGATATAAAAAATAAGATATCATAGTATGCTAGTATAGATCATGGACACCTACACAGTGTTTTAGTATCCAAACTTGTCATGCTAAAAATGATAAAAGATAATGAAAAATTGTAGTCAGTGAAAAACTAATAAAAAATTTAGCTACTAAAAAGGATCTTAATCGTCTTGAGAATGCATAAGGATTCAAGGAAATGCATAAAATGAATATACAAAAAATTCCACGGGAATGAACAATAATTTAGATACTAAAGAACATAGGTTAAATTACAAGATACATAATTTTTTCCTCTATAATCCCACAACATTCTATTCATTTAGTGTCTCTTTAACAAAATAACCAACTAAATCTATTAAATTTAATAATATTGACTAAAGTTTTTTTAGAAAATGAATTTTTTTAATAGAATAAATAGATAACTTGTGGTAAATGTTTGACTTTTTTCATGAAAAAGTGAACCCCCATAATAAGACCTATCTAGAGATGGTCATATTAATAGAAGAAAAGCCAAAGTCTAACAAAAACTTAGAGGAAGAGGAGGTGAACATGGAAAAAGTCACTCTCAATATAATGATCAAAATGATAGGAAATATTTATTTTGTAAATGATGTGGTCAAAAGTGTATCCATAAGACATAGGAATAAAATCTCTCATTGAATAGGATATTCAATCATTTTTAACACAAGTATAAAATGAAAACACATTACTGTGTTAAATATTATATAGTGATAGTGAAATGTATGTACCTTTTATTTAACATTCTTCCTAATGTAATTCACGTAATACTTCATAACTAGTATAATGCTTCGATCTTAGGTAAAAGAGAAAAATGGCTTATGACATTCCAATCTAATTATTTTGAAGACTTTAACAAAGGTATTTGTTTTAATATCTATCTAGTAGATAAATCAAAGCCTCAAGCCTATAAGAAAAGCAATAATTTTAATCAGATTGACTAGCCTTTTAGTTTTTGTATTATATCTTCCTTAGTTGCACCAAAATTACTTATCAATATTATTGATTGAAGAACAAGGCCACTTCAATTCATTGGAACATGGACAAGTGGTTGTTAGAAAGAACTCAATTAATCAAGTTGAGTTATGAGTTTTGACAATTTCAAATTATTAAAAGCCTATGGCACTTGAATGCTTTCTTGAAGTGTTGTATATCTTACAAAATACAATGATCTATCTCCTCATATTATATGACATGCAATATTTGTGCATGTGTTAACTATGATAGCATCCATATTAGTTTTTGATAGAAAAAGTAGCAAGAGGGTGATGGCCCGAACAAAAGACTAGTAGCACATTAACAGCACATTAATGTAACCAGTCATAGCAGATAAATAGTTTAACAATATAATCACTAGTCTAAATCTGCCCCTATCAAAAACATAAACCACAAAACCAGAGTATCTAAACTGAGCAGTAGCAAGTAAAGTATTAGTTAAAAGCCACACAGGGATGAACAGAAAGCGATAAAAATTAACATTGACCCCATCAAAGAAACAGGGGGTCCTTGGGCTAGGCCCAGGCAAAAATAACAAGCACATGGAAAACAAACTTAATTTTTCCCACCCAACTACTTAGATAGTAGTGTCCTCACCCATTCTTCTTGCAGAAACAGGAATAGGTCCCTGAACTGTCATCGTTCACGTCTAGAGTACCAGTAGCTAGCTTCTCCTGCACATGATAGAGAGTAGTGGCTGACACGTGCATAACCTTCAAGCTGAATTTGTTTGTCATCATACATTGGTTCATCAGCTCCTGCATGTTTTTCTTAATCTCCACAATCTCTCTGTCCAAGTTCATGAGCCTCCTTTTAAGAGTACCTTTGAGAGTATCCTTCGGGACCTCGGTATTGTACATAGAGGGGGGATTATCCTGGGGGTCATGACCAGGACTTAGGGGTGGGGTAGGAATGGGGGTTTCTATGGCCTTCTTGGGGTTAGGACCAAGGTTGTTACTAGGCCTAGGGGACCTCATATGGTCATCCAAGGACTCATTCATAGATGTGGTGGTTTGGGAGTCTTTCTCTCTCATGGACTATTCTTTAGAAGTTGTTTCCAATAGTCTGGTCTTACATTGTTCCTTGGTGAGTGTGTTTGACCTCCTGTGACCCAAGCCACTCAAATCCACTTCTAGACTAACTAGATTCTCCATTTTCCTTTTTTTGGGCCTACATTCTATCTCCGGAGTACTATCATCCTCCTTCCCATTTTTTATTTCCTCAGACTCAGAAACATAAGACACCTCCTGGTCATCCTTCTTTTTAAATGGGTTTTTGACACATTTTTTTACAGCTCCTACCCTCTTTGGCACCCAGCTCAGGCTCCTGGATGACATGGATGGACTAGGAGGAGGACTGGGTGGGGTTTTCCTAGATAATCAGGGGGGGGCAGTTGGGGTGTCGGGTAGATGGCTTTATGGAACTAGTAGATGAAAAGAAGGAGACCTTGATGGAGGATAGGAATGGGCTTGTCTTGGTTTTCCTTAATATCAAGAATGTTACTTTCTAAGGAGTGCAGAAGATAGAAGGGAATGGAGATTAAATCTTTGTTTCTAACATGGTTCAGGAACGATAAGTGGTAGTAGTAAAAGATAGTAAACTTACCTTCCAAAGTGAAGTATTTCATCACTATCAGGTAGATTTTTGGCCAAAAATTTGATAGCTCCTCCTTGTTGAAGCCCCCCTTCTTTTTCACCGACAGCTCACCATCCTTGAAGAATTGGTTGAGATTGGTAGGGTCGGGAGTTCGACTAGCTTTTTTCTAATTTTCTCCCCATCATTGAAAGCTCAGTCACCTTGGCTATGACCTCCTCGTTTAGTTGAAAGTGGATGCCACCAACAAAGACACTCCTATTGTTCCAGGATGACATGAATTCTTTAGAGATTCATTCATCATGCCCCCCCTTCATTCTCTCCATAAAACCCCAAATGCCGCTCTCCTTGTAGTAATGTGTCACCAATGCATTAGAGGTGAAGGCCTCATCAATTCTATTAGGTTCAATGCAAAGAGTGTTGCTGCCCATTTCAAATTGTAGACCTTCCAACACCAGAATATCCAAGAAAATAGAGAGCCGAATGTTTCTGCAGAGCTTAAAAAACCCCTCGAAAATGAAAGGCCTTTTGGAGAACAATTTATACTTAAGATCTTGGCTTGGCAAAAAGTTTTGGAAATTGGGCTCTGTACTGCTAGATCTAATAGATCTCCAAGTGCCATAAATAGTAATAATACCAAGGACACACTTGCTTTCCTCATTCGCCAAGTAAGCCCTCATATTCAGACAATGCCTACTCCACACGTTTAAGGATTAATTATGAATTTTTATGGGAATTTGGGTTCTCCTTTCCATAATCACAAAAATCATCAAAACATGCCAACACGTGATCCAATAAGGATTCGCAGTGAATAAGATGGCATGGCACATTTAAACCTTGATATTCATTTCTCCCCCAATTATTTGCTAAGTCACTAGGGGTAAATCACTAACCACCCTCCAACTATTGAGTTTAGTTTGTTTTAGGCCCATTGCCACCATTGAGTCAGCAACTGAATTTCTTTCCCTCTAGATATGGGCTATCATGGTGCTCTGGAAGCTGTTAATCAGTTCACTGATCTCCAAAATAATAGGTCTAGCCTGCCACCCCGCACTTGCACCCCTTTTGATAGCCTCAACAACAAATTTGAAATCCCCCTCAATTTCTGGTTGCCTGACGTTCATTTGTTTTGTGAATTTAATCCCCCATAGCAGAGCTAATCCTTTCGCCTAGGTGACAGTGCAGTTATTGATAGGGCCAACATAAGCCATAAGGAAAACTCCTTTATAATCTCTTAGAACACGACCCCCACCTTGGCTCAAATTATTTTCCATCCCATCAAAGAGTAATTTAGCCCTCCCTCTGGGGGGGGCAACCCATCTGGTAACCTTCCTAGCTATCTTTTTAGCATCGTCAAATCTGGAGAACCCCTCAAGGATATTCCATCTGTCAGCAATTCTCACTTCCCAGTCAGTGGGAGGACAATGGGGGAGCTTCCATTTAGCCATCTTGGCATTCTCACATAGGAGCTTAGTACCTATATGGAGACATGTCTCAGAATAGTTGCTCTCTTCTCTAAAGATCCTATTGTTCCTTTCCTTCCAAATGGCCCAACAGATGTGAGGGGGTAGCATACGCCAAAGGAGTTGAAGCAGGGGGTGATTAGAGTGGGATTTCCAATTGCTAAATTGGTGCACTTCTTTGTTCAAGGCCCATGAAATACCCAAATTGCTGATAACCTCTTGCCATATTCTAGAGGCATAGTCACAGTGGATGAACAAGTGTTCCACTGTTTCTTCCTCCTTCTTACATAGGATACATTTGTTCACTACGGAGATGCCCCTCTTTATTAGGTTATCCTAGGTTAGGACCTTACCATGCATTAAGGTCCACCAGGAAAAATTTATTTTCAGAGTGAGCTGGGGAATCCACACCTTCTTCTAGTCCCTCAGGTTACCCACCTCCTTCAGAAGTAGATTATAAGTAGACTTAACAAAGAAGGTTCCCTCCTAGGTGGGGGCTTAGATAATAGTGTCATCAAGCCCTGTGATTCTGACATTAGCTGTAATATCCATGAGGTCCTTGGCTAAATGTTGCAGGTCCAGCCTATTTCTTACCCGATTAGGTATATCCTCCCAATCCCTACCAGTGATATATTTGGATACTCAGTTACCCAAGATGGGACTATGATATTCCATAAGAGGTTTGAATCTACAGCCCAGATTAGGTTGGTTCACAATGCAGTGGTCATTCCAAAATCTGGTAAATCTCCCATTTCCAATTTGCCAAAGAGCACCTTTAGACAGGAGGGCCTTACATTTACATATGTTCGTCTAGAGTTTAGATCCACTTGGGAGGTCTCCATCATGATACTTCCACCTATAGGGGTGTCCTTGGAGATATTTGGCTTCCATAAGTCTATACTAATCTTCCTTCACTTCTATAAGCTTCCAAGCCACTTTCGTGGTAAGGGCTTTATTCATTAGCCCAATTTTTCTTAGCCCCAAGCCACCCATAATTTTTGGGAGGCAGACAGTATCCTAGTTCACAAGAGACATCCTCTTCTTTTCTTCAGCTCTGACCCACAGAAAGGTCCTCTAGATCCTTTCAAGTTTGTTTGCCATGTAGCCTCTGATTTTAAAGAGTGATAGGAAGTACACAACAATCCCTTGGAGCATGGATGCTACTAGCTGAAGTTTTCCAGCATTGCTTAAAAACTTCCCCTTCCAGCCAGCAAGTTTCCTCTGGGTTCTTTCAAGGATGGAGTTCTAGAAATCTTGGGACACCTCTTTAACCATAAGGGGGAGGCCCAGGTAGGTAGAAGGGAGTGAGGCTGCCAGACAACCCAAGATTCTAAGCACCTTATTTTGTAGCTCCATGGTGGTATTGAAGAAGAACAACCTACTCTTCTGACAGTTGTTACACTATCCAGATGCCCAAGCATAACTTTCTAGCATTTGTTTCCACTACCTGGCCTCAATCACAAAGGAGTACCCAAAAAGGAAGGTGTCATCCACAAATTGTTCTAACACCACTTGAGGAAGAGTAGAAGCAGGTTTGACACCTTTTATTCTTCCCTTCGCAGACAACATACAAAGATTCTTGCTAAGCACATCAGCCACCATAATAAAGAGGTAGGGGGAGAGAGGGTCTCCCTATCTAAGACCCTTATTAGGTTTAAAGTAAGCCCCAAGGGACCCATTAACTAGAATAGAAAGGCTAACAGTTTGAGTACATTCTTGTATAATCTAGATAACCTTCTCATTAAACCCCATTTTAGCCAGAATTTTAATAAGAAATGACCACTTAACTTTTTCATAAGCTTTGGAGATACCTAGTTTAAAAGCCATACCTAGAGCCTTGCTTTTGTCCATAGAATGGATGATTTCATGGGTGGCAATGGCCGCATCAAGGATCTATGTACCCGGCACAAAATTTTTTTGAGTAGTGCTGATAATATTTTCTAGTAGAGATTTGATTATGCCCACCAGGATCTTGGTAAGGATCTTGTAAAATGTATTACACAGGCTGATGGGCTTGAAATCCAGCATAGTGGTAGGATTGTCATGCTTTGGAACCAGCACAATGTAGGTTTGATTATGTTGTTTGAGGATGCACCTAGTTCTAAAGAATTCTCTAGCAGCTTGAGTAACATCAGTCCCCATGATGTCCCAGTACTCCTAGAAGAATGCCAGAGGAAATCCATCTGGGCTGGGGGCTTTGTAAGCTCCCATGCTGAAGACTACCTTCTTTACCTCTTCATCAGAGATCCGCTCCGTAAGCATGTTGTTTTCACTGAGCATTATAGCACTTTGGATTTGGTCCAGAAGTTGGTTTTGGATGTTCTTCGGGCATATCAGCCCCTCACTAGAGTACAGTCTCCTAAAGTAGTTGACCACAACCTAGTTGATCTTATCCTTTTCCTTGATTTCATTCCCTCCTTTGTCTTTAATAGTAGCAATAGTGTTTCTTCTTTTATGGATGCTGGCAGACCTATGAAACAAGGCAGTGTTCATGTCCCCTTCAGCAAGCCACTAGACTCTGGATCTTTGCTTCTAGTAGATTTCTTCTTTTTTTAGAGTTTCCTACCACTTGTGCCTAGTCTCCTCCTCCACCTAAACCTAGGGTGGGTAGTTTCCAGCAGCCAACTGGGCCTGGAGGGGTTCTAAAACTCCTGAGAGTTCCATTTTCTCTTTACGAAAGTCACCAAAATTATGTTTGGTCCAGCCTCTAACCTCTCTTTGGATGATTTCAAGCTTTTGGGCTATTCTGAACATGGCAGTACCCTTGATTTTAGTCTTCCACCATAATTCTACTTGGTCCCTGAAGGATGGGTGAGAGCACCACATAATTTCAAATCTGAAAGGTGTCGGGCTGGCCAAGGGGGTGTCGAACTAGAACAGAAGAAGGGGGTTATGATCTGAAGTGGTACGAGGGAGGGAAGAAAGCGAGGAGTTCAGGCAAAGGTTCCATGAGGAGGTGGCTAGGGTCCAGTCCAGGCTCACTTGGATGAGGTGGGAACCTTTCCTATTATTAGACCAAGTGAAGGGGTTCCCTTTCAGGGTGAGGTCAGTAAGGCCTGTGGAGGAGATAAAATGAGCCAGCTCCCCCATAGTATCCGAGTAATCCACAAGACCACCAGTCTTTTTTGAGGGGTAAAGAGGGGTATTAAAGTCATCTGCTAGTAGGAAATTGGGAGAAAAGTCCAGGGCCAGCCGATGGCCAAGATCACCCCACAGAGAAGCTCTACCCTCCTGGGTATTAGGAGCATAAACATTGAAACTAGTCCACTCAGTACTATTCTTCCTGAAGGTGACCACAAGGAAGTTGGGAGAGGAAGCAGAACGCTGACCAATTATCCTATTGGGGTTCTAGAGCGTAGCAATACTGCCAGATGCCTCTGTAGCTTTAGAATAAAGGAAGGCAACTCCCAGCCAAAGATTGGGCGCCAGGGTAGAAAAATTATTAGAAGACATCTTAACCTCTTGGAGGAGTAGAACATCAAGCTTGAAATAAAAAAAAATGTAGTGTTTGACAGCACTTTGCTTGAGGGAGCTGTTTAATCCCCTCACATTCCAAGAAAGGCAATTCATTTCTTACTTTTGAAACTAGATTCTAGGGTTTGCTGCTTACCTGCTGCAACATCCCTTGTGGTCCCCCGTGATCCTCATACCCTATCTGAAGGCCTTCCCCTGGGTGTTTCCATATTAGTTATAATAATGGTGTTGTAGAATTTTTTGGACCTTGTCTAAGAGAACTAAAAATTTAAAGCTAAAATTATAAAAAAATACTATAGAGCTATTTCCCTCACATTGCAATTTTAGCACAAAAAATATTAATACTTATTCATTCTAATTTATGTGGGCCTTTATTATTGAGTTCTACTAAAGGATGTGGACATTTTTTAAAAAAATATTTATTTATAGTTGCATGACTTGGGTTTATCTCTTGTCAAAAAAATTAAGGGATTTAAAAATTTCTAAAATATTTCAAAATGCAATTTGAAATAAAGAACATTATCACATTGATACTTGTTTAATATAAATACTATGGTAGAGAAAATACTTCCATAGTTTTGCAGGATAATTATTGACAAAACATGATTGAACATCATCATACTATTCTAGATACTCTTCAACAAAAGGATGTTGTTAATAAAATGAATAGGACTCCCATGAATATGGTCCACACAACATTATATGTGGAAGCTACCAAGATACAATTTTTTGTAGAAGCAATGAGAAAAATAATTTATATTTCTAATGGATCCCCTTCATCTTCTTTTCACGAAGAAACTTCAAATGATGGTCTTTTTGGTTAAACTACATCTATTTAGGAATTTAAAAAAAAATATTAGCATTTTATGCTTTGATTTATGAGGAAGAAATAAATATGTTTCATCACTAAATGTGTAAAACCCTATAAGTTGTATGATGAAGTTAAAAAGAATTCTTTTATTGCCTCTCATGAAGAGAATCTTTGAATTTTTCTTCACCCATGTCTACATGAGAGGGGGGGAATCATTTTTAATCGACTTAGATGGATTCACATGGAGAATCTACATCTTGAGTTGTCCAATCTCAAGATGCTCTATCCCTAGATTTACAATCTATGAAAAATATTATAATAATCATCTTCCCTATTAAGATGAGCATAAAATTTTACAATGTTTGGCCACTAATGGGGCTTCTACTTAACAAATCAAAGAAGCTTTTTCCCCAACCACAATACTCTCATATGTGGGACAAAAGTGTCTAGAATACATTGAAATATTTAATACCTAACATAATAGTAAAAATGAGTAGAAAAAAATTCTTACAAATATGACGATTAGGCTCCACCCAATATTAATGGTAACTTTGAGTCAATAGACTCAATATTCTAATGGACATAGAACTAACTTAGAAAGATGCTAGGAATAGGGCACTAAGGAGTCAAGTTTTTCAAAATAAGTATATTTCACTTTTGAAAAATGATGTATAGAAGTTTGTTGACCCTCCACTTGGTTATAAATATATTGGTTATTATTTGATTTTTACAAAAAAATATAAAGTATATGATTAGCTTAAAATAGATAAAGCCTAACTTGATGAAAAAGGTTATGCTCTAATTATGATGGATTTTTTCCAACTATAGCTAAAAGGACTACCATTCATGCATTTTTTGTTCATGCAGAATAAAATTGATGATTTTGTTTATCAAATAGATCTCAAAACAACATTATTGAATCACAATCTCAAATAAATAGTATTTATGATTCATGTAAAAATGTATGTAATTAATGGTAGAGAAGAATCATTATAATGGATTTTAAATTAATTTTAGAGGTTAAAACAAGCTATGTTGAGCTTGCTATAAAAAAATATACTAAGCATCTCTTTAAAAAAATTATTTTACATATTTTTAATTTGTTGTTGCAAATATATTTGATGAAAAGATTGATGTCATTGAGGTTTGTCTTCTTGTTTATGTGAATGGTTTGAAGTGTGAAAGAAAAATGTAGGAAAGGTTTTGAAATGAGTAATTTTTGTTAACTTCATTACAATTTTAATAGTAAGACATTTCAACAACCTAATTATACATCTTCATTGCCCACAAAAACATATTGATAAACTTTTCAATAATATTGTGATGCAAGATTGCAAGCCACTTAGTTCTAGTATAAAGAATAATCTAAAGCTCACATTAAATGAAACTACAACATTTGTTGCTACAACTACATATAAGCTAATTCTTGATAGGTTGACTTATGTAACAACAAGTAGCAAAATATATTGGGGGCTCTCTATATTCATGGAACAACCTAGAGAATTAGATTAATTAGCACCTAAAATTGTTGTTTGGTATCTAAAAGGAACTCAATGGTATGGGCATAAATATTCAAGACAACACATCTTCTTGATTGGATATTCATATTCAGAATGTTCAACTGACTTGGAAGATGCAAATTATTCTTTAATGCATCTAAGATTAGTAGCCATTCCTTGTAAATCTAACAAGCAAGAGGAACCATCTCTGTTGTGTACAAAAGCCAAATATATGGCAACAGTTGAAGCAACTTGTGAAATTTAATGGCTTAGAAGAATTTTTGAAGATTTATAGTAGCAAATAGTTTCATCCAACAACTCTTTTTTGACAATCAATTTGTAATAAAACAGATGAGAAATCTACTCTTTCGGAATCAAACCAAATACATCATAGCTGAGTTTCATTTAATTTGACATCTGACAAAATATAGTAGTACAAATGGAATATTCTCCCACCGTAGATCAGTCTGCGTATGCAGGACTAATTTGTTGAGAAAAACTTGCGAAATTCAGTAGAATGCTCATATTAATCATCAGAGCCAATCGTCTTTTATTTACGGCATTTCAAATGTGTGCTCTATGTGTCTTCCAATATGCATCGTAGTATACAATTTCTTTTGCTATCTCCATTCTATTCTAACTCGCTGTAATAAGAGAGGGGTCCTATTAAAAAATAAGAATACATGACGAACAAAGAGGAAAAAAGAACTGAAATAATGAAGCAAATAGACATTATAATGGGTTAAAAACGAGTTAAGCGTTATTCAAATGAGATTTTGCGTCAAGCCTCTAATGTGTATGAACAATCGACTTGCAAGAACACGACGTAGATATTTCTACAAAGTACACTTCACGATTAATTCATTACGTTCAATCCTATAGTTTTATATTTACATAAAAAATTGCTTTTGATATCAACTCCTTTCTTTTTGTAATATATACAGGCGAATTCAGAGAAGTTTCTAAGTCGACAGTCATGCCACGGTCTCTCGATAAAACCACATGCTGAAAATGAAATGGGAAGGATGAAAACTGAGCACATCAGACAAATAAATCCTCTGGTAATCCAAATCGCTATAATAATATGTTTCTAATATGTTTCGCATATTTTTATTATTTCCATTCCTAGTCATTAAATAAGGCGTAATTGTTCAATTCAATATCAAACATTTTTCTGGTTTTCGATTATGTTATATTGCTCGGGTATGTTATATTGTACACTTCAATTTTCTTCTGCATATTGCTAAGATTATTTTTAAACAAAATAGTACTAACTCATTTGACTTTTGCGTAACAATGGAATCTTAGCCCCAGCTTAAATTGTTCTGCTTTATGTGCTAGTGAAGCATTAATTAATGATGACTGCTCAAAATACCTTAAATTACATTTCTGCAACGTTAATGTCGCGCAGATAAGATCTGTATCTGCATGGCACTTATTTGGTATGGTGATATTTTAAGTGCAATAGTCGAAGACAATTCTGAACAACTTATTCCATGTTTTCACCTTCCGAATCTCTTTTATCAATCTACGCCTTTCGATTTTGTTCCCTATATATAAATGTACATGCAGATTGGAAAGTTAGTGCATGATTCGCAACATTGGATTTGTTGGGATCTACGGTAGTAATAAATTTTATCACCAAAACACAAAAGGCTCTCTGAACACAATTTGGTCCAACTACATGTCATGTATTAATTGGCAAAAGAACAAAATAAAATTGATAAACATTGACAATCACTTGTCATCAAATATCTATTATTTGCTCCCTAACATTAGATCTAATATCCCAGCTTAACAATTAAGGTCAACATGCAAATGTTGAATATGCAAAACAGTCGAGGGGGTGGGGGATAAACCTTTCAATACTTTCTACAACTTTAATTAGCTCCACCCTTAATATATTAATTCTCAATAGATAATAAAGATGAGAACATGAAAGCGAAACATTAACCAAATACATGAAACATCAAGTTTATGTGGAAAACCTTGTTAAGGAAAAAAATAATGGAGAAGATTATTCTAAAATGTACGAATCCCTATTTTGATGACACTAGTTAAGGTAATTTTATAAGAGAAAGTCTCACTGCCAAAAGAGAAACAACTTATAGAAGACTCATCACCAACTTGAATATCCAAATGAATATTCACACTATCCACAAATACTCTTCTCAACAACTCAAATAATAAGGAAAATAGATCCTCTTTCATACATCCTATTTCCAAACTATTCACTTGCACAAAAGCCAACACAAGTATACAAATGCCACTATCCACACTCTATACCACAATGATTTAAACCTTTATTTATCCCAATCCATAACTTACGAAGTCTTGCACTATTATCCAGACAAGTAGGTGAAAGAAAATTAAAATAGGCCAAGAATAATTATTCCCATGGTTGGGAGGAATGAGAAGTGGACAATATACCATTGTTGGGACAAAACTTAAGCATTATTCATGTTACATTCCACTTTTCATACACCAAGAAAAATAAGTGAAGTGTAAATACCCAAGGTAGGTCAAACCCAGAGCAAGAACACCATCAAAATTTGAAACTGATTCTCTAAAGAAAAACATTTTGGTCCATTTGAAATGAAAGAAGCTAACAAAATTAATAACTTATTTTAAAAATGCATCATCATAAACTATCATGCAAAGAAATGTGAAGCATGCATTTCATCTAAAAACCACTAGTAGTCACAGCATACACAAATAAATATCAGTTCTACTGTACTTTTTTTTCAACCCTAAAAACTTGAAGTAGATCTCATTACTATTTCCTATCTTACCATCAATAACCATAGGTGTGCATACATATTTATCATTTTCCATTCTAAATATTTTAAACATTTCATTCACATATTATGATTATGAAATCAAAACAGCATCACTTTTATAATTAATCTGTAAGCCTAAAAAGAAGTTTGTTTCTTTAGTCATGGATATGTTTGAACTCTTTTTGCATTTCCTCAACAAATTTCTTCACATATCATTATTGCCTTCCAAAATTAAATCGTTAAAATAAAGGACCAGAGTCAAGATATCATTTGATTTAACTTTAAAATAGATATTACTATTAGTAGTACCCATTTGAATTTCTTTCAATGGAAAATTCTTGTCATGTCATGCATACCAAGCTTTTGGAACTTGCTTCGGTCCATAAAGTGCCTTTTTCAATCTGCAAACAATATTTGAATCTTCAAATAGTTTAAAGCCTTTTGATTGTTCTATATATACTTCTTTTTTTAGTTCTCAATTGAGGAATACAAATTTCACATCTATATGATAAATACTGAAGACCTTATGTACTATAAAAGCTAAAAAAATTCTAACAAATTTCATTCTTTCTATTGGAGCATGAGTGTCCTCAAAATTAATACCTTCTACTTGTGTGTATCCATTTTATACAAGTTTTTCTATGTTTCTCACTATGTTATCATCTTCACCCTGTTTGTTCCAAAATAATCATTTTATTCCAATTACATTTTTATCATCTCGACCTAGAACTAGTTCACAAGATAGTTTCTTCTCAATATAATCCAACCCTTCTTTCATAGCCTTTGTCCAATTTTGATCAGCAGAAGTCTCTTTTACAATCATCAGTTCAACCTCTAAAGTTAAACATAGATTGGCTTAGTGTTCACAAAATTAACTTCTTGTCATTAATCCTCTATTATTATCTCCAATTATCTAATTTTTGAAATTATTTCTTTGAACATATGTAAAAATCTTAGGAGCATTTACTAGAGCACCTTCAATATAATTATGTTCTTTTTTTGTAGCCTTCTCTTCTTCTTATTTTTCAGTAGATGCACCTAATCATATCTAACTTATATCTTTGTAGCATCCAAAATATCTTCAACAAATTTTATTCTTCTCCTCCCAACTATCCTTTTTAGCCTTTTGATGTAGCATTTATAAGCTTTTCTCTTCATAGAATATCTAAGAAATATTACTTTATTTACTTTGGTATCAAATTTTTCTAGATTATCTTTGTCTTTTCTAATGTAAAATTTGCTTCCAAACACTCTTAATTATTTTACACGTGGATTTCTTCCATATCATATCTCATATGATGTCTTCTTGATATTATTTAAGATTTAATCTTTATTAAATGAGTATATTATAGTTAATATTGCCTCTTTCAAATATTTTTCTGGTAGATTTTTTTCCACGATCAAGGTTCTTCATGCTTCCTTTAATATTGTGTTCATCATCTCAACTACATCATTCTATTGGGATGTTCTAAGATAATAATAAAAATGTGTCCTAATCCTATGATTTTCATAGAAAATATCGAAGTCCTCTGAAGTAAATTCTCCTCCTCTATCAGATCTCAAGTATTTGATTCTTGTATCTGCCTCATTCACGACCATTTCCATAAATATCTTAAAATTTAATAAATCTTAATTTTTTTCCCTTAATAATATAACCCAAGTCATTCTAGAATAATAATTAATCAAGAGCATAAAGTACATTTCTTCTCATATACTTCTTATTCTAGGAGGTCTTTATAAATTAGTATGTACCAATTCTAATAGTCCAATAGTGAATTGTTCATTTTCCTTGAAATTTCTCATTTTTTATTTTCCAATTTGACATTCTTTGCTAATACTGTTATGAGGTCTTGTTAGATTCAAATAATATGTCATTGTATGTAATCAATAGATTGTTATCATATTTCTACCATGACTCATACTCTGGTACTATAAGAAAGTCTCATTAATCTAAGATACAAAAGAGTGTCCACTAGTAGTCTTTAACTAATACATGTTTCCTTTGATTTTATTTCTAGAAGAAATTATAGTTCACTCTTTCTTCTTTATTTCACTACTATTTTTCTAAAATACAAACTTATATCTATTCTTACACATCTTCCCAAAACTTAAGAGATTATGATTCAAAACTTTAACATTGCCAACATTATCAATATTATGGTTTCCATCAAAAGTAATCGAGCCACTTCTCACTCTTCTACCTCCTTGATCTCCTCCAAATGTAAGAAATCATCCATCATATTTGTCATGTTTTAAAAATAAAGTTTTACCACTAGTCATTTTATTTGAGCAACCACTGTGAATAAGTCATTGATCTCATTTTCCTTTTACATATAAACAAGAATTCACACTACCTATACCTTTTATATTTACTTTTGGAGTACTTATAGGTTTAAAAGTTAGACCATCTTCTTTAATTGCTAGAAATAACCATTAATCATCTTCTTCAAAAATAAATTCAACATCAAGAATCTTTTCATCTTTTCTAACATAGTAAGCTTTTCTATTCAATTTTCCCTTACTTTCCCATTTATTTTTTAACCTACTTTTTTTATGACACTTATATGCATAATAACCTATTTGTCGAAGGTGAAAGGATTTGAAGGGTAAATTTTTTAGTTTCCCATGCCTACATTCTCCTTAAAAAGCTTTATTCCATTTCATTAAAGTTATTTTAATTACATGATTCTTCCTTTTTGTATGTGGTAGCCTTGAAAGTAGTTTATGTTCTTGTGTTGGTAGTATCAAATTCTCTTATCTCAAATACAAGCAATGGACCATAAATTTGTGCTCTAGATTATTTATTTAAAATGTGAGTTTTTTTAATAGTGGAGACTTTAGAGCTATAAGATTTAATAAGAGTTATTAGTATCTCTTTCAACATACTACATTATTTTATTTCAGTGTGCTACCATGATTTATGATCTCATTTACCACATCATCAATCATTTACATGTAAGTGTTATAGTGTTTTCTTCTTCTAGCCATATAATTTCATACTTTCCCTCTACAATATGCATCCTAGCTTTCTTAACCATACCATTTCCTTCACATGTACATTTCAATTTTTTTGAACATCATGGATAGTTTATGCAAATATAGTTTTAGTAAATTCAAATTTAGTTAGAGTACTAAAAATTGCTTACCTTACACTTTCATTAGTTTCATATACTTCAATCTCATCCCAAGTTTTTAATCTACTTGTCAATTTCCCATATTGAATTTCAATATATTTCCATGTCTTGTAATTTAGAGAGATCACATATCGTATCATATGCACTTTCAAAAAATCACAGTCATAATATTAAAAAGTAGGGAGTGTCAATTTATGCCCCTTCTTCATCTATTTATGTTGTTAATATCTTCTCTAAGGAACAACCACTTTAATACCAATTATTAAATATAAAATAAAAATGAGAAAGGGGGTTTGTGAATTAGTTGTTCAAAAACATTTTAATCATTTATATAACTTTAATAATTTCTAGTATAGTGAAAATATGAGAACATGAAAGTACAAAAATTACCAAATGCATGAAACACCAAATTTATGTCAAAACCCCTATTAAGGGAAAAAAAAACTCAATGAAGATTATTCTCAAATATATTAATACATATTAGGGTGACACTATATAAGGTGATTTTTATAGACAAAGGCTCACATATAGAGGACTCATTGTCCAATGAGAGACAACTTGCAAGAAGAAGCCTCACTACCTAGAAGAAGAAAGATATAATATAATAAATCCACCACTCATGTAAAATATCAAATCATCCTACTAATCTATAGATACGTATAGCTCACTACTTTTCATGGCTAACACATGAATATATCCACTATCCATGGGCATTATTATCTTCAACTTAAATACCTAGGGGGAAAGATCCTTTTTCATACATCCTCTTCACATATGTATGCACTTACAAAAATCTCACAAAAGTATACAAATGGTACTCTCCACACTCTATACCGCAATTATTTAAGTTTATTTAAACTAATCCTTAACTCAAGTGTCCTTTTGTCATTACCAGGAAGACAAGTAGCTAAAAGACATTTTAAATAGGTCAACACTAGTCATTCCTATGGTGAGAAGTAATGATAAATGGACCACAACAAGCCATACTTGGGACCAAAAATAAGCATCATACACATTATATTCTGCTTTTCATATATTTAGACAACTAAATGAAGTTTAAATACCCAAGGTCTGAAAAACCTAGAGAAATAAC
Organism: Chamaecyparis obtusa; assembly: GCA_027943335.1. NCBI lineage: Eukaryota > Viridiplantae > Streptophyta > Pinopsida > Cupressales > Cupressaceae > Chamaecyparis > Chamaecyparis obtusa. The sequence goes on along the minus strand of BSBK01003944.1, from coordinate 59,981 downwards.
ACCTACAAACTTTGAAACCAAGTCTCTAAAGAAAAATGTCATGTTAGATATAAAATGAAAGAAGATAAGGATATTAATAACTTATTTTGAGACACATTGAATCAAAAAATTTCATACAAAGAAATGGGAAGCATGAATTCTACAGAAAAATCACTTCCTATTGCTACTATACACATATAAATACTAATTATCTATTGGATTATGGAGAGGGGGCATAATTTAGTAATCCCTGATTGAAAATACCTTAATATTTTTGTAAGGAAACTCAGGTGCAGAAACAACTTCCTACGCTAATCTCTATAGGAAAGTATTATGCAAATTCTTTTAAATCCTTACAATTTTAGATTCGTTAACTAATTTAACAAATATATTGCAACCACATACCATACATATAGAAAAATAGAGAAGAACACAATGATATACCCTAGGGAAACCTTTCGATAAAAACCCCAGCACTCCAAAACCTGCACAATGTATTGATCAAAACTATTACAGCTTACAATACACTTGCAATGCAAATTCTTTCAGAAGATTTCAAAACCCTTGAAGACAAATCACGGCAGCATAAAACATTCCAACAACTCGCATCACATCTCTTCACAACCCTAAAAATGCTTATATCATGTGCTTCACTTTTTAGGGCTACTCCCAAAGATAACCATATTAGGGAAGAGTGTACGGTACTCAAATTTATCAATTGCCACATGTCTTCACCTATCATTGAATATTCCTAACATAGCTCTTACGTGTCATAGGAATCCATCATAACCATTTTAGCCATGATCTCCTTACACACAATTCAAGATGCCAACACATCAACATTATTTGCAAGAAATACATTTTACAAAACAAATAATAAGAATAGGAATTATCCAAGGTTGAGACACCTTATTCCTAACATTCTCCCACTTGTCGAACACCTTGTAAGAGCAACAAGAACATAACAAGAACTAACCGCTATAGGCCAAAAGGCCCATAGACTCCGAACACCATCTGAACTTCTCAGTGCCCATTGGTTTCGTTAATGCATCTACAACATTCTTCACAGTATCTACCTTCTCCAAATTTACCTTTCCATCTTCCACCATATCTCTCACAAAGTGAAACTGCACATCAATGTGCTTCGTTCTGGCATGGAAAGTTGGATTCTTCGCAAGGCAGATAGCGCTCTAACTGTTAAACGAAATAGTAATCTGTTCTACGTCAACACCAACATCAGAACACAATATCCTAAGCCAAATGGCTTCCTTACAAGCATGAGTAGCAGCCATGTACTCAGCTTCTATAGTGGACAAAGCAACCATAGGTTGTCACTTACTCATCCAACTGATGGCACCACCAAACATAGTGAACACATAAGCACTGGTGGATCTCCTGCTGTCAATATCACCTGCCCAATCTAAATCCACAAACCCACGAATACAAACTGAATGCGGAGATCCAGAAGAGTTACCACGATAACATATGGAGTAATCTGATGTACCCCTCAAATATCTAAATACTCGCTTAACTGCATCCTAATGTACCCGTCTAGGGTTAGCCATAAACTGACTCAGGAATCCCACTGCTTGGGCAATGTCTGGTCTAGTATAGACCATAGCATACATAAGACTGCCAACTGCACTAGCATAAGGTACTCTACTCATGTCCTCCACCTCACTAGGATATTTTGGACAATCATCTACAGATAACTTTGTTCCCATAGAAATAGGAACACATAGTGGTCTACAATCTACCATGCTGAACCTGTCCAACACAGACTTCACATACTTACTCTGACTCAACCAAAGTTTTTTGTTAGACCTGTCTCTACTTATTTCCATACCCAAGATGTACCTTGCTAGCCCAAGATCTTTCATCTCAAACTGTGCTGACAACTGAGATTTAAAATAAAAAATCATACCCTTACCCTTCCCGAACAACAACATATCATCAACATATAATGCAACAATAAGAAGGTGATCATTTTCAACTCTGAAATAAACACAATGATCTGATTTCGATCTTACAAATCCAATTGACAACAAAAAGGCATCAAACTCAAGGTACCACATCCTAGGAGATTGCTTCAAACCATATAGAGATTTCTTTAATCTAGAAACTAAGGATTGTTTACCTTTAACAATGTAGTGCTCAGGCTGTGACATATAAATCTCTTCCTCCAAATCACCATGAAGGAAAGTTGTCTTCACATCCATCTGTTCTATCTCTAAATCATATGATGCAACAAGAGATAACATAAATCTAATGGATGTCAACTTTTCAACTGGAGAGAATATTTCACCATAATCTATTCCCTCTACCTATGAATACCCCTTTGCAACCAATCTAGCTTTGTACCTTTCAACACTGCCATCTGTACAAAATTTTTTCTTGAACACCCATTTACAGCCAATAGATTTTCTCCCTTTAGGAAAAGGTACAAGGTCCCAAGTTTTTTTTTTCTCCAATGAAGCCATCTCATCATCGATAGCCTCAATCCAGGAACCTGCATCTTCCTTGCCCAAAGCCTCTTTCAAAGATCTAGGCTCATCAATGTTAGTAATCAAAGCAAAGGCACAACTGGAATCTAACATAGAATAACCAAACCTTTCTGGTTGCTTTCTTTCTCTCGTGGATCTCCTCAAGGGCTGTGGTTTAGGTTGTTCTTCCTATTCTTCTGAACTATCAGAGCTGCTAGAGCCCTCCTCATCATTAGGCCCAACATGGTCTCTCTATTCAATCTTCTCAAGGGTAGGAGGCAACTGAACAACATCTTTTTCCTTTTCTTTTTCATCTAGTTGTAGCACAATAGGAGAAGATGTTAGCTCTCTGAAAATAACATTTCTACTATACAACACCTTACTAGTCATAGGATCCCAAAGCTTGTATCCTTTCACACCAGCACTGTATCTGATGAAAATACATTTAACAGCTTTGTTTTCCAACTTAGATCTTTTCTCCTTTGGAACATGTGCATAAGCTTCACAACCAAAAACATGAAGATGTCTAATTGAAGGCTTCTTACCAAACCACACCTCCATGGGTGTCTTACCAACAAGGGCTGATGTAGGAGATCTATTAACCAGATAGCAAGTAGTGGCCACAGCTTCGGCCCAAAACCTTTGTTCTAAACCAGCTCCACTAAGCATACTCCTAGCCTTCTCCATCAGTGTCCTGTTCATTCTCTCTGCAACTCCATTTTGTTGTGGGGTATAAGGAGTTGTCTTATGCCTCTCGATACCTTGTTCTTTACAGAATTGTTCAAACTCTGCTAAGAAAAACTCACCACCATTGTCAGTTCTCACACACTTAATCTTCTTACTAGTCTGATTCTCTACAAGAGCTTTAAATTCCTTGAACTGACTAAAGACTTGTGTCTTACTTTTAAGGAAATAAATCTACATCCTTCTACTATAATCATCTATGAAAGATACAAAAAAAAAAGACTTGGAGATTGAATGAACTTTTACAGGACCAAATACATCAGAAGATTTGTGAGAACTAGAGTAAAACTAAACATGATTTTGTTTACCATAGACACAGTGTTTGCAGAAGTCAAACTCAAGATTGCAATCATTTAACCCCTCAACGAAATTTTTATTTTTTAGGGTTCTGAGACCCTTTTCAACAATGTGGCCAAATCTCATATGCCACAACATTGTCTTTTCTACAGGAAGCTTACCTTCCAAAGTGTTTGCACTGCCATCAAAACCAATAACCATAGAATTCTTCACTGCTCATTAATATGGTGAGGATGAAGAAATATTACATAGAGGAATACATGCATCTAGCTAAAATAAGGTACCTCTCCTAGTACCCCTTGCAAGCACTATCGATCCTCTCATCAACTTGCATCCTTCTTTTGAAAAAATAACTTGCACACCTACATCATTCAGCATACTTACAGATAATAGGTTTCTTTCCAAACCTGAAATGTGCATAACTCCATTGATTCCCTTTACTCATCCATCAGGAAATTTGATAGTGACCCTTCCCTATACAACTATCTTTAGGTGAGAATCACCACCCAAGTACACCTTTCCACCATCGAACTCTTCATATTTTGAGAACCAGTTTCGATGAGAGGTCATGTGAAAAGATGCACCTGAGTCAACCAACCACACATCATTAAATGCATGGGCTGCCAAAGCTGTGATGAATGCATCACCATCTTCTTGAGATCTTTTTGAAGCTGAATCTAAACCTTTTTTCTTCTTCTTCAGCTCTTTGTAGTCTTTACAAAAGTGCCCAGATTTATCATAGTTCCAACATTTTGCCTTGGACTTATTGGAAGTCTTTGACTTCCCACAGGATTTGGATCTACCCTTATTGTCAAACTTATTGTCAATTTTCTTCCCTCTTTCAGTGGATCTCCCACAAACAACAAGGGCTTCTTTTTCTGAAATGGAAGCCTTTCTCTGCATCTCCTCTGATAGTAGTGAAGACACCACATCATCCATTTTGAAGGTGACTAACATGCTTCTGAGAGCCATCACAATATGGTCCCATGAATCCGCTAAAGAACACAAAAGTGTGTAGCAATGATCATCCTCCTCTAACTTGACACCAGTTGATGTCAACTATGCTGCCAATAGATTAAATGCATTTAAATGATCCATTAAGGATCCACCTTCCTCCATTCATAGAGAGTACAACTTCTTCCTCATGAACAACTTGTTCACCAAAGATTTGGTCTGATACATGGCCGCAAGTCTTTCCCACAAACTATTTGCGGGTTTCTCATCTAGAACATTCAGAAGAACTGCATCAGTTAAATAGAGTCTTATGAGACCCTTAGCTTTACGGTCTTTGATATCCCAATCTGCTTGAGCTATAGTTGTTGGTCTTGTAGCACTCGAAGTCGCTTCCCATAGGTCACAATCTTCCAACATGTCTTCCATCTTGAGTTTCCACAACTCGAAATTAGTGCCATTAAATTTCTCCACCTCCATTTTTCCATATGATGAACTCGCCATCTCAATCTACAAATAAGATTCAGAATGCTCTACAAAAAACTCCCACTCAAACTTGAGATCAGCTCAAAAAACTCTACCCAACAACTAGGATCAAAAGTTGATCAGGCTCTGATACCACTTGTAAGGAAACTCAGGTGCGGAAATAGCTTCCTACACTAATATCTATAGGAAAGTATTGTGCAAATTCTTTTAAATCCTTACAATTTCAGATTCGTTAACTACTTTAATGAATATATTGCAACCACATACCATACATACAGAAAAATAGAGAAGAACACAATGATATACCCTGGGGAAACCTTTCGGTAAAAACCCCAGCACTCGAAAACCTACACAATGTATTGATCAAAACTATTACAGCTTACAATATACTTGCAATGCAAGTTCTTTCAGAAGATTTCAAAACCCTTGAAGACAAATCATGGCAGCATAAAACGTTCCAACAATACACTCGCATCACATCTCTTCGCAACCCTAAAAATGCTTATATCACGCACTTCACTTTTTAGGGCTACTCCCAAAGATAACCGTATTAGGGTTTTACCATTAACCATATTATAGTTTCATGACTTGGGTTCATCTCTTGTAGTAAAAATTAAAGCATTTTAAAATTTCTAAAATATTTCACAATGCAATTTGAAACAAAGCACAATCTCACATTGATACTTATTTAATATCAATGCTATAGTAGAGAAAATACTTCTATAGTTTTGGAGGATAATTATTGACAATGTGATTGAACATAATCATACTATTCTAGATACTCATTAACAAAATGATGTCGTTGATAAAATGAATAGAACTACCATGAATATGGTTAACACAACATTATATGTGAAAGCTACCTAGACACATTTTTTGTAGAAGCAATGAGAAAAAATATTTTATATTTTTAATGGATCCCCTTCATCTTATTAGCATTTTATGATTTGATTTTTGAGGAAGAAATAAATATGTTGCATCACCAAAGTTGTAAAAGAATTTTTCTTGGTTCTTTAGAATCTTCAAAAGCCTATAAGTTGTATGATGAAGTTAAAAATAATTCTTTTATTGCATCTGATGAAGAGAATCTTTGAATTTTTCTTCAGTCGTGTCTGCATGGTGAGCGCGGAGGGGAATCATTTTTAATTGACTTAGATGAATTCACATGGAGAATCTATATCTTGAGTTGTCCAATCTCAAGATGCTCCATCCCTAGATTTACAATCTAGGAAAATTATTCTAATAATCATCTTCCCTATTTAGATGAGCATAAAATTTTAGAATGTTTGGCCACTAATGGGGCTTCTATTTAAGAAATTAGAGAAGCTTTTTGTACAACCACAATATTCTCATATGTGTAAAAAGTGTCTAGAATATATTGAAATATTTAATACCTAACATAATAGTTAAAATGAATAGAAAACATCTCTTACAAATATGAGGATTACGCTCCACCCAATATTAATGGTAACTTTGAGTGAACAAACTCAATATTCTAATGGACATAGAACTAACTTAGAAAGATGCTATGAATAGAGCACTAAGGAGTCAAGTTCTTCAAAATAAGTATATTTCACTTTTGAAAAATGATATATAGAAGTTTGTTGACCCTCCATTTGGTTATAAATCTATTGGTTATTAGTTGATTTTTAGAAACAAATACAAAGTATATAGTTAGCTTAAAATACATAAAGCCTAACTTGACGAAAAAGGTTATACTCTAATTATGATGGATTTTTTCCAACTATAGCTAAAAGGACTACCATTCATGCATTTTTGGTTCTTGCAAAATAAAATTGATGATTTTGTTTCTCAAATAGATCTCAAAACAACATTATTGATAGATAATCTCAAATAAATAGTATTTATGATTCATATAAAAACCTATGTAATTAATGGTAGAGAAGACTCATTATAATGGATTTTAAATTAATTTTAGAGTTTAAAACAAGCTATGTTGAGCTTGCTATAAAAACTATACTAAGCAACTCTTTCAAATTTTATTTTACACATTTTTAATTTGTTGTTGCAAATACACATGATGAAAAGATAGATGTCATTTGAGGTTTGTCTTCTTGTTTATGTGAATGGTTTGAAATGTGAAAGGAAAATGTAGGAAATAATTTTAAATGACTATTTTTTGTTAACTTCATTACAGTTTTAATATTGAGGCAATTCAACAACCTAATTATACATCAACATTGCCTAAAAAAAGCATATTGATAAAATTTTCAATAATACTGTGATGCAAGACTACAAGTCACTTAGTTCTAGCATAAAGAGTAATATAAAGCTAACATTAAATGAAACTACAACATTTGTTGCTACAACTAAGTATAAGAAAATTCTTGATAGGTTGACTTATGTAACAAGTAGCAAGGTATTTATTTTCATATTGGAGTGCTCTCTATATTCATGCAACAACCTAGAGAATTAGATTAATTAGCACCTAAAATTGTTGTTTGGTATTTAAAAGTAACTCAATCGTATGTGCATAAATATTCATGTAACAGATCTTTTTGATTGGATATTCATATTCAGAATGTTCAACTGACTTGGAAGATGCAAATTATTCTTTAATGTATCTCAGATTAGTAGCCATTCCTTGTACATCTAACAAGCAAGAGGAACCATCTATGTTATCTACAAAAGTCAAATATATGGCAACAGTTGAAGAAACTTGTGAAATCTAATGGCTTAGAAGAATTTCTGAAGATTTATAGTAACAAATAGTTTCATCCAACAACTTTTTTTTGACAATCAATTTGTAATAAAACAGTTGAGAAATATAGTCTTTTGCAATCAAACCAAACACATCATACCCGGGTTTCATTTAATTTGACATCTAAAAAAATATGATAGTACAAATGGAATATTCTCCCACAGTAGATTAGTATACATATATTCAAAATGCGGGACTAATTTGTTGAGAAAAACTTGCAAAATTTAGTAGAATGCTCATATTAATCATTAGAGCCAATCATCTTGTATTTACGAAATTTCTAATGTGTGCTCTATGTGTCTTTCAATATGCATCAATAGTATACAATTTCTCTTCTATCTCCATTATATTCAAACTTGTTGTAATAAGAGAGGGGTCCTATTAAAAAATAAGAATACATGACGAACAAAGAAGAAAAAAGAACTGAAATAATGAAGCAAATAGACATTATAATGGGTTAAAAATGAGTTAAGCATTATTCAAATGAGATTTTGTGTCAAGCCTCTAAAATGTATGAACAGACGACATGCAAGAACATGAGGTAGATATTCATACAAAGTAGACTTCATGATTAATTCATTATGTTCAATCCTATAGTTTTATATTTACAAAAAAAATCACTTTTGATATTAACTCCTTTCTTTTTGTAATATATACAGGCAAATTCAGAGATATTTCCTACTCGACAGTCATGCCATAGTCTTTCAATAAAACCACATGCTGAAAAAGAAATGGGAAGGATGAAAACTGAGCACTTCAGACAAATAAATCCTGTGGTAATCTAAATCACTATAATCATTCAAGAAGTATGCTAGTAAGGAGTTCATATTATGTTTCTAATATGTTTCAACTTTTTTTCATTATCTCCATTCTGAGTCATTAAATAATGCATAATCGTTCAATTCATTATTAAACATTTTTCTACTTTTCGATTATGTTATATTGCTCAGGTATGTTGTAAAGAATATATAGAAGCACACTATATTCTAGAAATACACAGGAAGAGTGCTTTGTTTCAGTAAGGAACAAAAACAAAATCCCCAAAATAGGGAAGACACAAGAGCTGGAGAAATATGCAAGAAACTTCTTGCTTCTATTCAAACTAAAAACATTTCTACAATAAAAATAAACTTATAGTCATTGGGGCTGAATAGAAAATTATTAAACTTTCACAAAGCTCTTACAAGATTATCTGGAGCAATCACTGCTTAACAGAATAATCCTTTTCAACTGTTGTTGCAAAAAATTCTCTGATAAAAATAGAGTATTACAAAAAACTAAATATCTTTGTTGCTGCATACAAAGAGAAATTATATTCATGCTATGGAAGAATAAAGATATTCTTTACTTTATAGAGAAATTTCTGTCCAAAAGAAGAGAGATGAAGTCCATAGAAGAAATCAAATTTCCCCAGATCTAATTTGAACTTATCTCCCAAAGTCCAAACAAAATATTAGAGAAAAAACTTTATCAATTTGAAAGTTAAATATGGAGGTTTCTAGACAATAAGAATTGATTTTGAAAATCCAACACTCCCCCATTGTCTTGAGCTGACAAACAAGATCATGCTTGATCCAAATTGACTACGCCAAGATTTCTTCTTAGGCACTCAAAACTTGCAATGCCCAAAGGCTTTGTGAAAATGTCTTCTAGCTGTTGCTCTAGCTTGCAAAACTCCATTTTTATTTCACCATTCTCAACTAGTTCTCTAATAAAATGATATCTAATTTCAATGTGCTTGCTTCTTCCATGAAACACTGGATTCTTTGACAAAGCTATTGAGAAAATATTGTCATAGAATATTGTGGTTCCATCCTCTTGTTCTTCCTTCAAATCTACCAAGATTCTTCTTAGCCAAATAGCTTGACATGTTGCTACATTTGCTGCTATGTATTCAACCTCTGCTATAGATTGAGCAACTATGGGTTGCTTCTTAGAAGCCCATGAGATTGCACCTGAACCCATGTGAAAGACAAATCTGGAAGTGCTCTTCCTATTATCCAAATTCCTTGCCCAATCACTATCTGTGTAGCCAATAAGATCAAAAACATTTTCTCTAGTATACAAAATACCATATCCCTTGGTGCCTTTCACATACCTTAAGATTCTCTTTCCCTCTTGCCAATGGGATTCCTTTGGAGTTTCCATAAATCTGGAAATCAAACTTACTACATGCATATTGTCTGGCCTAATAGCTGTTAAATACATCAAACTTCCAACTAAACTTTTATATAAAGTTGGATCCACAATGCTGTTGCAATCTTGCTTGCTTAGCTTTAAACCTACTGAAGTTGGTGTTGGGGTAGACTTGCTATTTTGTATTTTAAATCTCTCCAAGATCTAATTTGCATATATTTCTTGAGAGATAAAAATATCATCATACATTTGTTTTACTTCTATGCCTAGAAAATATCTCAAGAGACGTAAGTCTGGCATTTCAAACTCTCTTTTCATGGCCTCTTTAAAATCAGCAATGAGGAAATCATTATCCCCATAAAAGATTAAATCATCAACATACAAGACAACAATTAAAATATTACCATTAGCTGCCTTGATGTAAAGAGTTTGCTCACCATCACTTTTGCAAAAGCCATTTCTCATCAAATATGAGTCAATTTTGCTATACCATGCCCATGGAACTTGCTTAATCCCATAAAGAGCCTTCTTCAACCTATACACTTTACTTTCATGACCCGAAACTTCATAACTAGGTGGTTGCTCCACATAAACCTCTTCTTTCAATACTCCATTCAAGAAGGAGAACTTCACATCCATTTGATAAACCTTCCATTTGTACTAGGCTGCAATTTCTATGACAGCATGCACGGTTTCCATTCTAGAAATAGGGGCATATGTCTCATCATAATCTCTACCAAACTGTTGTTTGTACCCCTTGACCACCAATCAAACCTTATGCCTATATATTTTTCCTTCAACATTGCTCTTGGTCTTGTAAACCCATTTAAATTCAATAATTTTCTTGTTTGGAGGTAAATTAGTGAGCTCCCAAGTTTCATTTCTTTTTATTGCATCCATGGCCTTACACCATTTTTCTTCTTTTTTAGCTTCCTTAAAATGAATTGGATCACTATGAGAAAATATTGCAAAATTGATATTCTTATAAAATTTATTTTCATACCTTTCATCTTGGTATATCTCCCTTAGACTCTTGGTCTTTCTTGGCATTAGGGAGGTGAGAGTGGGATCATAGCTCTTAGTATTGCTACTATTGTTCTCTATCAAGTCAATTTGTAGCCTTCTAGAGCCTTTTATATCTGTTGTTATATCATTTTGTTGATCATTAACTTCACCATCTTCAACTATAATAGGCACTTTACTTGAAGTTCTTGAAGATGTATCCACCGAGCCATCCCATGACTTATTCTCAATGAACTCCATGTCTCTTGAACTGATGATCTTTTTACCAACTAGATCATACAATTTGCATGTCTTGGATTCTGGACTATAACCAGTAAAGACACACTTCACACCCTTATCATCTAGCTTTTTTCTTTTCTCCTTTGGCACATGTGCATATGCTACACATCCAAACACTCTCAAGTGTTCAACTATCCATCTATGCTTTGCCCATGCTTCCAATGGAATCTTGTCACATACTACTTTTGTAGGACTTCTATTTATTAAATAGACTACTGATGCTATAGCTTCTCCCCAATATTCAATTGGAAGTCCTTTTTCTTTCATCATGCTTCTTTCCATCTCAATGATGGTTCTATTTTTTCTTTCAGCAACTCCATTTTGCTATGGAGTATAATTGGTTGTAAGCTCCTTCCTTATGCCATTCTACCTGTAAAACTTTACAAAAATATTGGAGGTATATTACCCCCCTCTATCTGACTTTAGGACTTTAAGATTTTGTCCACTTTCATTTTCATCTTGGGATTTAAATTCTAAAAACTTATCAAAAGCTTCATATTTATTTTTCATAAAGTAAACCTATTCTATGACTGAAATCATCTATGAAGGTCATAAAATAAGTACTCCCCCCAATGGAAGTAATTTGCATAGGGCCAACTAAGTCAGTATGCACCAGCTCTAATAGCACTCTTGCCCTTCTAGAGTTTCTAGAATTAAAGTGTAGCCTATGTTTCTTACCCAAAATACAAGCCTCACACTTGCTACTGAACTCTTTAATACATGGAAAATAATCTACCATTCTTTTTTAGGACAATAAATTTAAACTAGCATAACCAAGATTTCCATACCTTAAATGCCATAGCTTGGAGGGGTCTTCAATCATGCTCTTGAAGGCTGACTATTGTACTACTGTACATTCTTTCTTGGGAGGTGGAGTTATTGATTGTGAAGAGAAACACATCTCTACCTTCAAAGGAAACATACGATTCTTTGTCATTCGAACCGCTGCAACAATCTTCTTACTCCCATCCTTCTCATAAATGACACATTGATCATTCTCCATCATCACTTTGTAACCATTTTGAGTGAGTTGTCCAAAACTCATCAAATTGTGCTTTACACCTGGGGAAAAGTAAACATTCTGAATTTCTTGTTTCTCACCTTGCTTGGTGCGGATCATAATATATCCTTTACCCACAACTAGAACAAATCCATTGTTCCCCATTCTAATTTCAGACTTTATATTTTTATCAATGAAAGAAAAAAGACTTTCATTACCACTCATGTGGTTACTACAACTATTGTCTAAATACCAAACTTCGGGGCTGCCTTCTTCACCAATGTTGCACATGATGAAGGCTGTGGGATTATTTCCATCACCCACTTTCATATCAGCCACATTTGCACTTGTCTTTGACTGATTACTTTGTTTTTTCCAGCATTCACTAGCATAATGCCCAAATTTATGACAATAATAACATTCAACATTACTCTTGTCAGAGGTATATTTCATCTTACCTCCTCTGGAATTATTCTAAGAGCTTCTAGCTCCCTCATCTGTGGCTGCTCGTTCTATGCTTTCTCCTCCATCATTTTTTTGTCTGAAGTTACCATGACCTTTTCCTCTTGAGCTTCATCCAGAATTGTTTCTTCCTCTTCCACTGCCTCTTGCATTGGCTTGAGCTCTAAAAGCTTGTTCTTGAGAATAATTTGCAGGCCTATTAATGTGATGCTCATGGGTTTGGAAAGAACCCATTAACTCATCAACAATCATTAGTGAGAGATCCTTTGCCTCTTCAATGGAAATTACTAGATTATACAATTTTTAGGGCAGACTTCTCAAAACTTTCTCCACTATTCTTTGGTCCTCCATGGTTTCACCATGGGTTCTCAACTAGTTTATCAAACAAGAGAGTCTAGAGCTAAAATTTGAAATGGACTCATTTTCCTTCATGAGAAGAGTCTCAAACTCTCTTTGAAGCATTTGGAGCTTCACTAACCAAACCTTTTTAGTCTCTTTAAAACTTGTGTGTAGAATATCCCAAGCTTCTTTGGAATAATTAGCTGCTGCTATTCTGGGAAAGATTACCTATGTCAGGGTAGTTTCTATCAAGCTCAAAGCTTTTTCATCTTTCCTCCTTGACTCCTTCAATTGAGTCTTTTGATTGTTTGTGAGGCCAACAAATAGAGCTGGCTTACTCACATCCATAAATCCATTGACCACAAGCTCCCACAAGTCATTTTCTATCATAACAGTCCTCATCTTCTTTTCCCAAACATCATAATTTTTTCCATTGAAGGATGGTGGCTACTGCCAACTCTTTTCTATATCTCTAGCCATGTCGCTTGTGCAAGATAAATAAATACCTAGAAAAAAAAATCCCCAAACTCACAAGGATTGAGGGCTAATCAGCTCTGATACCATGTAAAGAATATAGAAGCACACTATACTCTGGAAATACATAGGAAGAATGCTCTGTTCCAATAATGAACAAAAACAAAATCCCCAAAACATGGCAGACACAAAAGATGGAGAAATATGCAAGAAACTTCTTGCTTCTATTCAAACTAAAAACATTTCTACAATAAAAATAAACATACAGTCATTGGGGCTGCATACAAAATTCTTTGAGCTTCACAAAGCTCTTACAAGATTATTTGAAGCAATCACTACTTAACACAATAATCCTTTTCAACTGTTGTTTCAAAAACTTCTCTGATAAAAATAGAGTATTACAAAAAACTAAATATCTCTGCTGCTGCATACAAAGAGAAATTACATTCATGCTATGGAAGAATAAAGATATTCTTTCCTTTATAGAGAAATTGCTGTCCAAAAGAAGAGAGAAGAAGTCCATAGAAGAAATCAGATTTCCCCAAATCTGATTTGAACTTATCTCCGAAAGTCCACACAAAATATCAGAGAAAAAACTTTATCAATTTGAAAGTCAAATATGGAGGCTTCTAGATAATAAGATTTGATTCTGAAAATCCAACATATGTTTTATTGTACCCTTCAATTTTATTCTTAATATTTCTAAGATTATTTTTAAACAAAATAGTACTAACTCATTTGACTTTTGCATAACAATGGAATCTTAGCCCCAGCTTAAAGTGTTATACTTTATGTGCTAGTGAAGCATTAATTAATAATGACTACTCAAAATACCTTAAATTACATCCCTGGAAAGTTAATGTCACACAAATAAGATTTTTATATGCATGGTACTTATTTGGTATGGTGATATTTGTATGGAAACTCAAGTGCGGAAACAGCTTCCTACGCTAATCTCTATAGGAGAGTATTGTACAAATTCTTATAAATCCTTACAATTTCAGATTCGTTAACTACTTTAACAAAGATATTGCAACCACATACCATACATACAGAAAAAATAGAGAATGACACAATGATATACCCTGGGGAAAACCTTTCGGTAAAAAACCCGAGCACTCCAAAACCTGCACAATGTATTATCTTCAACACAAAGATTACAATACACTTGCAATGCAAGTTCTTTCAGGAAATGAGAGACAAAGCCAACAAGACTTAAATTTTTGTTATATCTCTTCCATAGGAGCAGCATCATATATATAGACTCCTCTAGACCCAAAAATAGGCACAACCACCAAGACCCATGCACAAAGCCACATGTATATAGTTGTTACATGCAATCCCAAGAATAGGCATCCATCCCTAGAATAGACTATGACAGCTTGTCATAGAATCTACCAAAAATAACGGTCACAAGAGAAGTGTAAGAGAATCTGTCATACCAACCTATTTTTGGCATATTCTCTTACACACACCAACGACTTCTTCTTGGGCACCCAAATAGGCCCAAGTCATAAGATGCTCTTACACCTGTCATAGCACATTCCTTAATTAGTTCTTACGCATCATAGGAATCCATCATGACTGTTTCAGTCATGATCTCCTTACGCACAAGATGCCGACACATCAAGTGGAGTGACACATCAACATGCCAACTAGACATGTACACTCACACTTAATTACATTATTTGCAAAAAATACATTTACAAAACAAATAATAAGAATAGGAATTATCCAAGGTTGAGACACCTTATTCCTAACAATATTCAAGTGCAATAGTGGAAGAATGTTATACAATTCCACACAACTTATTCCATGTTTTCACCTTCCGAATCTCTTTTATCAATCTACGACATTCAATTTTGTTGTCTATATAGGGGAGAGGGACCAATATTTGTGCGGGGTCCAATAGTCATGCAGTCACTAATGAATATATTATCCAGTCTTACACCATATTTTTATGATATATTGTGATTAAATAATCTAAATGTAAATAAAAAAATTTCCAAATGTTGATGAAAATGGACCAATACTTGAACACACAAGAACCTATAAATGTTATATTAAAATAACATTAAAAAGTGAAATAGATAACTTTTTGTCTCATATAAAATATCATAGCTATCTATCATATGTGTGTCACTTAAAAAATAATATGCTCACTTGATAAAATAAGATGTCCCCTTAAACAAGTATTGGTTTCTTAGTGCACAAGTACTATTCTTAGCTATACAACTATTGTGGTAGCAAAGTATATGCATTAGAGTATTTCATATTAATAATTTGTTTTAGCACAAATATAAAAGGTGAACACAACAAATTACCTTGTATTTTCCCATGAGATGTGTGAGATTGTCAAAAAGTTTTGGTGTTCAACTATTGGTCCCTTTGTGTTGGATATAAGTTATATTTTACATCATAATGTGTTATTTTTATAACAACAAATAATTTTTTTGCGTTGAAGCATTGGTCCTTTTGTGTTGGATTTAAAAGTTAGATATAACAAATATTTATGATTACTAATAGGTATATGGTCCATTTAAGTTGCAAATATGTCATATTTTGTATAGAAATACAATCATCAACTAATAACAAATGATATTTTTAAATTCAACTACTAGAGATTTTTAGATTAAGTTTTAGTCGAATCTTTAAAAAGCCAATTTTTGTACACATTAAACTAGCATGCTATTTTAATGAGTTGCATGATGAGCCACACCTTCAAATCTTAGTTATAGGTACTTAAGTGTCCATTTTACATTTTTGAAAAAAATGAAGGGCTTACGATATTCCATGCAATGGCTACATGTTGATGAAGTTAACCCTCGTGACTATTGGTCCCTCTCCCCTATAAATGTACATAAAGATTGGGAAGTTAGTGCATGATTCAATACCACATTGGATTTGTTGGGATCTATGGTAGTAATAAATTTTATCTTCAAATCACAAAAGGCTCTCAAACACAATTTGGTCCAACTACATCTCATGTGTTAATTGGAAAAAGAACAAAATAAAATTGATAAACATTGACAATCACTAGTCATTAAATATCTATTATTTAGTCCCTATCATCAGATCTAATATCCAAACATAACAATTAAGAAAAACATGCAAATGTTGAATATGAAAAACAATCGAGGGGGTGGGGGATGAACCTTTTAATACTTTCTACAACTTCAATTAGCTCCACCCTTAATATATTAATTCTCAATAGCATAAATATGAGAACATGAAAGTGAAACATTAACCAAATACATGAAACATCAAGTTTATGCCAAAAACCTTGTTAAGGAAAAACAAATAATGGAGAAGATTATTCTAAAATATACGAACCCCTATTTTGATGACACTAGTTAAGGTGATTTTATAAGATAAAGTCTCACTGCCAGAAGAGAGACAGCTCATAAAAGACTCATCACCAACTTAAATATCCAAATGAATAGCCACACTATCCATAAATACTCTTCTCAACAATTCAAGTAATAAGGAAAATAGACCCTCTTTCATACAACCAGTTTCCATAAGTATGCACTTGCACAAAAGCCCACACAAGTATACAAATGCCTCTATCCACACTCTATAATACAATGATTTAAACATTTATATATCCCAATCCATAACTTACAAAGTCTTGCACTATTGGCCAGGCAAGTAGGTCAAAGAAAATTAAAATAGGCCAACAATAATTACTCCCATTGTTGGGAGGAATGAGAAATGGACAATATACCATTGTTGGGACAAAACTTAAGCATAATTCATGTTCCATTCCACTTTTCATACACCAAGACAATTAAGTGAAGTGTAAATACCCAAGGTAGGTCAAACCCAAAATAAGAACACCAACAAAATTTGAAACTAATTCTCTGAAGAAAAACATTTTGGTGTATTTGAAATGAAAAAAGTTAATGAAATTAATAACTTATTTTAAAAATGCATCATCATAAACTATCACGCAAAGAAATGTGAAGCATGCATTTCATGCAAAAACCACTAGAAGTCACTGAATACACAAGTAATTTTAAGTTCTACTATACTTTTTTTTAACCCTTAAAAACTTGAAGTAGATCTCATTACTATTTTCTATCTTACCATCAATAACTATAGGTGTGCATACATATTTATCATTTTCCATTCTAAATATTTTAAACATTTTATTCACATATTGTGATTATGAAATTTCAAAATAGCATCACTTTTATAATTAATGTGTAAGACTAAAAAGAAGTTGTTTTCTTCAGTCATGGATATTTTGAACTCCTTTTTCATTTTGTCAACAAATTTCTTCACATATCATTATTGCCTTCCAAAATTAAATTGTTAAAATAAAGGACCATAGTCAAGATATCATTTCATTTAACTTTAAAATAAATATTACTATTAGTAGTACCCATTTAAAATTATTTTCTTGGAAAATTCTTGTCATGTCATGCATACCAAGCTTTTGGAGCTTTATTTGGTCCATATAGTGCCTTTTTCAATCTGCAAACAATATTTGAATCTTCAGACAACTTAAAGCCTTTTGATTGTTCTATGCATACTTCTTTTTTCAATTCTCAATTGAGGAATGCAAATTTAACATCTATATGATAAATATTGAAGTCCTTATGTACTATAAAAGCTAAAAAAATTGTATAAAATTTCGTTCTTTCTATTGGAGCATGAGTGACCTCAAAATTAATACATTCTACTTGTGTGTATCCATTGTATACAAGTTTTTATGTGTTTCTCACTATGTTATCATCTTCACCCTATTTTTTCCAAAATAATCATTTTATTCCAATTATATTTTTATCATCTCGACCTAGAACTAGTTCCCAAGTTAGTTTCTTCTCGATATGATCCAACCCTTCTTTCATAGCCTTCATCCAATTTTGATCAATAGAAGTCTCTTTTACAGTCATAGGTTCAACCTCTAAAGTTAAACATAGATTGGCTTATTGGTTTAGGAAATTAACTTCTTGTCACCAGTCCTCTATTCTTATGTCCAATTATCTAACTTTTGAAATTATTTCTTTGAACATATCTTAAAGTCTTAAGAGCATTTACTAGAGCAACTTCAATATAATTCTATTCCTTTTTTGTAGCCTTCTCTTCTTCTTATTTTTTATTAGATGCACCTAATCATATCCAACTTATATCTTTGTAGCATCCAAAATATCTTGAAAAAAATTTACACTTCTTCTCTCAACTATCCTTTTTAGCCTTTTGATATAGCATTTATAAGCTTTTCTCTTTACATAATTATTGGAGTTGATAAAAACAACTCGTAGCTTATAAGAACACCTGCATGCAAACACCTGTCACAGAAAGAGAGAGAAGCAAACAACTATTGAGACCTGAACATATGGATCCACGAGATTAGACAAATCCTTGATGTGGAAAAAAAAAATTGCAATCAATAATAAAATGTCAAAAAAGGTTACATGTTGTTATGAGATCAATCCTTATAAAAGGAGATCAGAAACCCTAAAAAGGTAAAACCCTAGGTTGCATTTAATAAAAATTAATAAAATAATTAATTATTATATGCCTAAATTTTATCTTAAGTAGAAAGAGGTAATAAGTGACTTAATAATTAAATCAATATGATTCAATTAATAAGAAAACACTTTATTACTCTAACACCCCCCCTTAAGATAAACTTTGGGAGAAGCTAAAAACCTAGAAAGAACAACTGAAAGCATATGAATCCTGGCAACAAAAGGCTTGATTAGGTACCCAAGTACGAAAGAAAGTCTCTATAAAGTGGAGAAATAGAGAAAACCACATGGGAAAAACTCTACTCCAAAAAGAGACAAAGACTATTTTGAAGGACTGAAGAAGCCTCCAAAACTAGGAATGTTCCAGAAAATAGGAACAAAGATGAACATGTACAACATCACTGAAGCATGAAATTGAAAACTCTGTCAAGAAGAAACTAATGATCTGAAGATCTTCCAGAGAAATATGACTAGGTAGAGAAGACTATAATCTGCACGAGTGCCCTCAAATGACACTACTCGAATCAAGAGGCAAACAAAGGAAAACACTTGAACTCAAAGATACATATGGCATAAATACAAAAAGTCTGAAGAGTTGATCAATCAAAGCTGGAAGAGTGTATCCAAAAAAGGAAAGAAAAGAGTGTCCATATGGTAAAAGATCCAGCTCACCAGAATGCATAGGTACCCAGCCATTGCAAACACCTAGTACATAAAAGCAAATATTGAATACATGGCTCACACTATTGAACCACGGAAGCAATAGAACCAATACTAGAAAGCCCCCTATACTATTGACAAGGGAGTAATGATAGGTACACTAAAAAGATCATCCAATATGAACTGCATGATGAAGAAGAATCTAAAACATCGACTGTGCGGAGAGAGTACAAACACATATAGTGATACCTGAGGCTAATGTCAATGGAGGAATGCTCACATGACAAAATTAGATGGAAAACAAAGGCAAACATCAAAACCCCCTGACATTTTATAATGGTGGTACAAAGAGCACAAACATGTACAAGATCCCATACATGCAATAGAATGACACTTTATCCTAGTGCGTGTGCATAAAAGAATGCTACAAAAATGAAGTATACACTACTCTAAGAAGAGTGAAGGCTTCTGAAACAAAAGAATAGCCTAAAACAAGCCATCCCTCAAAGGGAAGAGATCCCAGGACCTATAACATCCAAGATATCCACCAGACTGCAAATATGAAAGAATCTGAATAAAATGAATTTGGAGAAGAATCTGGAAAAATGACTCAAAACAATATAAATTTCTCTGAACAAGCTTTGCAATGATATATCATTTTCCAAAAATGGAGTCTAGATGCGCAAGATAAAGCTCCCGGAGTACAGAACAAAACATATGGGTTTGACAGTGAAAACACCATCAATATATAAAAAATAGAAAATATAACCTAAAGATCTGGAAAGATCTCAGAATCATCTTTCTGACAATATCTCATTTTCCCAATTTTGACACCGTATGCTCAAGATATAAGAAAAATACCAACAACTACCGTAGAGGGCCCAAAGAAGGTGTCCGGAACGATCAGAGGATGAGTGACATCATAAAAAGGAAAAAGTCATACATGAAACCATCAGATATGATAAAATCTTAGAAAGATCTTTCCAGCAATATCTCATTTGCCGAAAAAAGAGCCCGAATGCAAAAGATATCGAACCTAGAGCTCAGGGCGGTTGAGATGCAAGCTAATAGAGAAACTTTAATCTTATACTTCAATAATTGTAGCAAAAATGTCTAAATAAGGAGATCACAATAGAAAATTATTTCCTATCTTGGAATTAAATTTCTAGGGATATCTCATTTGCTCAATTTCAATATCGGATGCCCAAGTTATCCTCAAAACTCTAATTGCCTACTGGAAGGTGCACTCAAACCATGCAAAAGGAAAAACAAAATTGCCAACCATGAGTTTAACCGTGACTATCACTAGTCAAACCTGGCAGTCATGCTTCAGGTGACTGCTAGCGGTCAACATAGGGAGGCCGCTAGTTTTTTCCCACTTGTGGGGGCGTCGGCGGTTCCTGCTAGCGGAGCCGCCTAGGTGGCAGCATGGTGGCACCTGGGTGGCCACCTGATGGCTTTGCGGTGAATTTTTTTATTTTTTTTAAAAAAATGTACTTCTATCTTGGTATGTGTGCCTGGCCATATGGTCTGGTATGCAAAAAAATTGCTTCTGAGTATCTCAGACCTTATAAAATGCAACCGTGAGGTCCATTTGGGCCAAAAGTCCTCCAAAAAATAGTGATCACCTTAGGATCCATGTCAGGGCTGATTGCAAATGTTTTTTGCCACAAATTCCAACTTTGTCCAAATTGGACAAATTTTATATGGAGCTTAGGGTTCTTGGACACTCTAAATGCAAACGTGAGGTCTCTTTGAAGCCAAGATAACCAGAAAAATATGTCCCCTCAGATCTGACAAGAAACCCTTTGAAAACATAGATCTCACGAACACGGTTGAATCTCCCAGGAAGAGGGTAGGGGCAAACAGATCTGATACCATAGTGGAGTTGATGAAAACAAACCCATAGCTCCCAAGAACACCTACACGCAAATACCTATCACAGAAAGAGAGAGAAGAAAATAGCTATGGAGACTTGAACGTATGGATCCGTGAGAGAGGAGAAATCTTTGATGTGCAAAAACAAAAGTTGCAATCAATAATAAAATGTTAGAAAAGGGTTACATGTTGTTATGAGATCAATCCTTATAAAAGGAGATCATAAACCCTAAAAAGGAAAAACCCTAGGTTGCATAATAATAATTAATACAATAATTAATTATTATATGCCTAAAGTTTAGCTTAAGTAGAAAGAGGTAATAAGTGACTTAATAATTAAATCAACATGATTCAATTAATAAGAAAACACTATATTACTCTAACAAGAATATCTAAGAAATATTACTTTATTTACTTTGGTATCAAATTTTTCTAGATTATCTTTGTCTCTTCTAATGTAAAATTTGCTTCCAAACACTCTTAATTATTTTACAAAAGGATTTCTTCCATACCATACCTCATATGATGTCTTCTTTATATTATTTAAGATCTAATCTTTATTAAATGTGTATATTGTAGTCAATATTGCCTCTTTCAAGTATTTTTCTGGTAGATAAATTTTTCCCCGTTCATGGTTCTTAATGCTTCCTTTAATATTTTGGTCATCATCTCAACTACATCATTCTATTGTGATGCTCTAAGATAAAACAAATGTGTCCTAATCCCATGATTTTCATAGAAAATATTGAGCTCACCTAAAGTAAATTCTCCTCCTCTATCAAATCTCAAGTATTTGATTCTTCTATCTGCCTCATTCTCGACCATTTCCATTAACATCTTAAAATTTTATAAATCTTAAATTGTTTCTCTTAATAATAGAACCCAGGTCATTCTAGAATAATAATTAATCAAGAGAATAAAGAACATTTATTCTCCTATACTTCTTATTCTAGGAAGCCTGTATAAATTAGTATGTACCAATTCTAATAGTCCAATAGTGAATTGTTCATTTCCATTGAAAGTTCTCATTTTCTCTTTTCCAATTTGACATTCTTTGCTAATACTATTATGAGATCTTGTCAGTTTCAAAGAATATATCATTGTATGTAATCAATTGATCTTTATCATACTTTTGACATGACACATACACTAGTACTATAAGAAACTCTCATTAATCTAAGACATCAAAGAGTATCCGCTAGTAGTCTTCAACTAATACATGTTTCCTTTGAGTTTCTTTCTACCATAAATTATAGTTCACTCTTTCTTCTTTATTTCACTACTATTTTCAAAAATACGAACTTATATCTATTCTCACACATCTTCCCAAAACTTAAGAGATTATGACTCAAAACTTTAAAATTGTCAACATTATCAGTATTATACTTTCCATCAAAACTAATCAAGCCACTTCTCACTATTCTACCTCCTTGATCTTCTCCAAATGTAAGAAACCATCCATCATATTTGTCAAGTTTTAAAAACTTAGTTTTACCACTAGTCATTTTATTTGAGAAACCACTGTGAATAATTCATTCATCTCTTTTTCCTTTTACATATAAACAAGAATTCACACTGTCTATACCTTTTATGTTTACTTTTGGAGTACTAGTAGGTTTAAAAGTTAGACCATCTTCTTTAATTTCTAGAAAGAACCATTAATCACCTTCTTCAAAAATAAATTCAACATGAAGAATGTTTTCATCTTTTCTAACATTGTAAGCTTTTCTATTCAACTTTCCTTTACTTTGCCATTTATTTTTTAACCTATTTTTTTTATGACACTTATATCTATAATGACCTATTTGTCGAAGGTGAAAGGATTTGAAGGGTAAATTTTTTATTTTCCCATGCCTACATTATCCTTACAAAGATTTCTTCTATTTCATTAAAGTTATCATAATTAGATTATTCTTCCTTTTTGTATGTGGTATCCTTGAAAGTAGTTTATGTTCTTGTGTTGGTTGTATAAAATTATCTTATCTCAATTACCAGAAATGCACCATATATTTAGTCTTTGGATTATTCATTCAAAATATGAGTTTTTTTAACAGTGGAGACTGTAGAGCTATAAGATTTAGTAATAGTTATTAGTATCTCTTGTACTATATTACTTTATTTTCATGTGCTACCAAGATGAATGATCTCATTTACCACATCATCAGTCATTTACATGTAAGTGTTATAGTGTTTTCTTCTTCCATCCATATAATTTCATACTTACCCTCTATAATATGCATCCTAGCTTTCTTAACCATATAATTTGCTTCACTTGTACATTTAATTTTTCCTGAACATCATGGATAGTTTATGAAGATATATTTTTAGTCAATTCAAATTTAGTTAGTGTACTGAAAAATTGCAAACCTTACACTTTCATTAATTGCATATGCTTCAATCTCATCCCAAGATTTTATTTTACTTGTCAATTTCCCATATTAATTTTCAATAGCTTTCCATGTCCTATAATTTAGGTAGATCACATACCCTATCATATGTACTTTCAAAAAATCACATTCATAATATTAAAAAGTACGGAATGTAATTTATGCCCCTTCTTTATCTATTTATGTTGTTAATATCTTCTCAAAGGAAGAACCACTTTGATACCAATTATTGAATATAAAATAAAAATGAGAGAGGGGGTTTGTGAATTAGCTGTTCAAAAACATTTTAATCATTTATAAAACTTTAATAAGTTCTAGTATAGTGGAAAGATGAGAACATGAAAGTAAAAAAATTGCAAAACACATGAAACACCAAATTTATGTCTGAACCCCTGTTAAGGGAAAAAAAATCAATGAAGATTATTCTCAAATATATTAATACATATTAGGATGACAATATATTTAAGGTGATTTTTATTGACAAAGGCTCACATATAGAGGACTTGTTTTCCAATGAGAGACAACTCACAAGAGGTAGGGTCACTACCTAGAAGAAGACATATATAAGATAATAAATCCAACACTCATGAAAAATACCAAATCATCCCACTAATCTATAGATATGTATAGCTCACTACTTTTCATGGCTAACACATGAATATATGCACTATCCATGGGCATTATTATCATCAACTTAAACACCTAGGGAAATAGATCCTCTTTTATACATCCTCTTCACATATGTATGCACTTACAAAAATCTCACAAAAGTATACAAATAGTACTCTCCACACTCTATACCACAATTATTTAAGTTTATTTAAACTAATCCTTAACTTGTAAATTCTCTCATTATCAAGAAAACAAGTAGCCAAAAGGTATTTTAAATTGGTCAACACTAATCATTCCTATGGTGAGAAGGAATGAGAATTAGACCACAACAAGGCATACTTGGGACCAAATATAAGTATCATACACATTATATTCCACTTTTCGTATATTTAGACAACTAATTGAAGTTTAATTACCTAAGGTTTGATAAAACTAGAGAAATAACACCAAGAAACTTTCAAACCAAGTCTCTAAAGAAAAATGTCATGTTAGATGTAAAATGAAAGAAGACAAGGACATTAATAACTTATTTTGAGACATGTAGAATCAAAAAATTTCATACAAACAAATGGGAAGCATGCATTTTACTCAAAAATCACTTCATGTCACTTCTATACACATATAAATACTAATTATCTATTTTATTATGGAGAGGGGGCTGTAATTTAGTAATCCTTGATTCCAAATACCTAAACAATTTTTTCTTGTTTAAGTCGATAGTATCTTGGTAAAACAAAATTTACTATTTAACAACAACATTAAATAAACTAGATCAATTAGTAAATCATTTATACAAATCATTCACAACATGTAACACCAATATTTAATGTGGAAAACCAGCTTTGGGAAAAATCACTGTGGGAGTTATCACCCACTAGGAAAATAGTCTTCTAAAGTACATCTAATTAAGAGCCTATTTGGTTAAAGATTACAATACAAACTATTAGGTGTGACCTGGGTAGGGGATTTACCTTTGATCTATTAGGATCTTTACCATGTTAAGAGTGGCCTTGTTAGATGAATTCAAACACTCTTTATAATGTTACCTTTTATAAGGATTTTACAATAAGACTTCTAGGTCTACTCTATTAACAGATTTCTTTGTTACAAATGCTAGTAAGAAACAATAAATAAAATGACCTATAGATTTGTAACTATCTTTTCTTAATCATATCCTTGTGTGCTCTTCAATATTCACTTCAGATCCTTTTTATTCATTGGCATCAACATTTCATCAAATCCTTCTTTCCCACTCAGAATCTCTATGTTCCTTATGTTGGATATTGCTAATGCATTGGGGAGATTTTTGGATATTGCTAATACATTTAATATGTTTAATCACTACATTAAGTGTTATTGGAGTTATTATTGTTGTTATTCGTCTTTTGTTAGTGATGTCAACATATGTTTCTATCAAGAGAATAGTTTGGTTATTATAGGGTACAGACACCGTACGTATGATTTAGAATGTGTAAATAAAGTTATGTGTATTGAAAGGTGTTGTGATCTTATATCTAAAATTGCATGATATAATATTTCATATTGGCTGAGTTACAGAAGATTTAGTGAAGACTAGTTACTCGATTGTGATAGTGGAACTTGAGAGAGTAAGTCTCTGAGTTTTGAGTATATCTTACAAGTGATGTGGATCTAGTGTATGTAAGCTTAAGGGTTGTCATTTAAAACAATGAGAAATATTTGTTTATCTTAGCAAGTCATGGGATGCATGATGACATCAGATGTGGCGTATGTTCTAGAGGAGACTTTTCTGGGGCTGACTTTAGAGTTGTAGCATGTATTATATATTGCGAGCATGGGTTATGGACATTGGATTGTAAGTATGTAAATATAATTGTTGTATACTTGTTTTAGATATCGTGTGTATCTTAGCAAAGAGCTATGTAATTATTTGTATATTAGGAAAGCCCAATTGGCCGACTTGATCATTTATTTTGTAATAGGGTATATATGTAAGCTTTTTTCTTTTGAAAAGGATATGGGAGAAGGAATGTGATGTAAAAAGAGGATTGTGGAAGCTATGAGCTTGTGTCTGCTAGATGCAGAGAAGAGATTAAATTTTATATGTCATTGAAACTGATCAAGCAAAGACAATTTCTATTGGATAGTTCAAGGATTATGTATTTCCTTACATACACTTGTGTTGCAAATAGTGATTTCTAAAGGTGGACATAACCTTCTTTGGGCAATGAGCCCACTTCTTTTCTTGACTCCCAATAGGGTATGTCCTCTAACAAGGACTTTATACTATAATATTTCAATCAGCTCCTAACAAGGCTAGATCTTCTAACAAGGATATTATACTCTCAATACATCATTAGTGGGTATTAATTCCCATCAGGGTTTTACCTTTAATAGGGTTTCCTTGACAACAAATATTATGTTATTGTGTTAGCATTCATTGTGTTCATTTGATTTGGTATTTTTGTTATTCAAAGTTTAAAGTTTAATAATTTTTCATACAACTGATTCACCCCCCCCCCTCTCAGTTGTATTGGTGGACTTTTATTCTTAACAATTGGTATCAGAGATACCGGTCCTTAGAGAGAAAGATTAACAACTTGAGGTGATCTTAGAGATGGCATTCTATAGGAAGGATAGTCCAAAATTTGATCTTGAAAACTTTGACAGTTGGGAGAACAAGATGAGAACACATTTTATATGCTTGGGTATCAACTATTGGTGGATCACAAAGAATGAGGTAACAATGAAGGCTGAGGATGAATTGGATCAAGCTACTAATGAAGAGAAGAAGGCATTTTCATATATAACATGGTCGCAAGGGAAGCACTGATCAACACACTTTCTGAAGGAGAATTTCCTAAGGTGAAAGATCTGGATTCAGCACACAAAATTTGGATAAGATTAGAAGCATTGCATGAAGGAGATAAGTTTACTAAGCAAGAAAAATTATAAAACTAGAAAACAAGGATGGAGAAGTTACAAATGAAAGATGATGAAAACATTAGGGCTTATGTACAAAGAGTTACAGAGGTTGTGATTGGAATAAAAAATTCCAGAGGCACTTATGAAGAAGTTGTGATTGGAATCAGAAATGTATGCACAATGTGAAAACAAACAAGCAGTTGAAGTAATTGATAAAATATCTCGGAAGCCCACAGTCTCGTGAAACAATTATGTAGCTAATTTCATAGCAATGTTATAAAATCATCATTATAAGCTCTCACATTAAATATCATGACAATAAATTAGGGTCTAAGTGAAAGGAGTAACTCTTGAGAAGAAATAATTTGTGCCAAGTAGGGAAAGAATCATTTACTGTACACCATAAAATCTTCTTTATATAGAGGCTTCAACAGAGACATAAGAGCATTCCACACAACCTTCTCAATATTTTAAACGTATTAGAGAGGTTTTACCAAGATATGTGGAAAACAAAAAAAAAAAATTCCTCTGGTGTCTCAACTTTCAATAGCCAACGCCTTCCATCTATCGCTGCCTGCTCTCATTCATCAAGATTCTTACCGTAGAAGTAGAAAGTTTGTGCACAACATTAAATTTTAATTACTGTTAAAAATAATAAAACATATAATACTTCACCAGTCATACAACCTTCACACTCATCTGCAATTTGATAAGAGTCCAAATTGCATCACAATTTTCATCGTCAAGTGTTGTTGCATCTCTATTTCATCGATGGTTTTTCCACTCTTGATTTAACATGACTTTGTTTATAGTAGCTTCATAAAAGAGTGCATAAAGAAAAAAACTGCAAGATCTGATACCAAATATGATTGGAAGAGACCACACCTAAACCATGATTTCAGAATAAAAAGTTTAATATTCAATCAACTCATTCTAATGTGATGATTACATTAATTCACATTAGTTATATAAAGTCATTATTCCCGTATGTTATGTTTACTATTATGACTTTGTAAACATAACTATATGTTTACAAAGTTATAATTTTTATTGAATTAGAAGCATATAATTATGACTTTGTAAACATATAGTTATGTTTTCTCAAAATTAACAAAAAATAAAACAGAAAACAATATAAATAAAATTTTGTTAATGAGAAAACATATTTTCAAAATAAAAATAAAATTACCATTTCTTGACTAAACAATAAGTTTATATATTTAGTATCTATGATTAATAAGACACTACATACGTACAAACATTCATATATAGTTAATTTTGTATTTTCAGAATTCTAAATTTAAAATATTTAAAAGTGTAAACAACCATTAAATTTTTAATGAAAGTAAATTTTAGCATAATAAGAATATTATTGTTAAAATGTGTTCGTTTATAAATGATAGCTTTTGTGATCCTCACCTTAAGCTTAAGCTAGTAAGTGAAGTTTATTCGGTGGCTAATTATTTCCCTCTTGGTAGCCATTATTTTCGGTGCCCTGGTTAGAAAATAGGATCAGTGAAAGTTCCCATGTTTTTGTGGGACGTTCATAACTTAATTCTTTGGATGATATTTAGACTTGCCTAGCTAAGCAATTCGAATTTTCTCTCACCATACATGTGTTGTATTATTTTCTTAGGTCGAAGGGGAGATGAAAACTACAGTAAAACTCCTCCAAGAGGAGCTGGCTTCTGAGCAGCAAGCACGAAAAGAAGCTCAGGAAATGGCAGAGAAAGCAATACAATTATCAATGGAATTCGCGAAAGCTCAAATGATGCCTCAAAGAAATAGTAATGGAAGTTATCCTCGGAATGTTCGATTCTCATGCCCATTTCTGTGACTGGAAGATAAAATAATATAGTATTTATCTCTAAATCAACATGTATTACGTAAAAACATAGATTATCTTTGTGTGTATGTTTATTGGCTTACAACATATATACTGGGAAATAATTTATAAATAAACATATGAAATCTCCCTTTCTGAAACATCTGAAAGCTCTAGAGTTTTATTAATACAATATAAGGTGTTCTCTCAAATAGGCTCGAGGTTACATAAAAGCTTGCCTTGTCCAATTTATATTCCTTCATGTTCAAAATCTGTGTAATTTTTTACTGTTATTTTCAGAGTAAAATAGCTTTTAAAAATATAATTTTTATAACAGTTTAAAAAGAAAAATTCTTCTCATTGTTATATATATGGAAGTGACTAATTCATACATTCTAGAAATTTTTTAGGAGATTTAAACACATAAAATCACAATATGTATGGAAACAAATAAAATATTATTTTTTTAACTTATCAATTTCTTGATATAAAGATAACTAATATATTAAAAACTGGAATATTCGATTCAATGATAATTCGACAAATTATGTAGGAAATTCCTGAATTCTCTGTTCCAACACATTTTCTCCAAATGATTGCCAAAGAGAAAGTTTTACAAAGCTGTAAATCTAGACATTTGTATTTTGTATGTCCTCTCCTATTACAATCATAGCATAGCATTCCTTCATTACTTTATTTGAACTTGTAATGCGTCATCATTTTGTTGGCATGTGACATACCTAATACCTTCATACATTGATGTCATTATTTGTTGAATAAGATCTATAATTATTTAATCATGTTTCTAAATTCTTGATCTTTTAATCCCATTGTTTTCATCATCTTCAACCCAAATTTCTTTTCACTATCACTACACCTAAGAAGATTTACACATGCAAACACATTATCATCTTTTTCATCCGCACATTCCTTGTCCTAATAAAAAAATAAATGCAAATTTCATAGAGCTTCCTATTTGGTCTAGATAAATATCTGTAGAAATGAAATTGTCAAAAAGCTTTGTTTTTCAGTCTAGACAAATATATGGAAAAAATAAGAATGTCAAACAATTAATTTAATGCTAGAACACTCGCCGAGAAATATGCACTCTTAAAGAGATTTAAAATAATGTATTTCCCCCTTTAATTCATGCCATAGATTTTATTTCTTTTCAAACCCTACGAATATCTTGAAAACCAATCTCACCCAATAAAATAGAATAAATAGATTGTAATTTTCTAAAAAAAATTAAGTCCTAACTATTTTTAAACTATGTCAAAAAAGTAAAAGAAAAGAGAAGACAACAAAAAACTAGATTTCAACATGTGGCAAGGCTCGCCATCTTAAGCATAGAAGTTTTTGATGGGAGAGAGCGGTCGAGCGAGAGGTCATTTGAATTCAAAGTCAAGAGCGAGCGGGAATCCTAGGTTGCATGCTGAGGGTGCTGTTGGTAATGGCTTTTCTATAGATCAGGGAGCAGGGGACTCAGAGAACAAGGAGGAGGATCCAGGGGTTAAGTAGAAAGATCCAGGTAAGGATGCTGGGGTGGGAAAAGGGAACCTTCCCTCTTCTCCCTCTACCTCGAAGACACAAGCAAGGGATCAGAATGACATAGCCATTAGTCACCTGTGGTCAACTATTTTTAGAGTTCAACCTATAGGCAAGTCATCTTTCCCTTCTATAAAGGATCTATCTGATAAAGAGAAAGATAATTTTATCATTGAGATCCCCGATGAGTTGGTGGATCACAATATTGCCTCAATGGACCATACTCTTGTAGGTAAATTTGTGGGGTCTAGACCTAATATAGATATTGTGAAAATTTTTGATAAGAAGAAATGGGAGTTAAAGGGGCAAGTCCTTGTCACAGCGATGGCTAAGGGCTTTATGTCTTTTGAGTTTTCTTGTAAAGAAGACTTAGACAAAATCCTTTGTGTGGGCACCTGGTCTATAGGAAAGTCTACTCTAGTGTTGCAAAAATGGACTCTGAAGCTTGATCTCAATGATTATTTCTTCGTCCAAGCCCCGGTGTGGGTAAGACTCCCAGAACTCCCCTTGGAATTGTAGGTTGAAGATGTCTTCGATGGTATAGCCAGATCCTTTGGCACCCTGCTCTCGATAGATCCAGTGACTATGGCCAAAAGTTGTGTCAACTATGCCAGGATATGCATAGGGGTGGAAGAGGGTGAAGCCATGTCAGAAATAATCATGCTCCAATCCAAATTGGGAAAACACTTGCAAAAGTTGGACTACAAAAGTGTCCCTTTTACTTGCTTCCACTATAAGAAAGTAGGACACAAAGCTAGATTGTGCCCAGCGTTCATGAAGTTGGAAAAAGAAAGGAAAGCTATCATTGTTAATAAGATAAAGTCTAGTAAGCCTACTGAAAAGGATAGCCTCCCAAGGGAAACAGCCATACCATAATCTAACTCAGCCTTCAAGACTCAGAGTGTGGGAAAAAAAGGACAAACTAGAGATCACTCTAGGGATTCTTGACTCACCAAAAGATAAGAAAAAACCTCCCAAAGGGGAACAAAAGGAAAGTACCAAGCTAAGCCAAGAAAGCACTACACTTAGAGAGGTGTCTCCCTAGTCAGAAGGCATTGATTTGGTTGTCAACATTCAGCATGACTCGATGATTGGAACCAAAGATAATGGTCTGGTGGAAGGAGGGGACTCATGCATAGGTTCTATCTTTGTCTCCTTTGTCCCGGACTCACTCGATTCCCTTTTGGAAGAATGTTTTTCAAGCCCATCTAGGTTCATACCTGGTGGCCCCCTAGATTCCCACCTATTCCCAGAGACACAGGATTCAAACAAAGTCCAACAAATTGACTTTCTTCTGGGAACTATTTCTCCAAGGCAGCTCACCAAGATGGAGGAGCTCTTTTCTAAATACAAAGATGAAAAAGAGGGCTGGTCTAAGGTTCAAAGTAAAAAGAGAACCAAAAGTAGAGACCCCTCTCCGATTTCTCCTGCAGCTACTAGGAGCAAAAAGAGAGTAGACCTTGGGGCTAAAATCAAATCCCCAAGTAGAAAGAAAACCAGTCAGATAAGGCAAGAGGAAGCTAGTAGGAATATTGTAGATGGAACCTAGAAAAGCATCCTGGCTGCCTGCATCCCCAGTAGGAAATGTTAGTTTCTCCAAGGGACCCCAGTGAGCTCATCAGCTCACACTTCCAGATAGTTTTTTGAAGACCTTTCTACTCTTCTCACCAAGGCACTTTAACTTAGAAGGTTAAGCTAGAAGGAGCCCATTTGAGGTACATCTCTCAAATATTTTCTATAGCAATGTATGAAATTCAATGGGGCAACAATGACTAGCTCAAAAAAAACAATGAGCAAGAATGGGAACAGCGTAAGTGGAGGTGGAGCTAGGGTTTGCAACAAAAATGGAGAAGGGGAGGATGTAGAGGGAGGGGAAGGAGGTAGCGAGGATGATGGAGGGAAGGCTATTGATGTTGCCGACCTCAAAACCTTCTCTAGGAAAATTCTACTATTTTGCCAGGTGTGGTCGAGAGGACCTTTTCTTGGACGTTGCTTGTGTTACCCTAGTCTCAGCAGCTAGGGTGTTTTGGCTATGTTACTTGGGAGAAAGGATGAGGAGGTTGAGACCATGGATGCCTCCATTTCCTATGGGGGATCTCTGCACATCTTCAATGCTCTTGGAGGCCAGTCTTTGGGGTGCTTTCCCTTTCTCCCAGAGCCTAAAGAGGTGGGGAAACAAGATCTATTCTATTTTTTCTACCTTTTTTTTGACAGAGGGAGTAGCGCTCATGTGGGAGAGCCTCTTTGGTTTTCTTTCTTTGAAATGCTTTGTTGGCAGTTTGAGGATGCTTCTACTAGGATTCCTTTTGGTCGGCCATGTGCTTGCCTCGTTGGTGGTGTGGTCTTTCTCTTCATGGGGGCCTTCTCTGGTGGCTTTGTGGAGACTCTTTTGGAGGATCTGTCCCATTCTCCTTTTCTCCCTTCACGTGGTGGAAGGTTTTTGGCGTTCTCTCCGATGGATGTTGGTTCTTCCTTTACAATTTTGGATCTGTTGGGTACGTGGGTTCAAACTCTATTGGTGCAGGGGAATAGTTATTTTCCTATCTAGGTATTTTTCCTCCTCTCTATTTCTATGGAGATCTTTGTTGATGCTCTATGGAATTGCTTCTTGAGGCTTGTCCTAGCTCCTGTCGCTTTGGTGTGAAGGGACTCTCATTTTCCTCTGTTGCCTAGCTTTGGTGGGCAGTTGTGTCGGATCCCCTTTTGGGGCTCTCTCTGGGTGGCCTCTCTTTGGATTTTGCAAATCCCCTCTATTGTGTGGGAGAGTGGTGCTAGCTCTTTTGGTGTTTCTCTGAGTGTTGTGGGCTTTGCCACTACTCATGATGGAGATGGACCAGTTTTAGATGCTTTATTTCTCCTCCCATGCTCAATTTTGATGGCTTTTTGAGTTCCCTCCCTCTCCACTCTGTGGTGCAGCCCTCTTTTGTGGTGGGGGTTCACTAAAGGGTTCTACAACTGTTGAAGGTTACTTTCCTTCTTCTTCCTTCCATTCTGCTTCCTATTGAGGTGGAAGCTTCTTTTGCGATGAAAAATCAGCCTTTTGAGGTGGCTCGTTGTTGGATAAATGAGTTGTTGAATGTGGGTGCTCTTCTTATGAAGGAGTGGTGGAAGCCTTCTATAGAGGTTGAAAAGTCTCCTATTGAGGTGGAGATTGTGTTCGTGAACTTGGAGGTGGAGGAGACTCCTATCGAGGTGGAGTTTTTTTGGGCTACCTCTTGTGGTCATACTAATGGAAGGAAATGCTTCAGCTTCAGCCTTTTTAATTGGATCCTTTTACTCTCTACTCCTATAGAGGTGGCCCCTTTTTCTATTGAGGTGGACAAGGAGTTTGCAGTGGGTGGGAATATCTTTGACAACGTTGGTCTGGGCTAGAGGTGTAGTGATTTCTGGACCTTCATTTCTGATAGAGAAAGATGGATAGGCTATCTGCAGCTTGAGCTTGCTTCTTCAATTTTTTGGTGATGAATGTGTCTTGCCCTTTTAGTTTCTTTTCTTCTTGTGATCAGGTGATTTCTAACAATTTTAAAGGGCTCACTCTGGTCCTTTGTTTTTTTTTTTGGTTAAAGCTTGCAACTTTTGTGGGGGATTGTCCCAAGATGTTCTTTAAGTTTGTCTTTGATAGAAGCAGACTGGTCAATATTTTTTTGTTGATCATCTTCTCTTAGACTAGTGCTATTAATGTGCTATTAATGTGCCACTAGTCCTTTGTTCCACAGGCCAACACCCTCTTGCTACTTTCCTTTATCAAAAACAATGACTGGCTCATTCTTGGCTATGGTCGTAGACACAATAATGGTCTCAGCTTAGTCATCACTTTTGTTGTTATGCAGACAAATCTTATTGAGGCTGACTATTCTCATCACTTGATCGCCACTGTTGCTAGCTGGGCTACTGACTGGACTGCCTTTCTAGCTACCAGCAAGGAAGCTTACATCAGTTGGTTCTATGTAGATACTTTCCATCAATAAGAGTTGGATTCTCTGGATGGAGACAATCTCCAAAGTACCGATGCAACATGATAAAAACACAATTAGGTGTCACCTTTTAGGCCAACTTATCAACACAACTGAAGTTTAGTATTTCTAACTAAAAATTGATTTTGGTCAAACATATGGTCTAGCTAGATTCATTCTAGCTAAGTTAGATAAGTGCTTTAGCTTTTCGAATTGGAAATATCTATTAAATGCATGTTTTATACCACTTTCGGTCCAATTACCATAAAAATAAAATTATTTCAAAAAAGTGGCATTTTAATAACTCCTAATCTTTTTAATGATACTGTTTTTAAAATTTAAAAAATACCCTTTTGTAGTAATTAGAGTCAAGAATATCCTCATAGAGATTTTATAGTGTTTTAATTGGACATAGTTTATTGTAATTAAAAAATGTTCCAAGTAGGTATTTTAACAGTCAAGGAGATCTTGATTCGAAGAAAGAAAAAAATAGTAAATCATATTAAATAAATTTGAAAAACATATGGTACACTAGAGGAGAGAGTCCTCTTCAAGAATATATATTTCTTTTTTTGATTGAGATAGATTTGTTACAACAAATATGTTGCGAGATGAAAACTATCGATTTCAGTGAGTTGGAATTTGAATTGTTATAAAAGAGAAAATATAGGTCACAAACCAATTTTTATTTCTTCATGCACTAGCTATATATGTTGTCTATGACATATTTTGAAATTAGGGGAAAAAATGTTTATTTACATATAATTTTTTGGTGGGAACTAGAACCCTAATTTTTAGCATTTTTCAGCAACTAAAAAATTGTCTTAAAAAATTAAAAAAACATATCAATTCTTATTAAAAAAATTTATTAAAATTATTAATCATAAAATTCATCCATTTTATCACATTTAATAAGTTTACATCATCTTAAAATTCCAAACATAAATGCCATTTTTATACTATTGAAGTTGAACAACTTTGATTTTGTTAGCCTTTTCCTTTATAAAAGGGTGACAACTTATTATGCTTTTACCCAATAATCAAAGATAATTATTATTGCAAAGGGCTTGTTTGGAGGAGTTATTTCAGTCATGTTGAGCTGGAGAGGAATTGCATGAGTAATAAAAACATATCACCTCCACAGGCTTTTCAAGCCCCATTTCCCAAATCTTGTAATTATTTCAAAAAGCTAACGTTTAGAAAGCCTACAGATAAGGTAGTTAGAAAGAAGGCAAGTAGAAAATTTCAGCAAAACCAGAGGAAAACTAGAGCCTACACAAAAGTTGTGGTTGGGGAAAGGCTAAGAAGGGAGCTAGAGAGTGATAGTGAGAAATGGAAGAAGGGTACAAAAGTATGGAATGCCTTACAGAAAGGGGATATCACAACTTTTATTAAAAGACTCCATGGTTGTAGGAAGGAAATCACAAATATCTTTGTCGAAACTTGTAATGAAGGGATGGTGGAGATTGAGGGAAAGTATTTTACAATCATAGAGGAGGTTATATCAGAGGTCACTGACATTCCCATTGTCGATCAAAAATTCTACAAAGACCGTAAAATATCAGATATTGTTGTCAAAAAGTTTGCAAGAGATGACACGGAGATGAAAGCCATAGTTAAGTCGAGCACCTACTACCTTCCTGAGATCTTGAAGATGCTTTGGTAGTATATTCTAAAGGACCTCATCTCATATGTCACCTTGGACACCAGGTTTGACAGAATTCACACTTATCATTTCATCTTGCTGAATTATTTTAGACATGGTATCAAGATTTCCATTTCTTTTTATCTCTACTCTTCTATAAATGAGAATATCAATGGTTTTAGAGATAAGAATATTTCCAACCCTGCCCTGCATGAAGGATTGCTTCAGTTGATCTATGATTTCTTTAAAGCCCAAATCGTGGGCAAGGAAATAGAGGATAGAAAAGCTAAAAGTGAGGACTCAGGGTTGAATTATGTTCCTTCAGGCACTTCTGTGGGAAAAATTTTGGATGACAGTGAGAAAGTCAAAAAGAAGAAATGGAACAAGAGATCCCCTTCCAAGAAGCGACCCCTGAAAACTATCAAAATCGATCAACCCTTAAAAAAGAAGGATATTGATGAAGGGTGCTCCCCTTAATACCACAACCACATAAGAGAAATAGAGAAACAACAAGAATAATATGCAAGAACAGAAAAATTGGCTTCTTATTATCTCCACAAATGTGGAATTACAAACTTCCAGAATTACAATATGCAAAGCCACATGGGCATTCCCTTACAATATTCTGTAGGACAAAGCCTCGAATCAATACCCAGATCTACTACCCAGAACTATTCTGAACTCCTAAGACAATAATACAGCCTTCCTTATATAGGCAATTTTCCACCACCTGGGAAGGTTCCAGAATTTTAGCCAATAAGGCCGACCAAACTTAGAATTATTTTATTTTCCATTTTATTACATCATATTCGGCTCAAGATAACCTTTGAAACCCGAACAGAAATTTTGAAGAAAATTATTTTCTGCCATTTCGGGTGGCCCAACTTCCGAAGACCATAAGTCATCACCAGATGACACAATCGGCTATTATAACCCCATTTCAGAAATGCCACGAAGTGCTCTACAGGCTTGACCCACGCAAGCGCCTATCACCCAAATTTTTGACCTCATCCGGGGCCTCTAAAGCCTTCAAAACTGAGTCCAAAGTTTCTGTACCCTGCTGCCAATACCAAAAATCTTCAATATCTTCCAATATACACTTGATCTGGCAATGAAACTTTACTGGTAGACTTATATGACCAAAATGAACCTCCAAGAAAGAAATCAGATCATTCTGAGCACATGCAAAAATTACCAAAAATAGTAACTTTCCATAAATAGCAGCTTTGCACTAAAATAGCCCTTATTGAATATAAAAATAGAAATATTTTTGGGTGATGCAAGATTGCTCTTACACCCAGGATGCTCCTGCATCAGACACCTAGGGTAATTTGAGAAGTGACCCTATCACGACTCAGGTGTGCAGAGGAAAACCAAGATGGTTAACCTCCTCCTTTGTTAGCCATGATGAATCTTCAACAGGTCATCCTTTCCACTTGACCAGATATTCTTCATATGTCTTGTTCCTTGTGCTTCTGCCAACATGACTGTCCAGTATATCTTCGATCTCCTTAGTGTCTGAACTAGTTGCTGGAATACTCCACTGTGCTGCTATGATCTCATCTTCAACACCTCCTTCATGATACTCTGTCAGATCTGAAATGTTAAACACTGGTGAAATATTCAGCTCACTAGGCAATTCTACCTCATATGCATTTCCTGAATCATGCTTCTTCAGTATCTTACATGGCCCAAACTTCTTCATTTTCAGCTTGTTATATGTACCAACTGGAAACCGCTCCTTCCGCAAATGAACCATGACTTCATCACCAACCTGAAATTCCTTATACCTCCTTTTCTCATCTGCCTTAGCCTTATACTGTGCATTCATCTTGGTAATATGCTTCCTCACCTCCTCATGGATGTTCTTCAAGTGTTCTACAAAATCCTTAGCTTTAGCACTACTTATTTATCCTTTATCTATCTTCCTCAATTCAGATGCATTTCTTGGACTACTTCCATATACAATCTGGAATGGTGATTTACCAGTGCTCCTGTTGACAGAATTATTTTATGCAAATTCTTCCTATGGTAAAATCCAATCCCGTCCTGTTGGCTTATCTCCAACCAAACATCTCAGCAAATTTTCCAAACTCCTATTCACCACCTCTGTCTGTCCATCAGTCTGTGGGTGATGTGATGAACTGAACTTCAAATCTGTCTTCAACTTCTTCCACAATGTTCACCAGAAATATCCAACAAACTTAGTGTCCCGATCTGAAACTATGGTCTTTGGTAAACCATGAAGTCTCACTACTTCTCTGAAAAACAATTCTGCTACATGAACAACATCATTAGTCTTCTTGCAGGGAATGAAATGTGCCATCTTCAAAAATCTGTCAACTACTACAAAAATTGAATCATGTCCCCGCTGTGTCCTCGGTAAACCAAGAACAAAGTCCATACTGATATCCTCCCAAGGCTTCTCTGGTATAGGCAATGGCTGATACAACCCTGTATTTTGCTTCACTCTTTTCGCCATCTGACATACTCTGCAACTCTGTACAAACTTCTTCACATCTTGCTGCAATTGTGGCCAATAATAATTCTCCCCAACCAAAGCAAGGGTTTTATCACGACCAAAATGTCCAGCCAATCCTCCACTATGCTTCTCCTTGATGAGATTCTCCCTCATAGAACTTCGTGGAATGCACAACTAACTCCCTCTGAATAGCATATCATCTTGGATGATAAAATCCAGCCATTTCGTCCTATCTAGAGTAACAGGCTCTGTACAAGCTTTCCAAGCTTCACCAAAATCAGGATCCTCTGGATACAAATTCTTGAGTTCCTTGAACCCAACCATTTCAATCTGCATTTCTGTTAGCAATAGTTGCCTTCTGCTAAGAGCATCTGCAAATTTTCTAGGTGCCCTAGGATGAATTTTCCTCTAAAATTTCTGTAGCATAACACTACTATGCCAAGTCACAAAATAAAATAAAATACATAATTCAAAGGGTTTCCAAATACCCATAATGAAGCATAATTGAAAGACGGATCCACAATCATAAATCAAATTGAGCACATCTAAATAATGATAATTTTGTAAATAAAATTACAGTAAGATCAATTCAAACCCTACCTCAATCCAATGCTAGATACTGAAATAGAATGCATGTGAGATGAATACAATCCCAGAACTGTCAATAGAAAAGCTCAACCTGCAGGCTCTTAGTCATAGGGCAAGAAATTCCCAAATCCAAAGCAAGCAATCTTCACCCAGAATTCATGCACAATCTCCAAAAACTCAAGAACACAAAGAAAGCATAAAACTCCCAAAAGCTCTCTCCAAAATTGCTCTCAAAAAACTCCTTTTCCAAAATTAATGCCAAATCCCCATGTTAGGGGTTCAACTCCAACAATCAAGAAAACCCTAGATGACTCACACATAGCACTTCTAATCCAACTCTCTCTCTTTTGTTGAGAGAAAATACCAATTAATAAAATAAAATAAATTTAATTATGCACAACTCAACTTTGTCTCCTAAAGACAAGTTGTCACTTTTCCCAAACCAATCACTTTCATACTAAATAAAGCACATGTTAATAATAAAATCTATTATTAAATAATTTAAAATTCCTAACATCATTAAACCTTTTAATAAATATTAATTTAATAATTAAAGGACAATTTCAAATATATTTTCACAAAACTAATTAATTAATATCAAATATCCTAATATTTGATTTTTAATTCATTAACGATCATAAAATAACATAGGAAATAAACTTAATATTATTTTCCAATATAATATTAAATTTATAACTATAGAAAATCACACATACAAAAAACAATAAATAAGGAACATCAAATAAACATACCAACACAAAAATGGAATCCACGAAATTTGTCACCTCACAAATTTAGGTAAGGTGGTCAACATATACTTATCCAATAATTAGGATAATTGGGCTTAGATTTAGGGTTTTTTGGTCCATCTGTTACCTCCCCTCTTTACCATTGAGACGAGTATATTTTTGGGCATGCTCACTCCTACCAATTTAGGGAAGATGATGCCCTATACCTACAAACCTGTCATCACAATTCAAAACATGTACATACATCATATAACAAACAATGGTAGGGCATGGTCAGTCGTGTGGATCTCGACAACGCAAGTAACTATGCCTCTGTCCTCTACCAGACAGACACAAAATAGATACATACATATGAACACCATACACATGCTAGTATGGGGTAAGCACATCATAATCCAACTGAAATATGAAACATCTCGACATGATATATCAGTATCCAAACATGGCATCATCAAAACATAATCCAAATCATCAATAGTCACTGAAATAATAAAATTTGCACACAACAATGTGGCCTAAAAGAGTATGGCATCTGAAAAATTGAAAGAAAAATATGGAGGTACTACAACCCATATCTCATTTTTTCAAGATTTAGCTTCATTTTCTCGTAGCATCCAACACAAAACATGTTGTACTTCTTCAATGAAAAATATGAATTGAAATATGGGGTAAGGAATAGTCCAACAAGGATAAAGGAGACTGATAATATTGAATGTGAATGAGTAAACTACATCACACAACCAACCAACAAACAAAAGAGGAAAGAAAGAAGCAAATACAAAGGTATATCAAGATTTGTTAGAAAAACTAGAGATTTATGAAAGTAATATTATAAAACTTGCATGCATAATATTATAAAACTAGATATATATGAAAGAATTAAAAAAGGTGTATATTAGAATAGATATATGCCTGCAAAATAAATAAAATAAACCTACATGCACATATATATTGTAAAAAAGATCTTAGATTAAAATAACACAATAAGAGATTGGAGATATGCCTTCAAAAAAAAATGAAATAGGTTTCATGTAAAGAGATATCATAAAAAGCTAAGATTATTATTATTTGAATCCTGCAAGAATCAAACCAGAAGAGGGTATGATCAGAAGAATGATTATAATAAAACATGTATGAACGTTAGAATAGAAGAAAGATGAGTTGGGTTTGGTGGTGAACCGACCAAACCCAAAAAAAATCTAAAAGATACTCTTTTATGGCAAGCCTTCCAAAGAGGGTTAGAGAGAAAAAAATATATGAGAGAAACAAGCTAGAGCTGAAACAAATATTAGATCTATAAAAGAACTTGAAAAAAAACTTGCTCCTTTGAATGTCACCTTCTTACAAAACACTTAAACAAGGATTAGTAGCTCTGATACCATGTTAGAAGTATTAAAAAAATGAAAATAATTTAACAAAATAATCCAAGAAAGTGAAGTGCAAGAAGGGATTTTACCATAATCCAAGAATGAGATGAAGTTTCAATATCAATCACCAAAACATGAGAATGCTCCAGGAATCCAAACAAAGAGGCAAGATATTTTGAA
Source organism: Chamaecyparis obtusa (assembly GCA_027943335.1). NCBI lineage: Eukaryota > Viridiplantae > Streptophyta > Pinopsida > Cupressales > Cupressaceae > Chamaecyparis > Chamaecyparis obtusa. The sequence goes on along the minus strand of BSBK01003944.1, from coordinate 18,348 downwards.
AGGGGAAAGCAAAGAAAACCCCTTGTGACATTATGAATGATGCCATAGCCTAGAGAGAGAGAGAGAGAGAGAGAGAGAGATGCTCACTTACAATAACTTCATCATGAGAAATGACAGAGAGGAGCATCTCTTAAATAGAGATGAAAGAGGATTTAGAATGTAACTCCCAAGTCTATGAATGCCACCATTCATAAGTGTGTGCAACAAGTGTCCATATCCTCTTAAGGAGGAATAAACTAGTTTCCTTATTAAGGAATTACAAAATATGAGTTGTCCTCCCACTTGGACTAGAGGACAAAAGTACATGAAGGATACCTTGGTTTATCCTTATTTGAATAATACAACCAAGGAAAGATTATAAATTCTAACACCATCAATGCCAAAGAGGGAGATTGTTGATCCCACCTGATGGTGACGATGACGAAGACCAAAATTAGAGGTATAAAATATTGTAAAAGGATTGGATCATTTGTTATTTTTCATTGATGTCAAGAAATTAATTTTTGGTTTATATTGAGTTTCCATATCATTTGGAGTATGATATAAGTTGAGTGAGTTAAGGAAAAATAGGAAGTGAAAAGTTGTGAAGAAGTTAGTGAAATTGAACAATTTAATTGGGTAGCTAATACAAATCAGACAATGATAAGGTAATAACGGTTTAAATTTTTTCTACTTTACATTTCATGATATCAAGTGGGTAAGGAGATTGGACTAGTGAGCAAGGTTAGAAAGTTGACAAGGAAAATAAAATAGTTTAGTTACCGAGCATCAAGAACTCATTTAGTAAAATGAAAGTAACTGTTGATAAATAAAAAGTAACCAAGACACTGAGTACAAAGAGTTAGTTTCCCAGTGATGCAAACAGAATTTTAGTTGAAGGAAAAGGAAGGGCACTAAGCATGGAAAAAAATTAAATAGAAGGATCATAACGAAATTTAATAAAGAGCCACAATGGTATGAAAGATTCCAAGGATGAAGAAGATTTATTTACATAGATATACAATTAGAAAAATTCAAGGTGATGATCTATGGTAAAGATTAAGTGGCAAAACATTAAGGTACAAGTTCCAAGAAAATTTCAAGTTCCGAGGTAATGATAACAAGTTTTACCAGGTGCCAATTTCATTGAATTAGTTCAAGAGGATTATCTTATTGTTAAGAATAAATAGAGTCTATATAAAGGATGAAATTAAATGAATATCAATTTGGCAAGTTGAAGTGTGGATGCATAAAAAAGTGATGTAGTGAAGAAGAAAGAGGTGGAAATTCAAGTCTATAGAAGAGACTGATGAAGTGTTGAGGCCAGTAAATAGTAAAGGAATGAAGTGAAGAAAAAGAGAAAATAAGGGATCTGACTAGGCAAGAGGTAGTTGTAGATTTGTAGATCAAATTTATTCTATTAATTATTAACATTTGTAGTAGGAAAATATCTCAACCAAGTGGACTTAATGGTATTATTGTAAATCCTTGAGAGAGGTGACATTCTAGATGAGTTTTTAAATCCCTTTAACTAGGCCACTCATAACAAGGTGAAGATCATAACAAATTTGAGGAAAATCCCCTAACAAGGTCACATTTAATAATGTCCATTATAATCTTTACATTGATTGGCTCTTAACTGAGCATACTTCAAATGAGTATTTTTTATTGGTGGGTGATAATTACCACAATGGTTTTTCCCAAATTGGGTTTCCATGTTAAATACTAGTGTCAAATGTGTTGATTTTTTTACTGTACTTTTTATTTTCTAATTACTTAAAGTTACTGATTGAAAAAGTTAAGTTATTGTGGATTCATTAATAGTAAAGTTTGTCTTACTAAGCTGGGTTAGAGTTAAAGTTATTAATATTTAAAAAATAATTGATTATTGATTCACCCCCATCTTGTTGGTGTAATTATATTGATGGTGTTACATTTTTTACTACTAATAATTGTGCACTAACTGATGCACTAATATGTAATTAGGTAATAGTTATTTGTTAACTGGTATCTACACTATATAGTATTGTATTCATTGATCAATAACATATCAAAACATTCCACTCTTTCATTTGGTATCAGAGCAAGATGAATTCCACCTATGTAGAATGTGCTTCTTAAAGCAGTAAAGAATATATGTTGAATTTATCATGCATCTGAGTGGAGAATGCCTATGATCATGTCTTTTGAGTCTTTCTTTTGAATGTGTTTGGAGTGTCGCAGACCAAGTGTGTTGAAAATTTTTTGAGCGTGTGTGGAGAGTCTGATGCATCCATCATCTGAGTGTCTACGACATGTTTGATCCCTTCTCCTATTGTGCCTAATCATGCATGGAGCCATGTCTGAGCATATACTTTCTATCAGCATTTTACAAACAATGGCTCTCTCCTGATCTTCAACTTTATTGTATTCAGTGCACGTATGATGAGGAATGGATGAGAAATGTGGAAAGGATCGTTGCAAATGACCAAAGTAATATAAGATAACTTTTGAAAGGTATTAAGGAAGTTTTAATTTTCATAAGTTGATGTTTCCTAATCACCTACAATCTTCTATTCCCAAATCTCACTTCAAATTGAAAACTTATCAGTGTTTGTAGGATGTCCCATTTTGCTTCATGTTGATGATGGTGCCTATAGAATTTATTTATAATTGGGTTTTTTGTTCCCTTCATCAATTACTATAGATATATGTATGTGATTAATGATAAGGTATGAATCAACTATTGGAGCATAGTTGTTTGTAGTCACTACTGAAGAGTTTATGTATATGATGTGACAAAGTTACATTGGCATTCAATTTAACTATGGGATTTTTCTTCAATATTGATCAGTGTCTGAAAGACGCTTGATGGTATTTTTTACCAAAGGATCTTGGTGAAGCATTTCATTTCTAATACAGCCATAATATAGTAAGTACATACTTTCAACCAATTATAGAATACATAGTATTTTCAATTTTGTGAGTGGTTGGCGGTACAAAAAATAAGTTTCTAATGTTGTTGTTCAATGGATATTCCATTAGATAAATACTTTGGTTTCAATTTTCATACATGGAGAATAAAAATACAAATGCAATTGATGAATAAAAACCTATAGGGAAATAGATGAAACAATATCATGGTAATAGGATAGACTCATACAACTAAGAAACAAGAGATAAGAAAAGCTTCCCAACCAAAAAAAGAATCATTGCCAATAGCACACCTCTCTACTTCAATAGAAGATGAATCAACTTTAAAAAGAATAGAAAAGATCAAGAAACTAGGAATCTAAATCATCACTAGAAAAAATTTCTTTTCCAAGCTACCAATAGTGAAGGCTAGCCACATAAGGCACCAAACTGCCACTCCCACCCATAAAAAATCTACCTCCATAAGAGATGCTCCCACCTCAATAGGAATTGTGACAAAAGAATAATGAAAATAAATGAGATAAACCTCCAAAGACATAAAAAAGGAAGGAAAAAAATATCCAAAAATACACCACCTAAGACATTCTCACCTCGATGAAACCAGAAGCTAGGATCAACCACATAGAACCTCACACACTCTCTAAATCAATATCTCTAAACTTCTTTAAAGACCACGATCACCTCAATAGAAAACATGAGAGAAGGGGTAGGTATAAATATAAGATAAAACCATTGTCCAAAAATATGAACAATCCCTACCTTAATAAGGGAATTCTACCTCCCTAGGTAAAGAAAAACAAGTCCTAGATTGGAAAGGAGAAACAAAAGCAATGGGCACAAGTAGGAGAAAAAAAATCACCCAGAAGGAAAAAATCTCAAAAAAAAAAATACACAAGGGACAAATATGGCCACATAAAATTGGCATCATTCAAAAGACCACTAGGTAGAGAAGAACCACAAATAGAGACATAGAGAAAGATTAAAAAAAATAGAGTACAATAGCCACCAAGCATAATAGAAGAGAGAACCCATCAATAACATAGGATCACACAATCAAACCCCACATACTACCACACCAAGATACTAAAAAAATGAAGACATAAAGGAGGAAAGCCAAACCCTACATGACACAAAAAATAATCTGCAAAAGGGTAGAAGGTTGATCACCCACCAAAAGCTGAGACAAGGTGATCCCATCCATAGGTAGAAGGCCTCAATCTGCCACAACACCAATAAACTTGGATAGAATAACCACCACAAGAAATGTCTCATGCCCTTCTACAAGAAACCTAGACACCAAGTAACACACAAAATGTAGGAAGTGAGAGAGAAATAGAAAACACAAAACAAAGGGAGTAGGCACAAACAAAGAAGGAACAAAGGAGGCCACTCCCCAAAAATGACCAAGCACCACCGAGGACCAAATAGAACAATCCAAAATAGAGCCCATAATGACCAAAAGGTCACAAGAAAAGACCCGCGACAACTGAAGAGCTATTATTAATTTTTATAATAGATACATTCTTTTGTATTCACAATGATACTATGTTCTTTCAATATTATTTTTGCAAGATGCCACTATATCATATCTTCTATTTTACATGTAAATATTTATCATATACAATTCTATATAGATATTTATATAGCTTTATATTAGTTTGGGTTAAAATTTTGAATCCATAATTTGATTCTTTTGATATATTTATCTCTAAAATTTAATTGATTAATAATATGTTTTATTCTCTTGTTTAGAAACATGTTTCTTATTTAAATAGGTTAGTCAAACTAATAAAATTATAGATATACTGTAATTTGTCATTCTATTTTAAAAATCAAAATTTCACATTTTAAAATTGACAATCTTTTTATCTAACATTAGAAAAATTTAGTATTGCCCAATTTTAATTTCATATATCCAAAATATGTATTTTTAAATGTCATCCTCCTATGTTTTCACATTATGAAGTGTATCCCATTAAAATAATGTTTTGACAAAATATTTTTTTTGAGAGAGTTATACGAGTCTTTGAAGAGAAAAATAGTTAACCCCTAATCACATAGTAAGTAGATTTTAAAAAAAAAAAATCCTTGAATAAGATATTGTTTTGACAAAATAAACTTTGGAGAGAGTTATAAGAGTATTTGAAGAGAAAAATAATCAAACCCTAATCTCATGGTAAGGAGACCATTTAAAACAAGACAATCCTTTATTGTGAGCTCCATTAGACACTTTCAACAAAAAATGATGGAGCTAAGGAACATGGTTCAATTGGTTTTAGCGCAAAAAGGGTTTGAATAAACATTTAACTATGGAAGAGGGAACCTCAAGTTATGCATCTACAATTTAGTTTGCGATGTAGAGGATGGATGATCCCATCCCCAAAATAAAAATCTGTAGTATAGCAATTTTGAAGTGTCAAAGAAAAATATTTTGAGGCCCTAACCATTTGTACTATAAGTATTCTTTGAAGATCTCATCTTTGCTACCTTTAATTATTTATTTTGTAGAAAGACTGTGGGGAGAAATAGAAAATCGTGTTTGAGGAAATTTGTCCATGTCAATTCTCATAAGTCCTAGCAAACTAAAAGTATTGACATTCTACAATATATACCATGTGTGATGTTAGTTGTGTAGAGGATTCGTAGCACTTCCTCCAAGAATAAATAAATAGCCAATTATTTAATAATATTTATCATAATTACCACTTGAAATTTCAGAACAACAATGGTTTTGGTAATACTAAATTTTGGGAGAATGGTGTTTGTGAGAAATTGATCTTTTAACATGAAGGTTTCTATATGACTTAAGTACTTATTTTATTTTATTTTGTTTATCTTTCATATGATAGTGCCTCAAAATTTTGGTCTCACATATACAAACTTAGGTGGAACAAGTAAGTGGAAGAAGCATTATTAGTTTGGATGCCATGAAATTAAATCTATTTAGAATATGTATTTATAATTTACTTAATTTTAAATTTAATGATATGGATACAAGGAAAAACAAATTAAAGAATAAGAGACATTATATTTCAGGATTTGATTCATTTTTTTGGAATAAAGTTAATTAATTTTTTATGATCAAATTACTAAGATGTTTTTGAAAGCGAAACTTTTTTTTAATGTATTTATATTAAGTAGATTATAATTTATGTATTTCATTTAATCAAATTGCACAAAGTATTATTTTTTGTTACATTTTGTTTTAAGTTACTTTATACCAGTCCTCCAATATATAACTATGCAAGGGGTTAAATTTTGGATATTTCAATCAACAAACAATACAAATGATTGGATCTACCCACAAAAGATCTAAATTATTGAAAATCACACTCCTTATTCAACAGATAAATAAATAAATGAATGCAAAGAAATAATGATAATATCAATTGAAAATCAAATGCAAAAGTCAAACTAAAATGCTCTTTCTTGTCCTCATTTCCATTCAATGTTGGCTATTAGATTTTTGCTCCAATAATGACAATCTAAAAATTCCAAGATTGTGGTTGTTGTATTATGAGGATTAAGTCTCATTATATAGAGTTTTGGACTTCAATCACAACCAAGTTGACTAGATAGACAACTGAGATTGATTGGATAGATGACTGAGCTTGATTAGATAGATGACTAGGACTAATTAATAGCTAATTGGCTCCATTATAGAATTTGTTGAATAGTTAAGTTAGTTGATTGAGAGTGAACAAAATAGATTTATCACAAGACTAATTGCATGATAGACAATACTAAAGTGATTGATTAGTAGACTAAAAGTCAGTATTAGTTGAAGAGACCAAATTGGAGGAATAATTAGCATTCAAAATTTTAAAATTTTATTTAATCATGCATGACTAAAATAATTAAAATAATCATGTTATATACTTTTATAAGAATTAGTTAGCCTAGGGGAAATGAGAAATTTAATAAATTAAATAATTTATTTAGTTTGAGAGGACATACATAGCAATTAGAATTATCAATTAATTATGATGACAATAATGAGAGAAAATAATTTTAATTAAATAATATAACTTTTTAGTTAAACTTAAAGGTAGACATTGAGTAAATAATAAAATTTAGTTAATTTATTTTTAGAAGAATAATTATAGAATATTGAAGGAATATTAAATAGAAAATAAATAAATAAATAAATAATTAATTAATTAATTAAAATTATTCAATTAATTGAACTGGAGGGAAACAGTGATTTTAACATTTGAATTGGAAAGCATAACACAAACTAATTAAATAATAAATATTATTTAATTTATTAGATAAATATTAATAAAATTACACTAAAATCATCGCATTCAAGTGACAGGAAATTTTTATAGTGCCTACAATTACCGATATCATATCTTTCTATCGACCCATTATATATCACGTAGATTTTGATAATACTTGTTATTTTTTGATATAATTATTCTACTTGGAAATCAATTCCAAAGGAGGTTTGTTCAAGTAGGGGAAAAATGAATTTTCTAAAGAATTGAATGTTATAGTAATGATAGTAAGGTTCTTATAGAAGCATGGCTTTTCAATAGTATGGTAAACATACAAGAATCTCACTAACTACAGAGGTCGATACAGAGGTGGACAGAGTTGATAAAACTACACATTGAAGCATTTGAAGAGAAAAAAATATATTTCAACTATAAGTGATTGAATCTAATAGATAAATTGTAATCTTGAAACTATTGAGTTACTATCATAACTAAAGTCTCCATCCCTCGCTCCTACCAAACCTTGGTTGCATTGGGCACGTGGGATGTACTCACTATTTAACATGCAAAAATGTGGAAACTTTCTAGATATGTTTGGCTTGTAGTGGATTGTTTTATGACGTATATCATTTAATTGAAGAGACATTGATGAAGGGTGCTCTCCTTAATACCACAAACACATAACAGAAATAGAGAAACAACAACAATATGCAAGAACAGAAAATTGGCTTCTTATTATCTCCACAAATGTGGAATTACAAACTTTCAGAATTACAATATGCAAAGCCACATGGGCATTCCCTTACAATATTCTGTAGGACAAAGCCTCGAACTATTACCCAGATCTACTACCCAGAACTATTCTGAACTGCCTAAGACAATAATACAACCTTCCTTATATAGGCAATTATCCACCGCCTGGGAAGGTTCCAGAATTTTAGCCAATAAGGCCGACCAAACTTAGAATTATTTTATTTTACATTTTATTACATCATAGTCGGCTCAAGATAACCTTTGAAACCCGAACATAAATTTTGAAGAAAATTATTTTTCGCCATTTCAGGTGGCCCAACTTTCGAAGACCATAAGTCATCACCAGTTGACCCGCTCGGCCACTATAACCCCATTTCGGAAACGCCACGAAGCGCTCTACAGGCTTGACCCACACAAGCGCCCGTCACCCAAATTTTTGACCTCATCCGGGGCCTCTAAAGCCTTCAAAACTGAGTTCAAAGTTTATGTACCCTGCTGCCAATACCGAAAATCTTCAATATCTTCCAATATACACTTGATCTGGAAATGAAACTTTACTGGCAGACTTATATGACCAAAGTGAACCTCCAAGAAAGAAATCAGATCATTCTGAGCACATACAAAAATTACCAAAAATAGTAACTTTCCATAAATAGCAGCTCTGCACAAAATAGCCCTTATTGAATATAAAAACATAAATATTTTTGGGTGATGCAAGATAGCGCTTACACCCAGGATGCTCCTGCATCAGACACCCGGGGTAATTTGAGAAGTGACCCTATCACGACTCAGGTGTGTAGAGGAAAACCAAGATGGTTAACCTCTTCCTTTGTTAGCCACGATGAATCTTCTACAGGTCGTCCTTTCCATTTGACCAAATACTCTTCATATGTCCTATTCCTTGTGCTTCTACCAACATGACTGTCCAGTATGTCTTCGATCTCCTTAGTGTCTGAACTAGTTGCTGGAATACTCCACTGTGCTGCTGTGATCTCAACTTCAACACCTCCTTCATGATACTCTGTCAGATCTGAAATGTTAAAAACTGGTGAAATATTTAGCTCAGTAGGCAATTCTACCTCATACGCGTTTCCTGAATCATATTTCTTTAGTATCTTACATGGTCCAAACTTCTTCATTTTCAACTTATTATATGTACCAACTGGAAACCGCTCCGTCCACAAATGAACCATGACTTCATCGCCAACCTGAAATTCCTTATACCTCCTTTTCTCATCTGCCTTAGCCTTATACTGTGCATTCATCTTGGTAATATGCTTCCTCACCTCCTCATGGATGTTCTTCAAGTGTTCTGCAAAATCCTCAGCTTCAGCACTACTTATTTCTCCTTTATCTATCTTCCTCAATTCAGATGCATTTCTTGGACTACTTCCATATACAATCTGGAATGGTGATTTACCAGTGCTCCTGTTGACAGAATTATTGTATGCAAATTCTGCCTGTGGTAAAATCAAATCCCATCCTGTTGGCTTATCTCCAAATAAACATCTCAGCAAATTTCCCAAACTCCTATTCACCACCTCTGTCTGTCCATCAGTCTGTGGATGATGTGATGAACTAAACTTCAAATCTGTCTTCAACTTCTTCCACAATGTACGCTAGAAATATCCAACAAACTTAGTGTCCCGATCTGAAGCTATGGTCTTTCGCAAACCATGAAGTCTCACTACTTCTCTAAAAAATAATTCTGCTACATGAACAGCATCATTAGTCTTCTTGCAGGGAATAAAATGTGCCATCTTTGAAAATCTGTCAACTACCACAAAAATTGAATCATGTCCCCGCTGAGTCCTCGGTAAACCAAGAACAAAGTCCATACTGATATCCTCCCAAGGCTTCTCTGGTACAGGTAACGGCTGATACAACCCTGTATTCTGCTTCACTCCTTTCACCATTTGACATACTCTGCAACTCTGTACAAACTTCTTCACATCTTGCTGCAACTGTGGCCAATAATAATTCTCACTAACCAAACCAAGGGTTTTATCACGACCAAAATGTCCAGCCAATCCTCTGCTATGCTTCTCCTTGATGAGATTCTCCCTCATAGAACTTCGTGGAATGCACAACTGACTCCCTCTGAATAGCATATCATCCTGGATGATGAAATCCAACCATTTCATCCTGTCTAGAGTAACAGGTTCTGTACAAGCTTTCCAAGCTTCACCAAAATCAGGATCCTCTGGATACAAATTCTTGAGTTCCTTGAACCCAACCACTTCAATCTGCATTTCTATTAGCAATAGTTGCCTTCTGCTAAGAGCATCTACAACCCTATTAGACTTTCCACTCCTATGTTTCAAAACAAATGTATAACTCTGCAAAAACTCAACCCATTTCAAATGCCTTTGATTCAATTTTCCTTGACTATTCAAATATTGCAAAGCTTGATGATCAGTATACAAAACAAACTCCTTAGGAAGCAGATAATGTCTCCACTTCTTTAATGCCTGAACTATAGCATAAAATTCTTGATCATAAATAGAATATTTCCTCTTGGCATCATTTAACTTCTCACTGAAATAAGCAACAGGTTTACCTTCTTGGCTCATAACAGCTCCTATTGCAGTACCACTAGCATCACAATCTACTTGAAACACCTTATTAAAATCTGGAAGTGCTAAAACAGGTTGTTCTGTAACTTTTTGTTTCAACAATTGAAAACTCTTTTCTGCCCCATTAGTCCACTTAAACTCTTTTCTATCCCCTCTCATTGTTTCAGTCAAGGGACCACAAATACTGCTAAAATTTCTGATAAAATTTTTGTAAAAGCTAGCTAGACCATGAAAAGATCTTACCTTAGTAGCATTCCTTGGAGTAGGCCATTCAAGGATAGCCTGTACCTTCTCTGGGTCCATTTTTAGACCTTCTACTGAAACTACAAATCCCAAATACACTAACTCTTTCTTCACAAAACTGCACTTCTTCAAATTAATCAATAATTTATCTTCTCTCAACTTCTCAAATACCATACGAATATGCATCATATGCTCCTCCAATGTCTTATTAAAGATCAAAATATCATCTAGGTAAACAATGACAAACTTACCCAAAAATTCTTTCAGAACCTCGTTCATGAGCCGCATGAAAGTGCTCGGTGCATTGGTTAGCCCAAAAGGCATGACTAACCATTCATACAGTCCTTCCTTTGTCTTGAAGGCTGTCTTCCATTCATCTCCTTCTCTGATCCAAATCTGATGATATCCACTTTTCAGATCTGTCTTTGAAAAATACACAGCTCCACTCAAACAGTCCATAATATCATCCATTCGTGGCAATGGAAACCTGTACTTGATTGTGATCTTGTTTATTGCTCTAGAATCTGTACACATCCTCCACTCTCCATTCTTCTTTGGTGCTAATACCGCTGGTACAGCACAGGGACTCAGACTCTCACGGATCAATCCTTTCTGTAACAGTTCGTGTACTTGTCTGTTCAACTCCTCACTTTCTACAGGTGTCATTCTGTGTGCTGCCTTATTCAGCAAACTCACTCCTGGGATCAAGTCTATCTGATGACTGATCTTTCTGACTGGTGGTAATCCATCAGGCACATTATCGGATACAATATCCTGAAACTCATTCAACAAATCTGCAACTTCTACAGGAACACCTTCTACTTCCTCTTTACCATCTTTTGGAATTAAAGAAAAACATACATGCTCATGCCTCATACCATCTAGGAAATTTCTTCCATCAACAAAAGTTATCCTTGCATTACCACATACCTTTTCTTCAGTCTCCTTCAATAGTTTTAGCTTATGTCGCACTCTGTCTTTTGTCAGGGAATAGGTATTCGCATGACCATCATGTACAGCACATCTGTCAAACTGCCATGGTCTACCCAACAACATATGACATGCATCCATAGATATGATATCACACAATACCTCATCTTGGTATCCGCCAATCTTGAACTTCACTAGGCATTGTTCATTGACCATGACCTTGTGGTCATCCTGTACCCAGGCAATCCGATATGGATGTGGGTGTTTCTGTCTCTTGAGCTTCAACTTTGTCACCATCTCTTCTGACACCAAATTGTCAGTGCTTCCACTATCGATGATCACATCACAACATTTACATTCACACTTGCACCTGGTACGAAACAAGCTCCTCCTTTGCGCAGGTTCATTCTCACCACTCAACAGGACTCTTCTGTTAATCAGCGTTTCTCCTCTTTCAGCATCTTCAGAATTTGATGATCTGGCATCTTCATCTACATGTGCAACTCTGGCCTGGCCTTCATTTCTCCTATCTATTCTGCCTTGGCGCTGAGGACATTCAAATGCCCTATGACCTTCTTCTCCAGAGTGAAAACATGTTCCACGGAAGCCACCTCTTCCAGATCCTTGTCCTCTTCCCCTTCCTCTTTGATCTCTATTATTCTGATCCTGGAAGCGATTGGAATTATTTCCTCTCTGATTCTGACTACTACTGGCCTCATCCTTCTTTTTCGGATCTTCATTTCGGCCACCATATGACTGTCCACCAGATCGTCCACCGTGACCTCTTCCATTTTGTCTTCTCTCAAACTTCTTGTTCAGCTTTTCCTCTACTTTTAGGGCAAACTGGTATGCCTCTTCAATACTGTTCATTCGAACCAGATTCAGCTCCTCCTGATTGCTTGGCCTTAACCCATTAAGGTATCGGGCAACTTTCTCCTTATCAGCTTCTGCATGGCCTGTTCTGATGAGAAGTCGATAGAACTCCTCTGTATACTCCTGAACAGATCTTCCTGCTTGCTTCAAACTTTGCATTTTCTTCAGTAGGTCAAGCTCATAATCAACAGGAATGAACTGTCGCTTCAATTTTTCCACCATCCGATCCCATCTTGTGATTTTATCTTTCCCTCTTCTATTTCACTCCAATTGAATTTCTTGCCACCAGATCTTCGCATGACCTTTCAGTCTGGCCTTCGCAAATTTGACCCTATCAGGATCCTCGACATCTTCATACTCAAAATATTCTTCACATTCATTGATCCAGTCGATCAATTCCTCTGGGTTAAGATTTCTAGAAAATGTAGGAACCTCAATCTTAGGTCTTTTCCCAATCTTGGAAATGGCCCGAAAAAGTCTTTCTTCCTCCTGGTTCACAATTTCAACTTCTCCTTCTTGATATTCTTCTTCGGCTTCATCCTCGCTTTCATCTCTGACATTAAGATTCATTCCTCTACGAATCTCTTCTTGCAATGCTCGCACTTGTCTCTGCAGCTCTCTAACCTCAGGTGTCACAGCACCAGCTCTTCCGCCACGTTCTCTTCGTGGAGGCATTTTCGCGATACACGCTGAAACCCTAACCACGGTCCTGGTGCAAACTGCCTCACATCGGCGATCCGTTTACACACTCAAGAACTCCTGCCCTGATACCACTTGATGAAGGGTGCTCTCCTTAATACCACAAACACATAACAGAAATAGAGAAACAACAACAATATGCAAGAACAGAAAATTGGCTTCTTATTATCTCCACAAATGTGGAATTACAAACTTTCAGAATTACAATATGCAAAGCCACATGGGCATTCCCTTACAATATTCTGTAGGACAAAGCCTCGAACTATTACCCAGATCTACTACCCAGAACTATTCTGAACTGCCTAAGACAATAATACAGCCTTCCTTATATAGGCAATTATCCACCGCCTGGGAAGGTTCCAGAATTTTAGCCAATAAGGCCGACCAAACTTAGAATTATTTTATTTTACATTTTATTACATCATAGTCGGCTCAAGATAACCTTTGAAACCCGAACAGAAATTTTGAAGAAAATTATTTTTCGCCATTTCAGGTGGCCCAACTTCCGAAGACCATAAGTCATCACCAGTTGACCCGCTCGGCCACTATAATCCCATTTCGGAAATGCCACGAAGTGCTCTACAGGCTTGACCCGTGCAAGCACATGTGACCCAAATTTTTGACCTCATCCGGGGCCTCTAAAGCCTTCAAAACTGAGTTCAAAGTTTTTGTACCCTGCTGCCAATACCGAAAATCTTCAATATCTTCCAATATACACTTGATCTGGAAATGAAACTTTACTGGCAGACTTATATGACCAAAGTGAACCTCCAAGAAAGAAATCAGATCATTCTGAGCACATACGAAAATTACCAAAAATAGTAACTTTCCATAAATAGCAGCTCTGCACAAAATAGCCCTTATTGAATATAAAAACATAAATATTTTTGGGTGATGCAAGATAGCTCTTGCACCCAGGATGCTCCTGCATCAGACATTCTCTAGATGATGATGCTTTAGGAAAGGTTGTTTGATAAAATTATTCATACACGTTTAATCTTATATCTCATTATAAAAACTTGCTTGATATGATTTTAAACGATGATTAAAAATAGTTTATTTGTGAGCTCTCAATCATATAATTGATTTATTTCACCTAACTAGGGTATTTTGTTAATGTAATTATTTTATTTTAATCATAATAAAGCATCAAAAGTTATGTTCTATGGGTTTCTTATTTAACATAAATTTTGTTAGTTTATTAATTTAATAATGTTGAAATTTAGTTATAAATACATTATAATACATCTATTATTTGATTTGATGTAATCACATGTACGAGTCTGAAATATTTTTATCATTGTATTTTGTAAATTTATTTTTTCCTTTCCTAATGTATTGTTCACCTTGACCAATGTATCTTTCCCACATTCAATGGTTTATCTTTACTTTTGGGTGGACCCATAATAGTGGGTTACACTTTTTTTCCTGAACAGACACCGAAGTGTACATTTTTAAAAAAACTTTCTCTTTTGGATGCATATTGCCACTATACCATTACAAATTGGTAGATTAAGTAAATTAGAGTCCTTTTTTGTCTAGATTCTAAATATATTTGATAATTTTTTTTAGATTTGATTGGAATCAATTTTTTCGTTCTCCCATAAAAACTAGTATGTTGCTGAAAACATCATTTTTAAAGAGTGAGTCTTTCGTAAAGCATAACTTTGTTTTCAAAAATAGATGTCAATGTGAATATTTTGAAATTAGTTTTGTAACATCCATATATAGTGCCTAGAATTTATTTCATGACTTTAAAATTAGTATTTCATATTTTATTAATGTTTGAAGTTGACTTAACCGTAATTTTGACATAAGTTCTTTTCATAACTTGTAACTTGTCATTTATTTGTCCAATTTCAAAAAAAATTTATAGAAATCATACTTCAATGCTAGGTGCACTGTTATTTTTCAGAATTGTTTTCTCTTGTTTACTATTTTTCCATGAATGTCAAACATAGAGGTTTATTTTTGGTAAGAATCCTACATTTGATTGACGTAAACAAAATGTACATAATAAACTCAAAATTTATCAAATTTATAACCATTAGAAAGCACATTTTGGTTACTTGTGTCATGCAATTTAGCGTGTCTTCACTATTACATATGGGCCCTCTATTTAAGCCTCGAAGCCATGAAATCTTTAGAAATTTATTGGCCTTTGCAAAATTGGCCTAATCAAGTGGTTTCGATAGAAAGTACTTTTGATCAAAACTTTTAGGATTCAATTGAAACTACTTTCTATCAAAAGTACTTCCATAATTTGACATGCTTAAAAACTTAACTCAGGAACTTTGACTGAAAGTACTTGCTAATTTTGATAGAAACCCTAGTTAACCAATCTAGTGATGTTTTAGGCTTGTAATGATCTTATATAAATAAACATGTTTTTTTTTCTTATTTTCTAAATTCAAAATTTGAAGAATAATTTGCATTTTTTAGAAGCAATACATTCATAAGTGTATTTTTTTTTTCTATTTTGTGAAATTTAAGTAGAACAATTTTGCAAAGAAAAGTGATGGGAAGTAAAAGCAAAAGGGTAAATAAGATTATTCAAAATTATTCAACTAAAAAATGAACAAATACTATGTGAAGAATCATAGGCAATATATTATCATAGGAAGCAGCATCTCTCTCTCTCTCTCTCTCTCCTCTCTCTCTC